>CM053770.1:321352898-321378392 GCA_028658325.1 Potorous gilbertii
ACAAATGGGGAGAAAATTTGGAACCCAAAATTTTGTGAAAATGAATGTAAAAAGTTAAATAAATGAATTTATAGAAAATAATAATAAAGAAAAAGAAAAAAAAAAGAAATTATCAAGGAAAACTTCTCTAATATTCTAGAACCAGAGGGGAAAATGGAAATTGAAAGAATCAACAAATCACCTCTTGAAAGAGATCCTAAAAGGAAAACTTCTAGGAATATTGTACCCAAATTCAAGAGTTCACAGGTCAAGGAGAAAATATTGCAAGCAGTCATAAAGAAATAATTCAAGTATTGTGGAAATACAATTAAGATAACACAAGGTATAGTAACTTCCACATTAAGGGACCAAAGTGCTTGGAATGTGATATTCCAGAGGTCAAATGAGCTAGGATTAAAACTAAGAATAACCTACCCAGCAAAACTGAGTATAATAATTCAGGGAGGAAAACAGAATTTCAACAAAATAAAGGACTTCCAAGCATTCTTGATGAAATGACCAGAGCTGAATAGAAAATTTACTTTCAGGTATAAGAATCAAGAGAAACATGAAAAGGTAAACAGAAAAGAGAAATCATAAGGGACTTATTAAAGTTGAACTGTTTACTTACCTACATGGAAAGAAGATATTTGCAACTCATGAGACCTTGCTTAGTATTAGGGTAGTTGGAGGAGATAATAGACAGACAGATAGATAGATAGATAGATAGATAGATAGATAGATAGATAGATGATAAATAGATGGCACAAGGTAAGGAGAATATGAGGAGATATCTAAAAAAAAAAATTAAGGAGTGAGAGAGGAATATATTTGGAGGAGAAAAGGAAAGATAGAATGGGGTAAATTATCTCATAAAAGAGGCAAGAAAAAGGTTCCACTTTGGAAGGGAAGAAAGGGGAGATGGGAGGGAATGAGTGAACCTTACCCTCATCAAATTTGGCTTAAGGAAGGAATACCATACACACTCAGTTGGGTATCTTATCCAACAGAAAAGTAAGGAGGAAGGGTATGGAGGGGTGGGGATGATAGAAGAGAGGGCAGATTGGGGAAAGTGGTACTCAGAAGCAAACCCTTTTGAAAAAGGACAGGGTCAAATTTGAAAATAGAATAAGTGGTGGATGGAATAGAATGGAGGGAAATAGTCTTTCACAACATGACTTTTATGAAAGTGTTTTGCATGAATGCACATGTGTGACCTATCTTGAATTGCTTGCCTTGTCAGTGGAAGTGGGTGGGGAGGGAGGAAGGAAGAGAATTTGGAGTTTAAGGTTTTAAAAACAAATGTTGAAAGTTGTTTTCACATGCAACTGGAAAATAAGATATATAGGCAATGGGGTATATAAATCTATATTGCCCTACAAAACAGTAAATGCCAAGGGCATAAGGGGGGAGGTGGTGAAAGAATGGAGGACAGATGGCAAGAAGGGGTAGTCCAAATGCATGCCATATTGGGTTGGGGGAGGGGAGAGATGGGGAGGAAATCTGGAACTCAAATTCTTGTGGAAATGAATGTTGAAAACTAAAATGAAATTAATTTAAAGAAGAAATTAAAGAAAAAATCAAAGGGGAAGAAGATTCTTAATGTAGACCCTACTTGGAAGGAAAAGGCAGTTCTATTTAAAAGCCTAATAATCTAAAAACGACTTAATCATCTACATTTCTGGGAAAATCTCGTTAGTTCTTTCTTCTGTGGACTATTATTTATCTTTTATTATATTATTCAGAAAACTATTAATCATTATACTGTTTAAATCTAACTTTTTGTAACTAGAAATTGTTTGAACTCGGAATGTCGCCCTGAACTCAGTCATTTTCAGTCACATCTGAAGAGGGATACAAGGAATTTGGAAATCTCCCAGATACTTGATTCACCCAAAATATTTTGCGTTGTGTCCCCACACCCAGGTCTTTCTTTGGTTCACTCACAAGCTTTTGTTTTATGTTCCCTTTGTGCTTTGGTCTTGTCCAGACTTCATGGAATGTTTACATTTACTCACCTCCATTTCAATCTACCTTGCCTTCAAGTTGTCTGCTCTACAAAATGGACTATGTATGTGTGATTCATATGCAGATATTCTTGTTTAAATTCTGTGTAATTTAAACTTTTCAGATCCTAAGAGGGGGAACCACACTTCCTTTGTGACTTGTCGTTCTCTACCAAATGACCTAATAAATTTCTTTCTAAAACTATTTCATATTTGGGGGTTCATCCTTGAGAAAAAAAACTTCCAGGTCATTTTTATTCCCATGTGACAAAGGTGAAAGACTGAGCAGGTTGTGGAAAGAATCCTTGGTATACCCAGAGTCAGATTAGGAGGTTTTGGAATGAATCCTGGGATTATGGATTTAGAACTGACATGGGCCCTCCTCTCATTTAACACCCTCATTTTACTATAGCTGTTCTACTACTATTTGCCCTTAAAAGAGACCTAGAGATGTTAGAAGGTAATGTTATGCATGTAAATTTAAAGAGTGAGATAGCACTGCTATACAAATTTGTCAGTTCCACTTTCCCCTTAGAGTCATCAAATTCCATTGCCAAGATGAAAGTCAAAGACAGGGTGATATCATAATATTTGCACTTCCTCAGAGGATTAACAAGCATCAGCATCAAGTGCCTTTGCCTGGTGTTGGGTTCATTCTACAATCTCAGTTCAGTTTACTAATGGTGGCCCATTAGGCACAGGCATTCTATCACTTGGCTCCAAGCTACTGAGCTGGGTTTCATATCTTTTTAAAATATAGGATTAAACAAGACTTTTTCAATCCAAGACCATTAACTGATAACTTGATTGAATAAGAACTTTGTGGCAGTGGTTCCAAGGATCCAAAGCCCCCCACCTTACTGACTGTAAGATAGCTATCCAAAGAGAAACATTGGAAGAAACCAGCTATTTTACAGATGAGAGAAATGAGGCCTAAAAGGGTTAATTGACTTACCTAAATTTACATAGGTAGGAAAGATCAAAGTTAGGGTTTGAAGTCAGGTAGACTGAGACCAAGCCTAGGCTTCTGGACAACAATATTATTTTCTATGAACACATAGAATCCTTAGGAGAAAGTCCTAGATTTATCTCCCATCTCCTTAAATAACCTGGGGGACCAGGGGAGTACCCTTAACCATTTCCTAGGACTATCCATCCTATACTGATATGTTTCTTCTTCCCTACGTCCTTCAGGCAAATCTGTCCCTTAAGACTGGACTGACTAAGCTAGGTGAGAAGCTAGACGTATCATGGGGAAGATTCCTATTTATATTATTGTGACTTAAGTAACTTCTCCTCAAAAAAGCAGTCCAACTGATGACTTTCAAAGTCTCTACTATCTCTATATTCTTGAAAAAAAAGAGCAGAATCTCAATGCATCTTTGGGGTTTCTTAGCCATAGGAAAAGACTCATAGAAAAGAGCAGGTGATGGTAGAAAGGTGCTCCTTGGCCCTTCTTTCATCATCCTCACCCTTGACTGTGCTTAAGGGGTGTCTTACAGAAGACACTTCAGGCCAAAACACCTGAGAGCTTCATGGACCTCAACTCTGAGCTATATAACTGGTACCCTCCTACCCCACCATCATGGGTGTCCAAATATTGGGGTTATTGTGGTATGAGAAGAGAAGGTGGATGGACAAAGATATGACAAATAGCAGCCATATCCTCTTAGGGTTTACCTGGTTCAGTGGGAGGGCCCCTGAGGGACTAAGAAATGGTAACAGCCACACCCTCTTAAGAATTTAGCTGTTTAAGGAAGACTTCAGTGAGGCCTGGACTGATGCTGAGTGAAAGGAGCAGAACCAGAACTTTGTGCACAACAACAACCACAGTGTGTAAGGAATTTTTCTGGTAGATTTAATATTTCATTGCAATGCAAGGACTTAAAAAATTTCCAGCGGTCTCTTAAGGCAAAATGGTGTCCACATTCAGAGAGAGAACTATGGAATTCAAATGCAGAATGAAGCAGATCATCTTCTTTTGTATGATGTTTTGGTTTGTTTTATGATTTCTCCCATTCATTTTAATTCTTCTATGCAACATGACAGGTTAAAATGTATTTAATGGGAATGTACTGTAGAACCTATATAAAATTGTATGCCATCCCAGGGAGGGAGTGAGTAGGTAAGGGGGAAGGAGGGGGAGGAAGGAAAAAAAAATCTAAGATATATGGAAGTGAATGTAAAACACTGAATACAAATAAAATAATAATTAAAAAAGACTTAAGCTGTTAGTGGGAGGGATTCTGACAGGCCCCAGAGGTCTGACAAGTGACACTTTCATTTCTAAAATTCAGAAGGGGGAGCAAAATCTACTAGCATTTCCTGGAGTGCGGGTATGTAGGAATGTCAGGTATGTTTAGCACAGATTTGAGTGAGAACCACCGTGGAAAGGCTCTCCTGCCCTTCCTCTCTGGGTTCTGAGCTTCCTCCTACTACCCGCACTTGCCCCCTCAGGGTCCTTCCCCCAGAACCCATATTTAGATCTTCTTCCCTCATAGAGGTTCAGAGGGAGGAAGAGTGGCATCAGCACCCCGCCCCTCCTACTACTTCTCTGGGGGCCAAACAGACAGTTGGCAGCTCCCTGTGTTGTCTCCTTCTGAGTAACAAGAGAGGACCAGCATGGCCCCAGAAATCCTACAGCTGCTGCTGCTGCTGTCACTGGGAAATTCAGGTGAGGGATGGGAGAGAGCTGAGCATGAGGAGGGAAGGGTTGAGGCAGGGTAGTGAATGGTAATGAGAAACAGGGGAGGGATGGGAGAGAAGGCTCAAGGGAAGGGACAGTCTGATCATCACAGGCTGTCCAGGGCTAGAGAAGGGACAGAGATTCTCTGAGCTTTCCCTTTGGGACATCTGTCTATGGAAGGGCAGAGAAGCCTGCTCTCTCAGGTGACAGCTTCCCACTCATCCTCTTATTCTCCAGGCAAGCCAGCGAGGACTTGGGCTGAGTTCCAACCTCAGAAGGTGAGCCTGACATCTCCAGGCTCCAAGGGACAAGAAAATCAGACTGGTAAAGAGTACAGACAACAGGAAGGGGAGACATTCAGAGTGATCTGCTCCTATAAGTCCCAGGAAAATAAAAATACATGGATGACTTGGTGTAAAAAAGGCAGGCAAGAGGACTGTGATGTACTACCCTCAGGAAAGTCCAAGTTTTTATTGTCAGACAATGAAGACTTCTCTTCTTGTGAAAACAATAATGGAATGATCACCATCACTATCACGTTTAAGCTCAGAGCAAATGATTCCGGTGTCTACGAGTGTGGGATCCTTGATTCTAATGGGGGAAAAGTCATCCTAAGGACATTCTACTTGGTGGTGTCCCCAGGTAAGTCCCTTCCAGTTAGAGCCTGTTCAATTCAACATGTTTGTTAATAACATGCTTAAGTGAAGACCTTTCCAAGGGAAGAGTGGCTCTCCTCAGGATCTCTGGACAGCTCTTCATCCTTTCTAGTCTCCCCTTTTCCTCCCCTCCCTCATTTCCCTCAGTTTTCCCCACTCCTCACACTCATTCTTTCCTCAAGGTCCTTACTGACAATACCTTCTCTGTGTCATGGACTTTGGGCAGCCTAGTGAAACCTATGGATCCCACCTCAGAATAATGTTTGTAAATAATTGAAGGGAACGTTGAATTTCAGTAGGAGGCTAGTGAAAATAAATATGTGCTTTTTCTGTATATCCAAATTCACTTGAAATCTATCCAACAACCCTTGGGAGTCATTGGACCCCAGGTTAAGAACCCTTGCTCTATGCTAAGAACAAAGAATAAGTATTTATGAAGCACCTAATATGTGCCAGGTATTGTGTTAAGCACTCTATGGATATTATCTCATTCTACTCTCACAACAACCCTGGGAGGTAAGGGTTATCCTTATTTTACAGGTGAGGAAACTTAGGCACACAGTCAGTCAATAAACATTTATTAAGCTCCTGCCATGTACCAGGTCCCTAACACTACGTTAAATATTAAGCATCACAGATACAAAAAGGAGCAAAAAATTCTACCTCTCCTCAAGGGTCTTACTATGGTGAGGAAGATAAAAAGCAAACAAATATGTACAAACAACTCCAAAAAGGATAAATAGAAAATAATTAACAAAGGGAAGGCAGAGCCATTGGGAAAGGCTTCCTGTAGAAGGTGGGATTTTGATTGGGACCTGAAGGAAGTCAGGAAGCAGAGATTTAGAAAGAACATTCCAGACATGGGGGATAACCAGAGAAAATGTCTAGAGCCAAGAGATGGAGTATCTTGTTTGAGGAAAAGAAAGAAGTGCAGTTTCACTGGCTCCAAGAGCATCTGTTGGGGTTGAAGGTGTAAGAAGACTGGAGAGGCAGTGCAGGGGGTTAGGTTGCTAAACTAGGAATTTTGTATTTGTTCCTGGAGGCAACAGAGGACAACTGTAGTTTACTGAGTAGAGAAGTGATATAGTTGGATCTGTGTTCAGCCACTTTGATAGCTAAATGGAGGATGAATTAAAGTGGCAAAGAGAGGAGTCAGGCAGATCTACCAGAAGGCTATTACAATGGCTGAAGTGTGAGGGAATGAGGACCTGCACCAGATGGTGACAGGATCCGAGGAGAGAAGGGATCACATTTGAGAAAAGTTGCAAAGGTAAAATCAAACTAGTCTTAGCAACAAATTAGATATGAGAAGTGAGACAGTGAGAATCCAAAGATGACTGAGCCTGGAAGACTGGAATGACTATGCTGCTTTAGTCCATGATGGGAAAATTTACAGGTGGGAAGAGTTTAAGTGGAAAGTTCAGTTTTTGATATGCTGAGTTTAAATGTTAACTGGACAACCAGTTTGAGATGTCTGCAAGGCGGTAGCAGATGTGAGACTGGAGGATAAGATAGGATAGATACGTTTAAAAAGCAATAGCATAAAGAAAATAATTCAATCCAATGGGAGCTGATGGGATGGTCAAGGAAAGTAGAAGAGAAAAAGAGAAGAGAGCCTCTGAGAGACACCTAGGCTAAGAAGGCATGACCTAGATGAGAATCCAGCAAAGGAGATAGAGATGAAATGGTCACATAGGTAGGAGGAGAACAAGGAGAGAACAGGGTCAAGAAAACTTAGAAAAGAGAGAGTACCAAGGAAAAGAGGGTGATCAATAGTGTCGGAGACTACAAAGAAGTCAAGGAGAATGAGCACTGAGAAAAAGTTATTGGATTTTATAATACAAAGTAATTCAACATAGGGGTTAAATGACTTCCACAGACCAGTAAATGCCTGAGGCCAGATTTGAACTTACAACTCCAGGCCCCATACTCCATCCACTCTACTATCCAGTTCCTGTTCCTGGGGAAGGCAAATTACCTTTTCCAAGCCTGGTTAGAAGCTACCCCTGGAAATCATGGAGACCCAGGGTCTCACATACTCATGCATGTCCACACGCATTCATACATATGCTGTATGTGCATATGTGCATACACATATATGCATATACTTAACTACAAATAACTGTAAACAGACAAAAATTTGCTTTGTTTCTTTTATTCCTGAAGTCTCTGTACCCTTTCTATATATAGAAGGCTTCAGTGGCCCACCTGGAGCTAAGGCAGGGGAAGATGCAACTTTGTTTTCATGTGACAACAGCTCTAGCCATTTCCTGAAGAAAGAACAGCCTGTAAGACATGCTATACCATGTTGTTGGTGGTGTGGCAGAGGAAGGACCCCTGAGATACCTCAGCATGACAGCAGCAGGAATGATAGGATCGAGTCCTGGAGTTTATATAATGAGTAGTATCTGACACAGCACCAAAAGATATATCATAATTTATATACACACAAGACACTGTACTTTTTAAAGTGTCATACCCTTGCAGGGCCAGCATTCCTGTGCTGGCAGCTCCTGGGTAGGCTCAGGAGATAGCAAGTGCACACGTGTCTCTGTATTGTTTCTCTTTGCAGATCAAACACAGAGCCCTAGGAAAGAGACACAAACTAGCTCAGAGGTCACTTGCAACAATCAGGTCACCAACAGGTGCTGCTACTTTCCAAAAACTTCCTTCTCTATTCCAGAAGTCTATGTATTACACCTAAACTTCTTCAAATCCTAGTATGCACTGGCCCGCTACAAAATTCACTGAGTCTTACCACAGGGAGCCCCGGTCTGCAGGGGGCCTAGGATAAATTCACTTTCTTTGAAATTTAAGCTTTCAGTGGCCTAAGATCAGATATCCTTTAGCCCTAACTCATTGTCCATTGTGGTTGGTTTGAAGTAGTTTTCTCTTCAAGTTTCCTCTTCCTACCCATTTCTACTTCAACTCTGTTTATATCATGCTTCCTAATCTTGAGAGATGTTACAGACCGACCAGAGTCAGCTGAGCTGAGGAGCTGGTCACAAGTTAACCCCCTGGGACAAAAGAGCTTCTCTCTTGGCAAAGCTGGGGAGCCTCTATACTGCCTGCTTGTCCCAAGGAAGCTTGATTTTTCCTCAACTTCTACCTGGCAAAACTTAGCAAAAGATGAGTTGATGTAAAGTACAAGAGAGTGTGTAAGGAGGAGGGGCATAGGGTAGCTAAAGGCAATTTTGCTTTCAGAATTTATACTCTATCACTTGACATAGGGCCAAATCTTAGTGGTGAAAGATATTCATCTCATGACCCACAGAAGTCATCCCACCACTCTTCAACTTAGTTCTTCATTTGTAAATTGGGGGTGGAGAGGGAAGGTACATACCAATGTAACAATGAATGTGGGAAACACTTTTGGTGAATTATAAATGCTCTGCAGCTGGGAACTGTTAGTATTGCCTTCATTCTGGACATGAACCACACCCTAATCCTGGGGATAGAGGAAGGATCAGGCCCTCAGAGTGCCTGGGGGTGGAAAAAGAGTCTGATGGTTACTTGGCAGTAGAACCTATAGGCTAGAGTAGATAAGGAATGGAATATGATATAATATATTAGCCCACAACATGCCTTCATAAGATGCCTAAAGGTTCCTCAAGGCCCAACACTTCATTGAGGCCAGGAGTCTAGTGTTCTGGGCTCTACAGGGAAAGAGAACAAAGGTGAACGTGTGTGATCAAGGCCAAGTACTTCTTTCTATTCTTCTTTCAGCCACAACATTCAAGACCACTGAATGTTTTCAACCTGCCACTGAGATGCCTCTCACCACCTCTGCCACTCCCTTGGCCACCACCAGCAGGTACAACTCCTTTTAGAAATCCATTTTGTCTCAAAAGCTCCCTCAGCAGTTAGAGTGCGCTGTCTTGTGCTGTCCCAGACTCTTAGTCTAAGGTAACCTCTTTCCAGCCTTCCCTTCTGGATGGGAGAAGAAAAGGGCAAATAGAGGGAGATGAGGGTTCTTTGGGCCTAGTGGGACTGTACTCACTAGTTTCTGCCTTTTCCTCACTTCAAAGTTTAGGATGACTTGAAATCTGATTTCTTTCAGTACTGGCTGCCATTTTGCAGTCCTGAACCCACACTACTTTGTATCTGTCACATGTTTTAGTTGTAATTATATACATATACATATACATATATATATATATATATATATATATATATATATATATATATAAAAGAGGAACATAAATCGATTAATAAAAATGAAAGGATTTGTTCTGTAAAATTTGGATTCAGTCAAAGGGTTGAATGTAAGGACACAGAAGGCCACAGGGTCCCTACCCCTGTTCTGAGCCCTTCCCCTCCTGAACTACTACATTTCTGACAGTGAGTATTGTCACACTTCCCTCATCTCCAGTTAAACTAGGCAAATCCCCCAATTCCTCTCTGTTAAATCTCTCTTCTTGATAAGGTGGACAATATTCTCTCATGATCTGGCTACGTTACCCCAGAACCTTTGGTGGCTCCCATATTACTTTCAGGATATAATCCAAACTCCTAGATTCCTTCTCCTTACCACATTCTTCAGACTCCTCAGACTCTTCAGACTGGCTCCAGCCAACTTTTCTAAATTTCTGGAACTTTCCTGTATTCTTCATCCTTCATGCTCCAGCTATTCTTTTTCTCACACAGGACATGTCAGCTCTCATTTCCATGCCAGAGAGTCTGTCCCAGCTTCCAAAGCAACCCTCCCCACCTCTACCTTAATTATCTGACTAGTCCTCCAAGACTCAACTCAACATTCCTTTGTATTTATCTAATTAGAACGTTGTATCTACCTATTTGTGGATGTGTTGTCATTACATGGGGGAGCTCGCTGCAGGATGAGATCCCATCATTTCTGTCCTTCTCTCCCACCATCCAGTGCAGTTCCTGAATCTGGGCAGGTCATTAATTCCTAAATGCTCCTGGATTTACTGAGAGCCTCAGCCCTGCTTTGGGACCCTGTGACAAATAGTGTACAAGGAGGAGGGGCAGAGAGTTACCAAAATCAAATTTTCTGTACTGCACAGTTTTGTCTTCAGAAATTTTACTGTATCTTGTGCCTACATGGCGTGAAATGTCCTCATACCACTCTTTATCTCTCTACTTCAGTGGTTCCCAACTTTTTTTGCTAAGTGAACCCCTTTTAACAACAAAAAAGTGAGTTGTGAAACCCTTGAGTAATTGAACATACTACTCATAATCTGAAGTTGTTTACAGTGAGTGGGGCCACTTAAAAGACTTTAGCACTAACTTCTTGGAATGTGAACTTGAATTCCCAAGAGGTTCTCCAACCATTAAATGGGAACCACATCAACATGGCCCCATGGCATGGAAAAACCCTGGAACCTATTAAGACCATGGCATTCAAG
The DNA here is from genome assembly GCA_028658325.1 of Potorous gilbertii. Lineage (NCBI taxonomy): Eukaryota > Metazoa > Chordata > Mammalia > Diprotodontia > Potoroidae > Potorous > Potorous gilbertii. Next base: position 321,363,595 of record CM053770.1, read on the forward strand.
AAAGGATCTGAATTTTCATTTCAGCACTGCTTGATATGTACCTGTCTGAACATGGGCAAATCATTTCCCTCTTTCAGCCTCAGTTTCCCATCTTTAACATAAAATTGTTGAATTTAATGACATACGAGGCTTTATCTAGCTCTAAATCCTGCAATCTAAGAAAGCAGATCTAAAGCCATCTCCACTCCTGGGGGCACTTTCCAGGGTCTCTTCATCACTGAGATCTGTAGTCCTCTCAGCATTTACCTCCCTCTGGAGCTCAATTGCCTTGTTCATGAAATGAGGGAGTTGGCTTGCATCATGCCTAAGATCTCTAAAGTTCATGATCCTTTCATAGAATCGTGTTCCTGTTAAACCTTGGCTAAACAAACTTCATTGAAATCCAAGAACTTGACATTCCTTGAGTAATCACTATGAGGAAAAAGTGTCTAGAGAGAACAGTAACTAATAATAATAGCTATTATCAATATTACCTCATTTCATCCTCACAACAACCCTGGCAGATAAGTGCAATCATTGTCTCTATTGTGCAGATTGAGAAACTGATGCAGACAAGGTTTAAGTGACTTGCTCAGGTCAGGCAGCTAGTAAGTCTCTAAGGATGTATCTGAACTCAGATTTTTCTAATTCCAGGTTCAGCACTATATCCACTTACCATCTAGTGAGAAGTGTTATATTATATATATATATATAATAATTTTATATATATATATATATATATATTTATTATAATTTTCTAGATGACCAAAGGTAAAAACAAGATTAAATCCAAGATCTTACACCTTATAGAGGAGCCAGCCTAGACTTATCATTTCAAATAATTTACTGTGTGACCTCAGTTTCCTCACATGCATTAAATAAAATGATCACCAAAGTATCTTCCAGGTATTCAATATACCTATAAAGGTGGAAAATGTTATAGAAAATCAGAGAGTATACAAGTGACCCTGTTAATACAGCTGACTGGTATAACACTTAGTGCAGTCCACTCCTCTTAGCACATCCTCAAATAACTTGCCTAGGGTCATATGTCTAGTAAGCATCTGAGGCTGGATTTGAACTCAGGTCTTCTCATTTCAGACCTAGCACTTTATCCCCTTTACCACCTGTGAGAGGGAAGTATTATATAGAGAGATTTCATTGATGTTATTTTCTAGATCGACAAAGCTAAAAAAAGATTGAGCCTTACACTTTACCAAGGAGCTAACCTAGTCCTTAGGAGATAGTGGAAAAACCACTTTCAGAACTCAGATCTCTTGCCTCTCAGGCTAGTGCTTTTGTTATCACATCACAGGGTGTATTATTATAGCAACAGTTGTAACTATAATAACTAATTATAACCATAATAGATAACATTTGTATAGTACCTACTATGTGCCAGGCACTGTGCTAAGACCTTTATAATTATCACCTCATCTGATCCCAAGAAAGCCCCTGGGAGGTAGATACTATAATGATCCCCATTTTATAGATGAGGAAACAGAGGCAAACAGAGTTTAAGTGACTTGCCCAGGGTCATACAGCTAATAAGTGTCTCAGGCTGGATTTGAACTCAGATCTTTTCATTTCAGGTCTATCATTTTATCTACTGTGTCATCTGATCAGGGGTAAGTGTTATAGATTTCATTGTTGTCATTTTCTAGGTGGGCAGAAAAATAAACAAGATTAAATCCAATCCTTCTTAAAGAGAAGCTTACCTAGTCCCAACACTTTAAATAATTATCTGTGACCTCAATTTCTCCTATAAAAACTGGAAGTATAAGAGAAAATGATGACTAAGGTATCTTCCATGTATCCTGCGAACCTATCATGTGAAAAATGTTACAGGGAATTAGAGAGAATACAAACTGACCCATTAGTCTAATTGATCAGTACAAACATTCAATTCTACCTGTTATCTTACCACATCCTCAAATATTGGGAAAAAGCTGTGACCACATGATTTGGCAGCCTAATATTTGGCTGAAAGTGCTGGTGGTCAATTACCTTCTGAGGTGGCAGTATACCCTTGCTTCCAAAATGCCCTCCATTTCATTACATGAGGCATGGAGCAAATCCAGTCCCCAGGGTAGTTTACTTCTTCCCCATCCCACCCACCTTCTCTCATATCTGACATCTCTCTCTTCCTCTAAGTTCCATAAAGAAGAACGTCTTCATTTTGGGTGTGGTTCTTTCTTGCCTTCTCCTGTCAGTGCTTCTTGTTGTGGGCATCATTTGTACCAGGAGGATCTACCAGAAAGCAAGGAAAGGTGAGAAATGAGGTATCTTAACCCTTTTATGCATTCCATTTCTGCTACCAATTTCTCTGATCTCCTACCTTTCTAACATTTTGATCTCAGGCCAGCAAAAGAGAGTTCAGGATTCTACATAGCCTTTGAACACTATGGAACCAATCTGCTGGCTGAGCCCTTTCTAATTCTCTCCTCTATGGCACCTCATTCGACTACACATGTTCCAATCCCCCTAGTAGATTATGGAGGCAGGGACTTGGTGACTCCTTCCTCTATCCTCTTAGCAAAAAAAGTCTTGCACATAGTAGGTGTTTAACATAAATGTACCCTGCATGAATGAATGAATACTTGGAGATAAATATTTCTCTTTCTTCTTTTCTCCATGTCACTGACCATAATTCAACTGAATTCTCTATTCATGCATTTCAATAGAGATTTGTTAAATGCATATTATGAGCAAGACAGTGTTAGGTGTTAGGGAACACAAAAACAGACACAACACAAATATTGCTCTTGAGGGGCTTCCAAAATAAAGGAGAAGAGGTGAGGGGACTTGTACATGACTAAATGTTTTATGAGAGGGTGAGATGAATACAAAACTGGCCTGGTCATGGTGCTATGAGAAGTGACAGGAAGGAGAGATCACTCTCAGCTGAGCTCAAGAGGTGGGAATAGGAGTGAGGAAGATCATGAGGATATGACACCCTATTTAGGGCTTGAAACAAGGGAGAGACCACAGCACATGGAGATGAGGCTGGTGAACAGCATGAGCAAAGACATAGAAAGCAAAGGGAACAGAGTTTGGCTAGAACAAAGAATAAATTAAGGGAAGCAGTAGGAGATAAGTCTGAGAAGACTGAATGGAACCAGTTTCCATAGAGCTTTGAATGCCAGGTTAAGTAGCTTATACACATGCATGCACAAATACATACATCAGGAATCTTCCTCAGTTGGTTCTTCTTAAATCCCCCAGTAACTAGTCATTTCAAATCCCAGAATGGGAATTGAACTCATGACAGTTACTTTTTAAATTGTGTTGAGGTAGCAGAATAAAGGTAAGGAATGGAGAAATGGAACCCATGGTGATAAGTCTTAAGCTGGGAGTAGAGAAGAACAGAGCTGGTAAACTGGGGTAGTATCTCCCTATTCACTTCCATGTAGGAGGTTTACTCCTCTAAGGGTATCTCTTTTGACAGGTAATGATGCTGAGACCCAGGGACAAAAATCAAAGGTAAGTGAGACTACTTATCCTTTACATGTATGTACTTATAGATGGCTTCATATCTTTCACCTGTGTAATCTCATCTGACCCAAACCATAGCCCTATACTGAGGGCAGCATGAAGTTTTTATTACTCTTTACATAAGCACATTTTAAATCCTAACATTTGGAGCTAGAAAGAAACAAATTACCCAGTTCAACCTACTCATTTTGCAAGGGAAGAGGTCCACAGAGGACCTGACCAACATCACACTACGAGTTAGTGAAAAAGTGGGGACTCCATTCCAGACTTTCTAATCTCCTACCCTATGCACTTTTTACTATGACACACATTGCCCAAAACAAAACAAAACTCAGCCAGTCTAACAGGAATTCATTCCCTTGCCTCTAGATAAGAAATTTCCTCTCCCTTCATACTCTTCCAGTCTAAAAGATCTCTCAAAATAGAAAGGGGCAGAATTTGTATCGTAGATCATAAAGATTGTATTTGAAATGAGAAACTACATTTTCAGTTTTATAAAGTTATTACCTTATATGCAGAGCTATAACTAGGAATTCTGGTGCATGGGGCAATATTGTCAGGGTTGGAGAAGTCAGAGTGTTGGCCCAGCCAGTACCCTGGGGAAGGTACAAGATGGAGCACAGTCTCACAGAGCTAATCTTTCCAGATCTTCAGGAACTCTAGAAGCCTGTTGTTTTTTTTGTTTCTTTTTCTGAACCTAGTGTGAGAAATCCCAGAAATCTCTGAGGTCATTCCATGAGACATCATCAAAGGAAGACTTGGTAGAGGCCCAAAATATTCAAAGGCTATTATATTGTGAATTGTCAATGCACTGAATAATTGAGGCAAGAGGAACAGTGACTCTGCAGGCTCCTTTATTCAGGGAGGTTCAGATCAGCAAGTACCACAAGTCAGAATATGTTATTAAATGCAAGAGATGGAACACTATATTGTTAGCTCCTTAAGGGCAGGAACTGTCTTTTGCCTCCTTTTGTCCTCTCATTGCTCAGCACGGTGTCCGACACATAGTAGATACTTAATAGATGTTTGTTGATTAATTGATCAATTGAGATAGCACAAAGACAGAACACTAAGACAAATTATCAATGCATTAAAAAAATCTCTCATTTTCAAAAATATATTAGTCACTAAAGATTAGTTAGCATGGTGAAAACAGCAGTGTACCCACAGCCAAGAGGCCTGGTTCTAGTTCTATTTCTACCACGTCCTAGCTGAATGAGCCACTAGGGTTATAAAACTGCTTAGAGCTTCAGTTTCTTCATTCCTAAAATCAGGATAATGCTTGTGCTATCAACCCAATAAGTTTCCTGCAAGGGATGCGCTTTGTAAACCCCCAAATGTTCTTGAAATGCAGTATTCTTGGTGTAAGTGTTATGGGGGTGGGGTAGATCAACGTGCTGATCAGGGGAATTCCCTAATTCCTGTGATGATCTCCTCAATCAATGTGATGGGCCTGCAGGGTAGTAAGAAAGCCTTTGGGGCAGACAATGAGCTCCTCCCTATGGAGAATGTGGGCAGGGCCATTAGTGTCCAAATTGAGAGGATTGGAGGGACTCCTAATTGGATTTTAGGAACTGAGGCTATCTTAGAAGTGATTTCCTGATTGGGACTGTGGGGAATACAGACTTGTCAGAGGAGGAAACCTTCTCTGCTGAACTATAAAAAATGAGCTGTTAGAGCTGTATAGTACTTCAATAACCCCTCTTTTCTTTTCTGGCTTCAGAGGACAGACTGACCTGGTCACAAAAAATGTTGTAAAGGACAACTACAATAACTCATTTTGGATTCCCTAATATAGGCTTGATCTGAGTTCCTTATCTGAGGCACTTGCTGGTAAATTTTAACAATAAACTCTACTGTGCCACTTCTCTCCACCTACTAGGTGCTAAATTCTGGGGATACCAAAAGGGGCAAAAGACAGTCCCTGCCCTCAAGTTGCTTATGATAGCAGTCAAGGCATCTGAAGTGTAGTTCCTATTCTGCCTCTAGCTTTTTATGTGACCTTGGTAAGTCACTTCCCTTGTCTGGGCCTCAATTTAAAATGAAGGGATAGGCTAAATAATTTCAAAGATCTCTTCTAGCTCAGACATTCCATACATGAATCTGTAACATTCCCCACAGATGCTTACTAGATATTTTTTACCCTCTATCTACCATGTCAGTGTTTCTTCCTCCCTGGTGTAGCTTGATGCTATCTCTCTTCCTCTGGCTTCTAGGACTCATCCATGAAGATGGACAGTGATGCTGAGAACATCCATTATGCCACAGTGTCCAAAAGAAGTCCCAGAGAGCTGACCAATGTCAAAACTGATACTCCTGTTGAGTCTGTGGAATATGCCACCATAGCAAGGAATTGATGTTGACTGCCCAAGTCAGATGCTCCTCAGAATCCAATGTGGAGAGACTAGGAGAGTTTACTCTTAGCAATGTTGATGAAGCATGCCCCCTCCAGCAAAGAAGTAGTAGAATAAAAATGTATGGAAATGACAAATATGTTATTAAACATGTATAGATTTGTTTTGCTTAGCTATATTTCTTTGTTGTGGGGGAGAGTTCTATAGGGTGTTTGGGAGGGGGCATAGTAAGAAGTGGTAGCATTATAAAGAAAAGGTCCAGCATGAATAAAACATCTTTTTTATGTATTATGCATTTACCTTGTATAGAATTCTGTGCTAAGCCTAGTATGTGTTTCTTATATGCAAGAAATTGACATTGCAGAGAGAGAAGTATCGTATTCATGGATTTGGGATCTCATTGATATGACTATTCTCTCCATTGTTACAGATAGTGATAATCATTTAATATAAATTTTGGACTTTAGTAAGGGCCCAAACCTGAGCTAATCAATCAGACTATTTTGCTTTGCTCTAAAAATGCCCTTTCCTATGTCAGCAATTTCAAAGACCTGTTTATGACAGGATACCTGCAACCAGAGTGATGATATTTTCCTTATCTTGTATCACAGAGATATATGCTATATAGAGGAAAGTCAGATATCCTGGAATCATAAATTCCAACTGACACTATTTTGTTAATTGTCTTGTCTCACTGAATTTACAACTTATTCAACTAAGGAAGTTCCTTTCTCATGGTAAAGTGTATTTAAGCCTGGTCATTCTTCCATCAGGCAGTCAGAAATTATTTTGACTTCATGATCATGTAACAGCTAGCTTTAAGGGAATAAACTGTATGCATTTAGTCTGTTTGCCTTTTTCTTAAATAAACTTTCAAGTCGACAATAGCAACTCATCTATGACCTTTCATCCTATGTGAATCATATCCTCCCTGTCCAGAAAGTTCTCAACAGTCTGGAAGACTTCTAGGTTTTCCAATGTTTTGTGCTTATCAAAGGTTGTACCTTTGCTATTTTTCTGTCTTGTCCACGAGTGATCCACTTTCTTTTCTGTTCCTTAATCTCTGTGATAACATGTTTCATACCACTTCTTTTGCCCATTACTTGTTTGGTCATGAACTGCAGCCCACTCATACCCACTATGTACTTCTTCATTTTGCCTAATACTTGTTTGGTCATGAACTACAGCCCACTCACACCTACTGTGTACTTCTTCATTTCCCTTTGGGTGGCTTTCAGTTTCAATCCTTCAGAAATTGTTTTTATTCCCCTCCCCAGAACTCCTTGTCAAACATCATCACTGGAAGGCCTCAGACACCCAAGTTGCTAGCATAAACTTTATTTGAAACAAGGATTCAGTGAGTAGAAAAGTGTGTGAGCTGCTCCTTGGTTGTAAATTCCTGTATTTTGTTGTCTGTGCTGCCTACAAAACTTTATGCCAGAAGAATGCTTACTTGTAAGTCCAGATTTCCTTTTGGGTTTTATTTTCTTGTCACAGAAACGAATGTACATTTAAACTTTTGGCTTTAGAGAAACTCAATTCTTGCCAATATAAAAAAAAGTTTGAAAAAACCCTGATACCTAGATTAATCACCACATTGAAGAGCTCTAGGTATGCTTTCTTTTGTCCCCAAATCTCAGGAAAGTTTTAGGCATTGAAATTAGTTTTTTCGTATTAGTGATTTTGAAGGAGTATACTTTAGGATATTGTGTTTAACAATACTATACTTAAATTGCAATCTTAGGTATCTATAGCATGAGTGGTCTTAGTGAGTTTGTTGAAGTGCATATTTTTTTCAAAGGTAAATTTTAGGATGAAAACATATATATAATGTATATATAGATTTAATTTTATTTTAAGATACAAATATATACATAAACTATATATATAGAGAGATATATAGTATGTATATATCTATAGATATAGATACACATCTAGAAAACTTGGTTTGTGGTGCACAAGTTAAGTGTTGGATCACTAAATAACTATCACAGGTACCATTTGTGTAACATTTTTCATTTATGTACATTCCTCTTATGGGAAGCTATATTGCCATGGTAATTAAAACTTTACAGTTTGGTTCTTCTCTTATGGTATGAATGAATGCTACATTTATTAAATATTACCAAGTTCAGTACTATTTTTATACTTTATTGCTATAGGGGATTCTAATTTAATGAGATTCTTTTTAAAAAATAAAAGTATTTGCTTGACTATTAAAAGCAACTTGCTAAAAATAACTTACGTGAGAATCCCCACTAATACTGCAACAGTAATTTATATAGACATACCTAGATTTTGGAGACAATTTTTGTTGTGTCAAGGATAACCTTTCATATCATATTTTGCACAGACTTTTAGTGCCCAACATTATTTGTAACCATCTAACCATTTTGAGTAGGTTTGTAACCAGCATTGTGATATTCCATAATTGTATTACTAAATTGTATTACTAAAAATGAACTATTGACGTAACAAATAGAGTGTTCCTGCAAAAAAAAAAATCATCACTGGAATAGCCTTAATTAAAAATGGGTCTTTGTTTCCAAGAAGAAATTAAAGCTAATGACACAAGGTTGAGGCTGGTGAGTTGTTTGAATTCAGGAGTTCTGAGTTGTAGTAGGGTTAAAGCTACTTGGATACCTTCACCAAGTCTGTGATCAATATATTTAGCCCTTGGGAACAGAACTCCTAGGTTGCCTGAGGAGTTATGAACTGATCCAGGTCAAGAAAATGGAGCTGGTAAAAGTTTATGTACCAATCAGAATCAAGATTGGGTCAGTGAATAACTACTACACTTCTAGCCTGAGATAGGGAGAACTAGACTAAAAAAAAAACCCTCTTGTAATGGGGGATTGGTACATACCTAGACCACCTAAAATGGTGTCACCCAGAATATGCTGGGGACCAGCTTAATTTATACATACTTGTATTGAAGTAAGAGTTGGGAGAGCTGGATCAGATTTGAAAGAATTCACTTAGATCTTCTCTTTAACCAATGGGAGCTTTATTGAAACAAAAGCATGTGGACCTGAGATTTAGCAAGAAGCCAAATAAAGGCACTAATATTAGAAAAGAATCAGACTTATATCGACAGAAAACTACATATTCTGTAGGATGATGATGTAATTTTTAGGGTTTCTAATAGGGATTGGAAGTTTAGGGACAGGATGAGGAAGATGGATGACATGAGATAAAGGAGACAGGAAATTTTATGACCCAGGATGGGGGGAGACAAGGAATTTTATGGTCCTGGACAAAGGGAAAGTTTTACAGTATTTCAAGACAAGGGAAAGATACCTTAGGATGCCCTCAAGTTCAGGAGGGGTCACACAAGGTACCGAAAAAGCAACCCTTAATAATAATATTAATAATCCTTAGGACACCTTTGTATCCACATCATGTGGGCATTCTCTGTTTGACTACTAAGAGACTACTAAGCGACTTTTTCCACTTTCCAAATAGCTGACACTGTCAGTAGCATTAAAATGGCCTAACCAAGAACACTCAGGGCTTTTCCTAAATTTGCATATGAAGGTAAAGGGTTCCCTTCACAGCAAGTGAACTATGCAGTAAATGGGAGAAAGTTTGAGATGCCTCCTCCCCGTCTCCTTTTGGTCATATGGTCTCAACAAATGGGCCTGGAGTTTGGGATTTTTCTTTCATCCTTTTCTGTTCTGGGTGCAGGGATTAGAATCTCTTCCGTTTCCTAAATTGTTGAAATAAATATTCCTTTGTAAAAGCTAATCCAATGATAAGTAATTAAATAGAATTGGATTGCTAGTCACTGAGCACCTAAAATGGGGAGGAGAACATATGTAGTGGAGGCCTGAGCCAAAATTTCAACCTCCTAAAGGTACTGGAGATCACATTGCTGGGGGCAGGGGAAGGTTAAAGCATAGCAAACCTGGTCCTGAGAAAGTGGACCAGAGACAACTAATGTGACATACTATGCAATTTACCCAAAGCAATCCAACTTACTTCCCATCCAGTTTAATTCCAGACCAAGAGCAATGTCATTGCAGGGGTTCTACAAAATGTAGAAAGATGCTGCAGTCAACCCATATCCACCAAGTACTCCCCCATTTCCCTTTGGGTGGCATTCAGTTTTAATTCTTCAGAAATTAATATTTCCTACAACTCTTCCTCCTCCTTCTTGCTCTTCTTCTTTTTCTTCTTCCTCTCTCTCTCTCTCTCTCTCTGTCTCTCTCTCTGTCTCTCTCTCTCTCTCTCTCTCTCTCTCTCACACACACACACATACACACAAACACACACACACTAATTAGGAAAATTAGATTGAATTCTTGGCAGAACTTTGGATATCATGTAGGAACATGCTATATTCTGGTCTTGATGAGATGGTCACAACGTCATCCACAAATAGGGACATTTGAAGTACTTTACCATTTATAAGGAATCCCTCTTTCATTTGTATTGTATTACAGCTGGATCACTCTACTTGAAGTCAGAAAGCCATTCATCCCGGCGTTAACTTTACATTGCTCAGTCTCAATTTCCACATCTACAAAATATTAATAATCAAAATAGCATCCACTTCACAGGGTGATTATGAATATCAAAGAAGATAATGTATCTGAAGCGTTTTGCAAACCTTGAAGTGCTAAATAAATTTTATTTATTTTTATTGTTTTCTCACTTTTCTTATCCTTTTCAGTGTGGGTCAGATAGAAATGGTCTTGGGACAAGTTCTGATGTATTATCATTCCTTTGTATTCAACGAGATATGGAATATTGCTCAAATGGAAAAGATGACAACTTCTATTATAGTTGAATGAAAGTAAATAATAATAAATTAATCAAAGCTCATCCTTTATAGGCTCACTGAAAGAATACTAGCCACAATTCCAAGAGTAGACAGGTGCAGTGGCCAGCACAGTCCAGCAGGTCCAGGGCAGTTACGGGCTCACAGAGGGAGGATGAAAAGACAGGCGGGACACAGCAGTCTGAACAAATTGAGTTCATTCTGGACATACTGAGCCAATAATTCAGGGAATCTGGATGCTTAAATAGTAAAAAAACCATAAAGGCAGTGATTGAAGCATGAAAGAGAGAAGATGGTGATAAGTACAAAAGGAGGCCTCAAGGCCTCTTTACAGGAATCTTATCCTGTATAGCAGGAGTCCTGATTCCTGGAACTTCAACACCCGAATTCAAGGACGTTCACCTGAGAACAATATATCACTTAACTTCTCAAGCCAGCCACTTTTCTCCCTTGGAAGAGGGGAACTCTTGATCAGGGGCTCTTTCAAGGCCCTCAAGGTTCTCTACAGACAGGATGATGGCGATGATGTATATTTCATACTTTCTTCTATGATTTTGGTCTCTTCAGAGGACTCCTGGGAAATTATGATTCTTTGGGATGGCAGCACCTATTAAAAATGTTGTTCTTAATTTTTTATGCTTCAATATATGGTTCAGGCAAATTATACACCAGCATCACTAAAGAATATTGGTAAAAATAAATTTAAATAAATCTTAACAAAAATACAAATACATTTTTCTCTGTGATCAAATTGGACTCATACTAGGGACACAAGGCTGATTCAACTTTAGGAAAAATAAATCACATAATTAATTTTATTAAGAAGCAAAAACTCATCAAATGATATGATCATAGCATTAAATGTCAAAAATAAAAGCCATTGACAAAATGTAATACTTATACTCAAAATGTAACAAATCGTAGGAACAGAAGGGGCATTTTTTCATATATCATGGAGGCATATATTTAAATCTGAAAGATAGCATTATTTGCAGTGGGGGAAATACTAGAATTTTGATGTAATTCAAAAACTGTTAGCAATAACAATAAAGCAAGAGAAATTAATTGAAAGCTTGTACATTGACAAAAAGGAAAACAAATCACTACTTGCTAATGACATGAGAGTACTTGATAAATCTAGATAATATAATAATGAAATTCATTTTGAGGAACAAAAGGACTAGAATATCAAGGATAATTGAGAGTAAGTAGGAACAAAGGGGGAAATAACAAGTTCTTCCACACTTCAAAATATATTATAAATACTAATCATCAGAACTATTTGGTATTAGGCAGAGTAGATCAGAAAATTCCAAAATCTCCAGATTTACCTACACAAACAAGACAAAATAATTCCTCAGGATGAATGCAGAACAGTAAAAATAAACAAGAGTTGGGGTAGAACCGTGGTTCTCCTGGGACAACTGGAGATCTGAATAAAGACCCCAGGATGGAGATCTGCCTGAGGGAAGTGTAAACATTTTCAGGCTATCTCAGCTGAAATAACAAACAACAAGCCCCAGAGGCAGCTGAATTATGAATTATATAACCTCAGCCTCAGACACAGGAATTCTCCCCTCACAGACAGTGTGTGGGGGAGTAGACATCTGAGAAAGGGAAAATTGAATGAACCTCCATTGTTGAGGGATGCCAGGCCCAGCTGGCTGCTGAGAAGTGATCCAGGAGAGAAGGAAACATCACACTACCAACAAGTGCGGAAGCAGTGGGGCAGGGATGCTACCGACTATAGGACTTACAGGAGAGTTGAGGTCTGAGTTTTGATTCCAGGCAAGAGGAATAAAGGTCATAGCCACTGGAGGGTGATCAGGGAGCAAGAGCATTTCCAGCATAGGGTGCCAGGGGATCCTATCTGAGGCTCAGAGCGGGAAAGGAGTACAGAGGTTGGGCCATGGACAAAATATAACAAAAAGAAAGAACTGCTAGAGGTACCATCCCCCACACCCCAGGATTAGAGATGATTAGAATAACAAGCTGCTAAAAAATAAGGAGCAAGCAAAGGAGAGCCATAACCATCAATAGTTGCTATGGAAACAGAGAAAACCAGGATTCATCTTCAGAGGAGGGTACTGAAGCAAAAAGGAAATGCCTCTTCTACCCCAAAGAATGATGTTAAATAGGCACCTGCCCAAAAAAGGATTCTTAGGAAACTCAAAAAAGACTTTAAAAATCAAATAAGAAAGACTGAGGGAATTAAAAAAAAAAAACAATCCAAGAAAACCAAGAATATCATGAAAAGAAAGTCAACCAACTGGAAAAAGAGATCCAAAATCTTAAGGAAAAAAATGACTCCTTGAAAACAAGAATAGGACAAGGGGAAGTCTATAATGTTATAAGACACCAAGAAATAATCAAACAAAATTTAAAGAATGAAAAAGAAGAGAAAGTGAAACATTTCATAAGAAAAACAACTGATCTGGAGAAGAAATTCAGAAGGGAAAACATAAGAATAATTGTACTACCTGCAAGCTATGATGGAAAAAAAAAAGAAAAATTTTGATACAATAATACAAGAAATAAAGAAAATTACCCTGGACTTTTAGAACAAGAGGGAGAAATAGAAATAGAAAACAATCCATTGATCACCACCTGAAAGAGATCTTATTAGGAAAATGCACAGGAATATTATAATCAAATTCTGAAACTTCCAGATGAAGGAGAAAGTATTACAAACAACAAGGAAAAAACAATTCAAATATGGCAAAGTCACTATAAGAATTACACAAAGCCTAGTCATGTCTTCATTAAAAAAGGCCACAGGTCTTGGAACACTATATATGAAGGAGCAAAAGAACCAGGATTGTGGGAAAAAAATATCATACCCAGAAAAGTATAATCCTCATGGGAAAAAGGACATTCAGTGAATTGACAGACTTTCAGGATTTTGTCAAAAAAAACCTGGAATTTAATAGAACATTTAACATACAAAATACAAGAGAAATATAAGTTAAACATCAAAGACCCACAAGGGACTCAATAATGACAAATTATTTACTTTTTATACAAAAAAATGTCAACTGTATACCTAAAATTGTCATTAGTAATTGGGTAGTTTGAAAGTAAGAATTGTGTATGACGTGATTCTGAAAAACAAATTGGTGTAGGAAAAGATAAAAGGAGTAATTATTCCATATAAATGAGGTGCAAGAGGAAGAACTGATAGAGAGAAATCAGATGGGGGAGGAGAGCGGGTAGTGCTGGAACCCTACTCACATAAAATCTGGGTTAAAGAGAGAACAACATACATTTAGATGGGAATAAAAGTCTTCTAAATTAAAAGAAAATAAGGTAAGGAAACAGAATGGGGTAGATATAGAGGGGTGTGTAGATTAATGGAAACATATGAAAGAGAAAACAATACAGACGGGTAGATAGGTAGATAGATAAAAATATAAAAGTCTTCTAAATTCAGAAAGAAACAAGTGGGCAAGGAGTGGGAGAAAAGAGGATAAGGCAGGAGTTCTTAGAAGGGGTAGGTTAAAGAATTGGGGGGCAAAATAGCAGCTAAAAGTAAAACAGAGGAGTGAGGTGGCATAGAAATGGGATGAGGAGAGTGAGGAAAAATAGGAAGGAGGAAAATATACAAGTAATCATAGCTCAGACTGTATATAGGTTGAATTTACCCATGAAATGAAAACTGATAAAATTTTGAATTCAACAATATGCTGCTTTCAGAAAATGCTGTAAAAGGAGAGATACAACCAAAAAATAAAAGTCAGGAGTAGAATTTATTACGTAAGAAAAAGCAGGGGTAGTAATCAGGATTTCAGACAAAGTTAAAGCTAAAATAGATTTAATCAAAAGAGAAAAGTAAGAAAACTACACTATGTGTCGGTCATATTATTCCATGTTGGTTTAGACCATTTGAAATAATTAGACGGTGTAAAAAACCTGAGAGTATACCTGCCAAAACAGACACAGGAACTATATGAATACAAATGTAAAACACTTTTTATACAAATAAAGTCATATCTAAGTAATTGAAGTAATAATTATTGTTCATGTGTAGGTAAAGCAATTTTAGCTAACCAATCTATTTATGTAATACCATCCCAAATAAATTAAAATAATAACAGAGTTCATTTGGAAGAGTAGAGGGTCAGGAACTTCAAGGAAACCAGGGGTAAAAGATATGAAGGAACTAGATGCAGTAGTATCAAACTTTAAAC
>CM053770.1:321378892-321418582 GCA_028658325.1 Potorous gilbertii
TTGTTTTTCCAATGAGATATTACACATTATCTTCCATTTTTTCATTCTTTTGGTTTTGTTTTGTGATTTCTTGGTTTTTCATAAAGTCATTAGCCTCCATCTATTCCATTCTAATTTTGAGAGAACTATTTTCTTCAGTGAGCTTTTGAACCTCCTTTTCCATTTAGCTGATTGTGCTTTTGAAAGTATTCTTCTCCTCACTGACTTTTTGAACCTCTTTTGCCAATTGAGTTAGCTTATTTTTCAAGGTGTTATTTTCTTCAGCATGTTTTGGGGTCTCCTTTAGCATGGTGTTGACCTACTTTTCATGTTTGTGTTGCATCTCTCTCATTTCTCTTTCCAGTTTTTTCTCCACCTCTCTCACTTGATTTTCAAAATCCTTTTTGAGCTCTTCCATGGCCTGAGCCCACTGAATATTTATTTTGGATGTTTGGGATACAGAACCTTGACTTCTATGTCTTTCCCTGATGGTAAGCATTGTTTTTCCTCATCCAAAAGGAAAGGAGGAGATATCTGTTTACCAAGAAAGTAACCTTCTATGGTCTTATTTTTTTTTCCTTTTCTGGGCATTTGACTTCTGAGATTCCTCTCCACACCCACCTGTCCTCCTGTTCTGCCTAGCTAGTGCTTGGGGTTTGAGATTCAAATGCTGCTTCCCAGTCTCAGGGCTTTCAGTGGGGGCAGGGCTGCTATTCAATGTGAGATTAAGTTTAGCTGCTTGGGTGGGGGCAGGGCTGCCACATGGGGCTCAGTTCCCTCAAGGAGTTTATGTGGAGACCTTCAGCAATGGATCTGAGCTCCTGCCTGCTTTGGGAGCCCCTGTCTGCTGCTGCCTCCTGAGGGGGGCCTGAGTTATGGAGACATCCTGCTCCCCTCTCGGCCAGTCAAAGAGGCCCTCTCATTGACCTTTGGTGTGTGTGGGTGGAAGGATCTGTGTGGCTTCTGGAGATTCTGTCCCTGAAGCCTGCTTTGATCTGCTCCTCTCTGTGTCTCTCGGCCAAGGCAGGGCTGGGCTCTGCTCCAGGTCTGGGGTACAACAGATCTTTGGTGTCAGTTTTTCAGGGCTCTATGGAACAGAAATCTCCTCCACTCCATTGTTTTGTGGCTTCCACTGCTCCAGAATTTGTTGGGAGTTCTTCTTTACAGGTATTTTATGGGCTGTGGGTTGGAGCTAGCATATGTGTATCTTTCTACTCCTCCATCTTGGCTCCTCTCCCTATAAATGTTTTTTTCATGTTGTATCTCCCTATTTGAATATGAGCTTCTTGTGGGCAGGAACCAATGGTTTTGCCTTTTTTTTGCCCTGGGGCTAGAACTATGAACCATCCATAATCAGGATTTAACAAATGCTTGTTGACTATGTCATTATATCATCTAGGCAATACTCTGTTTTCCAGAGCTGAGGCCTAACAAATAGGCTTTGCCTTAACCTTGGCCTAACAATAATCTCTGGATGATCATCTTTTGGCAATGTGTATTTCTTGTACCAGAACCAGGTGTTCACTGCCTGAGGGTTTTAGCTTCTCCTATTTCCCAGGGTTATCCATGTATGTTCACAATCCCTGTTTCTTGTCAATGACAAGTGCTGCAACCCTGTTCCTGTCTCAGAATTCTGGTTCTGAACCTGGCAAGGTGACCATGAGCCTTAAGACTTGAGACAATGACTATTCCCATGGGATACAAGATTTCCTTTACTCTTTCAAGAAATGCCAACCATGAGAACTATCTCAGGATCTAGGAATGATTGGTTTGTGAGCCAACCCCTTTCATGTATAAGTGGCCCTAGCCTTAGCAGCCTTAAGCCCTGTTTTTTAGAAGGAGAGTCTTCTATATGCCTATGTCATTTTCCTCATTCTGGAATGAATTAAACTTATCTTTGTATCCTGCCTCTCCTCTCTCTAGCCTGCTCTACTTGTTCGGTTATGGCCATCCAAAGGTTGAAGTCTGGTTCTAGTCCAGTTGAAAACTTACTAGTCACATCATAGGGGTGGCTATTTGGGTAAAGAAGGGAAGATTGGGAAAAGAGACTGTGGTATTAGAATGAATAAACTGAGTATCTGATTGGATCAGGAGGGTGAAGGAGAGTGAAGAATCACAGATGGCTCTGAGGCTACCAACCTTGATGAGTAGAAGTACTGGAAGCCCTGAGGAAAAATGGGGAACTTGGAAGGAGGGATTGATTTGGAATCAGAGGGCATAGGAGTGAGTGGGGAAGATGGTGAGTTCCATTTTGGGCCTGTTTATTTGGAATTGTCTACAGGACATCGAGTTTTAGATGTATAGAAGATATTGCTGGTGTGTGTGGAGGGCTCAGGAGACACTAGGGCACAATATATATGTATACATATACACATGGAGATGTGTATATATATATATATATATATATATATATGTGTGTGTGTGTGTGTGTGTGTGTGTGTGTATGTATATGTATATATATATGTATGTACATATACATATATATGTCATCTGACCAGGCTAAAATTAATTATTTGTTGAATCTTCTAGATAAAGGGTTCTCAACACTTTTTGTGTCCTGGGGTTCTTATTCTGGTAAATCCTATGGACTCATTCTCAAAACAGTATTTTTAAATGCCTAAAATAAAAATACTTAAGATTAGAAAGAAAACCATTGGTATAGCAATAGAGTTAATAAAAAATCATACCAAGTTCATGGACCCTAGGATTAGAATCTTTGTCTCACAAACAATAAAAAGGGAGGAAAAGCATGATCAGGCTAGATGAGGAACACTCCCCCAGAAGGAACAGATGTGAAGGAGAACCCAGTAGAGCTCTGAGAGATCTGAAAAAGCAGTTTCCTGAAAACCCAAGAAGGAGTTTCCAAGAGAAAGAGAGATGAGGGTGGGGCAGAGGTCATCAGCAGAGTCAGGTACCTCAGAGATGTCTGGAAGGATGAGTATGAAGAAGAGGCAATTGAGACATCCTTGGTAACCTTGGAAAGAACAGTTTCAGTTGAGTGATGAAGTCAGAAGGGCTTGAGAAATGAGTGACAGGGGAAGTGGCAGCAACATGAATATTTTTCTGGGCAGGCATGTACTAAGCAATTTTTTTTGAAAGATAAATTTTCCTGGCTTCACTATTTTGCCTACTTCATTAATCTCTAAGAGAGGGGAGAAAGGGAAAGGCAATCAGCCATGAGGGAATGCTGTCCAACTCATCAAGAAGAGAGACTTGTTTAATGAAGAATTTGGGGTTTTGTCTGGTTTATGTGGAGATGAGGAACTGTGATAAACCATACCCACTGTCCAAAATGCAGTGGTGCAGCGGGGAGAAGGCGTAGTATAGGACACAAGGCAATGTGGGTTCAGGATTGAAAAATGCCAGGCCAGGGCTAAGAGAAATTAGTTATCCTAGACATCAATCAAGTTATCCTAGACATGGAAATGAGAAAGAGGGAAAATTAGTAATTACAGTTTCATCATGCCCAAGGGAACTCTCATTTTCAGAATGGAAGGCTGGAAAGGTATGACCTTAGACTAAGAGTCTGGGGCAACACAAGGGAGAACCATATTAACTGCTAAGGCTGGGAGCTCTTGAGACAAAATGGATTTGCAAAAAGGACTTGTACCTGATAGTGGCCAAGGGGGTTCCAGAGGTGGTGAGAGGTGTCTTAGTGATAGGTTGAGAATGTTTGGTGGTCTTCAATATTGTGGCTGAAAGAAGAACAGAGGAAAGAAATACTTCACCCTTGACCCCACACCCTTACCTGCCTCCTCTTCCCTGGAGGGGCCAGAACACTAGACTGCTGCTCCCAGTAGGTGCTAGGTCTTGAAAAACCTTTAGGCATCTTATGCAGGAATGCTATGGGTTAATATATTATACTATATCACATCCCATTGCTTACATATTGTCAAGTATTCTAGCCTGGGGTTTCTACTCCTAATGTCACCATCAGACTCCTTTGTCACCCCCAGGCACTCGAAGGGTCTGAGCTAGGATACTCCTAAGGGATATTTCCTCTGTCCCTTGGGTATAGTGCATGTCCAGAATGAAGGCAATACTAAGAATTTCCAGATGCAAAGCATTTATAATTCACAAAGCGTATTTCCCACACTCATTGTCACAATTGTACACTTCCCTCCCAGTCCTGTTTTAGAAATGAGAAACTAACTCTAGTAGAGGTAGAATGACCTCTCTGGGTAATATAATCAGTTCCATCACTAAAACTTGACCCTATGTATATTCTTTTCATCAGGACCTGCCAGCATCTGCTCCAACAATACATCTGGTGGAACTCCCTGCCCTGTCTCCTGAGGTCAGAGCTTCAGGCATCCTAAATCACTGAGGCACAATTCTGTGAGTCTTTGTATACGTTGGGAGGACCCTGTTTGTGTCTGTGCCTGTATGCATTTGTATGAATGAGTGTAAGTGTGTGACAATGGACACCCAAGACTCAGAAGCCCCAGTACAAATGTTCTGTCCCCCAAGGAATGAGAACAGAGAAGAAAAGGCCTCACTCTCCCCAGGAACCAGAAAGAACTACCATCAAAACCAGGATGTGGAAGGAAATGGGGAGAGGAAGGCAAAAGGGACGGGCAGAAAGCAGAGAGATTGAAAGAGGGTGGGCAGCTTCACCTTGGAGACCCCAGGAAGGACTAAGTTCATGTCCTAGCCCTGGGTCATGCTCACCCCAGATATTTCCTAAGCTCTGCTTGAACTAAAGGGGATTGAGTTGGTCGGGACTTACCAGGAGCAACCTTCAGCCTGATTATTTTGATAACATCAATAGTGTTGCTGGTAAAGTCATAGATTCCACACCAATAGATGCCTGAGTCCACCACAGTGAGGTTAAACATGGTGATGATGATGGTACCAGTGGAGGTGTCATCCAGCAGGGAGACTCGTGCATCATGATGTTGCTCAAGGAAGACTGACGTCCTGGTAATTAGTCTATTACACAGTCTTCCATTTTCTTGCAGTTTACACCAGGTTTTGAGCCTGTTCTCAGCTCTCTGGAGCTTGTAACTGCAATAGACTGTGAGTGTCTGCCCCTCCTTGTACTTCATTTGGAGCACTTGTTCCTGTGACCCTGAAAAGCAGATCATCAGGTTAGGGGGAGCCCAGCTGGGTCTGACTTGAGTCCCCTCCCTTCCTTATGAGAAGAATATGAACAAGGTCCTGGGAGCTGGTCTCCTTCAATAACATTGTCTAGGAAAACCTACCCCCAACAGCAAGCCCCTCACCAAGGGAGTCCCTAATAAGTGGTGTGCTAGTAAACGACTAACAACCACTTCTCAAGGGTTTTTCCCTCTCCCTCTGCCCTCTTCCTCTTCTTCCTTCTGCTTTTTTATTCTTTCCTTCTCTTTTTTCTCCCTTTAGTCACTTTACATGTATAAACATATCCATTTACATGTACATACTTTTGTCACATTTTAAAGCTTAATCTGCATTAACATTCCCACTGCACCCTTTTTAAGTCAATCAATAAAACTATGAATCACCACTTTGTTTGTATGTAGTGCTTGCCAGTTTTTAAAACTCTCACCAGAAATGTAAGCATCAGCTAGTTCAAGACAGTGTGAGCTGGTTCTAGCACACCATTAGTCCTACCTCCCTAGGCCCTCATGGGCACACAGCGTTGAACTCCCTCCCTCTGCCACTCTCCTCTCTCTTCTCTGCTCCCTGCCAGTCATCACCTCAACCCTTCCTTCACCAACCCCCACTCCCAGATACCCATTAACACAAAAGGTAGCAGTAGTAGTGGAGCTGCCTGGGCCATCATTCCTCTATGGGTCAAGAGGCAGGGGACATGGGAGGTGGTCTCTTCAAGCTGTCTTTTGGCCGATGGCTGGCAGGAGGGTGTTGGTCCTGATTCTCCACTGTCAGATTCTGAGTCTCTGAAAAGAAAGAAGAAGTAAGAGAGAGTGTGGGGAACTATGGTTGGGGATGTGGGAGGAGTAGAAGGAGCAGAAGTGCTGACCAACTAGGGGAGGGACTTATATCTGGGACATTCCATTGGTCAGGGCTCTGATCTTGAGGATGACCTAGAGACCTCCCTCAGGTAGGGTCTCGACCCCATGCAACCTCTTCTGGAGCTTGTGGTACACCATAGGCTTCTTGATCTGATACATATCTGTCTCATGTTTAGCTAACCAAAGAGCCTGGGCTTAGGGGAGAGGGTGAAGGAAAGGAGGCATGGGCCTAGCACTTCATCAGGATTCAGGAAAATGGAATTGGAGCTGTCTGATCTGAGAGGATAAACTCAGATGGATGATAACTCCTGTGGGGAGGGGGTCTATATTAGGGGATGTATTCAGGAAGAACAACCAGGATAGGAGCATGCCATTTCCTCACTCCCACTTCTCCCTGTCCTCTCCCCTATGGCCAAGAGGAACCAGTGGGACATGGAGAGACTAACACACATCAACTCGTCATCTTCCTCTTCTTCCTGGTCACCCTAAGTCCTTCCCACAAAGACCTCTCTTTTTTTCCATCTCCAGGGAAGTGTTTTGGCTAAAGGGAGTTGGGAGAATGGGGAGGTAGGTGACTGCTGGACACAGAGTCCTGTGGTTTAATCAGAAATTATTGTCCATCATTCCCCTGGGGAAAAGAGAGGGATATATCTAAGATTGCTTTTTATGTAAGTTATGTATGACCATAGAGACTAAATTAACAGTCAAGAGAAACCATTTAAGCCACAAGTTCTCAATGGTCCGAGGACCTTTGGAAGAGAGCAGGGAAAGGAAAGCACTATGTGGTCCCTACTATGTATCAGGCACTAAGCTAAATGTTTTTAGCAAATATTATCTCCTTTATCCTCACAATAACTCATGGAAGTGGGTACTATTGCTACCTGTCATTTTACAGTTGGGGAAACTGAGACAAAAGGAGTCACACAACTAATATAATATCTGAGACTATATTTGCCCCCAATGCTAATTGACTCCATCCCCAGCATTCTATTTCCTGCACAATCAGGTACCTCTCAGGTCCAAAACCTCTTTTTAGGGTTCTTAATAGGTCACAACTATTTCCATAATTTTACTAAGATTCTACTTGCCTCTTAAAATATACCTCCCTTTTCAACTAACAGATTTTTTTTAATGTATTTCAGCTAAAAGAGCATGTTGCTACAAATTGAATGGATAGCAGATATGAGAATCTAGTTTTGTTCTATTAAGCCAGAGACAGAAGAGATTTCCATAATTGCATAAAACAATGACACTTGTTATTTTTATATTTTTTAAAGACAGTTGTTTTTAACTTTTAAAAGTACAGAAACATGTAGGAGGTCTATAATTCTTCTTCTTGTTATTTAACTGAATTATTTAATGAATATTTAATTCAAATTTACTTTTAATTTTTATTATGGTAAATATCAGTAGATATATCCCCTATAAAAACACATTGAGATTCTCAGTCATTTTTCAGAGTATATTTGAGTCCTGAAACAAAAATGTAAAGAATCACTGGTTTGGGAGAATGTTCTGAATAGAAAGTCATTTGTTACCTGTATGTTCTTAAAGCATTTTCTGCATAAATTCCTGAGACGCTGGTGAGAGCTGCCACTTCTCATGTGCAGTCTCCTGACCTTGAGAATCTGACCAGCCATAGGTTTGAGACTGAGCTTAGAGAGCAGTGAGAACATCCATTGATCTTAAAGATGATAAAAAGCTAAAGTGAGGCCAGGTTGTATGATCGCCAGTCATCTCAAATATTATGTGGGGAAAGATGAAATCTTGGCTGTGGTCATGTTCATCTCCATGAGACAAGGAAACCTGCATAGCAGGAGACACCCTGAGGGTCCATGAACTCTGTCAGCCTAATGTCAAAATATTACCATAGTGTTAATACATGCTGGTGTGATGCAGATTAATTTAATGGAACAAAGTAATTGATTATGTCAAGGGTGATTTGATCAGAATATCAGATCTGCTCACTACCAGAAATGGGAAAAATTGATGGTGAGATTCCCTTCTGAGAAGAGTGAGAAAGGCGTCTATTGACTTTCTTTGGAAAGTTTTGAATTAACCTAACCTAAATGCTTATAAAGGGAATTAACTACTACCATTAGTGGAATTCCTGATATTATTTCCAGTGTTTACCATTCATCAGTGGGGGAGGAGAGGGAGGACAATTAGCCACAGAATGCTAAGCTATCCTATATGACATCCTGTCCTGCCTCCTCTTAGCAGGCAATGATTTATACAAGAGCAATAAGTGTGTTGCAGACATATTACTGATAAATATACAGAAAATAGTTGAATTTTTGGTATTTTTATTATTGTTAATGAGTTTTTTCTTGAGGTGTATTTCTTTCAATAATTGTTGGGTTCCACATATAGCCTACATGTGGAAAACGACTAGTTTATCTCCCTCATTTGAAAGATAAGGAAACAAGGGTTCAGAGGACCTAAGAAGATAAAATGAATCAGAAGCAGAGTTGGGGCTACATCCAAGTTCTCTCAGATCTCAGGACAATGCTCTTTCAAACACATTGTAATTCCTGGATTCAAAGGTCATGCAAAAGGAATCTACTCTAGACCAATTTCTCATAGTGGGGTTATTGTCTTCAAGAAAAGACAAGAGTAACTTTTTTTGTCCCTTACAAATGGGCTTTTGGTGATTCATGGATGCAGTTGAATGGAGCAACTGTCATTGTTTCTGCTCCAGAATTAAGAGCAGAGCCAGGCCTGAGTAGATGCTGTGGAATGGGAGGAGGGACTGTGTGTGAGATAATAGATTAGGAATTCTGTCAGTCAGTAAGTCAGTCCACAAGCACTTTTCAAATTTTCTATGGTCTCCCACTGCATCTGGAGTCATCTTGAGTCATCCTAACCCAAATATGGCCATTAGAACCAGAAAGCTCCCAAGGACAAAGTAAAGCTGGTACCCTTGCACAGTCCTCCCTATTTAAATCCAGTTGGTTATGAAGATCTTTGAATGCCCATTGTGTATTGGCTCTTGAATGTGAGAGGGAGCCCCTGGAATGTATTGACTGCACCACATCAGTGTTTTAAAAAATGTAGATTGAACTTCTGGGAGCCAAGATGACAATGCTGTCACTCTCCCATACTGACCCTCTGAACAACCAGAAAACAGTGCCCCTAGAAAGATCCTGGAATAGCAGCACGAAGAGAAAAATGGGCTGGAACCTCCACATGCCTTAGCATAGCTAGGGGAACTGGTAGACACTAGCTTGGAGAACCACCAAGCACTTAAGCACAACCTGGCTTGGGCAGGTATCCTCCAGTGGCCAGACCCCAGTATGTTTCAATGTAGCCTTTGGAAAATGTGGAAAAATCTCACCTGGCCTCAGCAAACACCAGCTACCACCAATAGAACCCCAACTTAACACCAGGCAACCTTCCAGAGCCCTTCCAACTGCAAGCACCTGTGACCCCAGCATACATAGAAAGTGACTGGGCCCCTAGCCCCCTAGCACAAGAAGCTTGGGTCAGTGCCCCATTTACTCCAGCAGGAGAGCTCAGCTTTAAAAACCAGAGATAACCAAACATCATGAACAAAAAGCAGAAGCAAACAATTATCATAAATTCTTTCTATGGGGACAGGGAAGATTAAAACACAAAGTGAGAGTACAATATTATCAATGTACCCATGTTTTAAACCTCAAAGTGGAATATGAGCTGGTCTCAAGAACAAAAAACCTGGTTGGAGGAGTTCAAGAAGGATTTTAAAAGTCAAATAAGAGAGACATAGATGAACAATTGGGAAGAGAATGAAAGGCAGGAAAAGGAAGGACATAAAATGACTGTAGAGAACTGTTCCTTAGAAATGACAATTGGCTAAATGGGGAAAAAGTACACTGAAGTAAACAATTTCTTAAAAAGTAGAATTGGATAAATGGAAAAGGAAGCACACAAATTCCTGGAGAGAATTTCTTAAAAAGCAAAATTGACCAAATAGAAAAAGAAGTACAACAGTTAACTGATGAAAACAATATGTTAAAAATTAGTCAGGCAAATGGGAGGTCATGACTATATAAGATAGCAACAATCAAACAAAATCAAAAGAAGGAAATAATGTAAGAAAATGTAAAATACCTTATTGGAAAAACAACTGATGTAGAAACTAGATCCCAGAGAGATAATTTAAGAATTTTTGGTTTACCTGTAAATCATGATCAAGAAAAGAGCCTGGACAGCATCTTTCAAGAAATTAACAAGGAAAAGTACACTGTGATCCTATAACCAGTGGGTAAAATAGTCATTGATAGAATCCACCTATCACTTCTTAAAAGGGATCCCAAATTGTAATACCAAAGGAATATGGTAACCAAATCCCAGAATTATCGGATCAGGGAGAAAATACTGCAAGCAGCCAGCTAGAAAAATTTTACATACCATGAAATTACAGTCAGGATTACACAGGCCTTGTCAGCTTCTACCTTTAAAGGACAGAGGACTTAGAATATCATATTCCATAAGTCAGAGGAGTTTGGATTACATCTAAGGATCAATGATCCAGAAATCATCTTTCAATCAAATAATCTTTCAGAACATTCAATGAAATAGGGATCTTCCAAACCTTCCTGATGAGAAGACCAACTCTCAACAGCAAATGTGATCTTCAAATACAAGACGCAAGAGAAGCATTGAAAGGTAAACAGGAATGAAAAAATATATGTATATCTTATTCAATAAGTGCAAATTGTTCACATCCCTACATGGAAAGTTAATACTGACTGACTTACTTGAAATTGTATCTTTATTCTGAGAATTGAAGGAGGCATTAAAGGGTAAATTACATCATATGAGAAGGAGTAAAGATCTATTATTATGTAGGGAAAGGAGGGGATGGAGGTCAACGATGAACCTTATGTGATCCGTACTCTCAGCTGGTTTGGGTCAAAGAAGGAATAACATACACACTCAATTGGTACAGAAATCCATCTTACCCTATAGGAAGTAGTAGGAGAAAGGGAAAGAAAGGAGTGGGCAAATTGAGGAAGGAGGTGATCATAAGCAAAACACTAATGAGGAGGGAAAGGGAAAAAGAGAGAAAAAGTATAAGCAAGGGGGAAAACAGAATGGAGATAAAGACACAATGAATAGTCATAACCGTGAATGTGAATGGGATGAAGTCTCTCACAGAATGGAAGCAGATATCAGTGGATTAAAAACCATAAGCCTATAATGTGTTGTTTACAAGAAACACATCTGAGGCAGAGGAATACACACAGAGAAAGGGTAAAAGCATAATTAATACATTATGCTTCACCTGAAGTAAAAAAAAAGAAATCAATGGTGATCTCAAAAAAAATCAAAACCAAAAATAGATCTAATTAGAACAGATAAGGAAGGAAACTATATTGTGCTAAAAGGCAACATTGACAGTGAAGTAATATTGATATTGGGAAAGGATTTGGTCTCCTAAAAGGAAAAGACCATATCTTTGGGATCTGAACCCCAAAGACGAAAAGCCCCTGAACTTTCCCATAAATTTCATGAAGTCATTCACTGAATCCCTGGCAATCACCTATTTGACCCATTCCAGTCAATAATTCTTTTAACTGCCCTTTCTCTGTGACTCTCTGGCCACTTAGTTCCCTCAATCATCTGCCCTTGACTCTTTGTTACTCTTAATCCCATCCAGATCTTCACATAGTCTTTCTGTATCAAAGTGTCTATCTTGCCTCCATTAAATTGCTCAGATTCTTAAAATCTGTCCTGCTTGTACTGGCATCAGAAGTATAGTAGGCTAACTAGGAATCAGGCCTGCTTCTGTTGGTGTTACAATAAACTAGCTACTTGGAGTGAAGGAGGGTGAAGTGGTTGAATTCTTTCAAAAACAGACCTATGTCCAATACCCTTGCATTTCAGGGTTCCCATAAAACCAGATTACTAGTATCAAAAATGAAAATGGTGAACTCAATCTTAGTGAAGTGGATGAATATTTCCAAAAATCTAAATTGCCCAGATTAAAAGAAGAAGAAATAAAATACTTAAATAGTTCCATTTCAGAAAAAGAATTAAAGAAGCCATCAATGAACTCCATCAAAAAAATCTCCAAGTCCACATGGATTTGCAAGTGAATTCTATCACATAGTTAAAGAACAATTAATTCCAACAATATATAAACTCCTTGGGAAAATAAGTAAAGAAAGAGTCTTACCAAATTCTTTCTATGATAGAAATATGGTTCTGATACCTAAATTGGGAAGAACAGAAACAGAGAAAAAAATTATTTCTAATTTCCCTAATGAATATAGATGCAAAAAATTTAAATAAAAAATTAGCAAAGAGATTACAGTCACTTATCATGATGATAATACATTATGACCAGGTGGTATTTATACCAGAGCTGTAGGGCCTGTTCTATATTAAGAAAAGTATCAGCATAAATGACCATATCAAAGACAATCCTAATAGAAATAATATGATTATCTCAATAGATGCAGAAAAAGCTTTTGACAAGATACAATACCCATTAAGCATTAAAGAGCATAGGAATAAATAGGGTCTTCCTTAAAATGATAAGGAGTATCTATCTAAATTCATCAGAACACATTTGTAATGGTGATAAACTAGAAGCATTTCAAGTAAGTTCAATGGTAAAACAAGCATGTTCATTATCACCTCTGCTATTCAATATTGTACCAAAAATGTTAGTTTTAGCAGTAAGAGAAGAAAAGGAAATTGAAGGAATTAGAATAAGCAAAGAAGAAACAAAGGTATTACTCTTTGCAAATGAAATGATGATACACTTTGAGAATCAAGTAAAAAACTGCTTGAAATAATAAACAATGTTATCAAAGTAGCAGGATAGAAAATAAACCCACAGAAATCACCAGCATTTCTGTATATTACCAGCATAAGCTAATAGCAAGAGATAAAAAGAGAAATTATATTTAAATTTACTGTAGACTTCATGAAACACTTAGGAGTCTACCTGCCAAGATAAAATCAGAAACTATACAAACACCATTACAAACCACTTTTGGCACAAATAAAGTGTGATCTAAATAAGTGGAAAAATATCTGCTGTTCATAGGTAGGTAGTTTAAGATGATAAAAATGACAATTCTGACTAAATTAACTTACTTATTCAGTGGCTTACTAATCCAACTACCAAAAATTTACATAAAGACTTAGAAAAAAAGAATAACCATATTCATCTGGAAGAACAAAAGATCCAGAATATCAAGGGAATTAGTGGAAAGAAATGGAATGAAGGTGGCCTAGCTATATACCCAGTCTTGAACTGTATTATATAGCAGTAATCAGCCAAACTACTGGCTACTGGCTAAGAAAACAGTCATGGATCAGTGGAATAGTTACTTGCACAAAACACAGTAATCAGTGACTATAGTAAACTACTGTGTGATAAACACACAGATTCTAGCTTCTGGGATAAGAACTCATTACTTAATAAAAACTGCTGGGAAATCTGGAAAACCATATGGCAGAAGCTAGATATAGACCAACATCTTACATCATATACCAAGATAAAGTCAAAATGGGTACACAATTTAGATATAAAGGTTGATACTAATAGGAAACTAGAAGAGCAAGGAATATTTTACCTATTAAATATCTGAAGAACAGAAGAATTTATGAGCAAAGAAGAGATAGATAACATTATGAAATGCAAAATGGATAATTTTGATTACATTATATTGAAAATTTTTTGCACCAACAAAGCCAATGCAACAAAGATTGGAAGGGAGACAGAAAGCTGGAAGCAATTGTCCCAACCAGTGACTGATAAAAACCTCATTTCTCAAATATAGAGAGAAATGAATCAAATTTATAAGAATACAAATTATCCCCCAACTGATAAATGGTCAAATGATATGAACAAGCAGTATTCAGAGGAAGAAATTAAAGGTCTCTATATTCATATGACAAAATGCTCTAAATCACTATTGAATAGAGAAATGCAAGTCAAAGCAACTGTGGGGTACCACATCCCACCTATCAGATTGACTAACATGACAAAACAGGAAAATGATAAATATTGGAGAAGATGTAGGAAAACTGGGACATGAATACATTTTGTTGAAGGTGTGGACTGAAATCCAACCATTCTGGAGAGCAATTTGGAACTATGTGCAAAAGGCTATAAGAGTGTGAATACCTTTTAACCTAGCAATACCACTACCATGGCTAGTAAAAATGAGAAAAGAACCCACATGTACAAAAATATTTGTAGAATTGTAGCCAGCACAACATTCAAAGAGCCTACAGCAGCTATGAATATGTCAGCGCAATTCTGAATCATGAAATATAACAGATTCTCCATACTGAAGGCAGAAGAAAAACATCAGAGACCAGAATGCCAAATCCATCATGGTAACAAAGACATCCATCATAGCAACCAAGAAGTCTATACCCATTATCAGGCTTTCCTACAAACAAATAAACACACTTAAGCTTATATATCTGCCTTTCTCTCGCCCTCAGTTCAGATTGCTCAGACTAATTTCCTCTCAGTCCTGCTCTATCTCCACTTCTTCCTTTTCCACACTTCCTGCCCCATACCCTCCTATTCCATGTGACTTGACTCATGTGACTCAGGCTTCCATGTGCCCCCAGCAGATCAAAAGGGCCCGTTAACGAATGGGAAAGATCTTTCCATTTAAATTATCATTACAAGCACCACTTTTTGTGGTGGCCAATAACTGGAAATTGAGGGGATGCCTATCAATTGAGGAATGGTTGAACAAGTTTTAGTATATGAATGTAATGGAATTATATTGTTTTATAATAAATGATGAACAGGCAGACTTCAGAAAAACCTGGAAAGACTTACATGAACTGATGCTGAGTGAAGTGAGCAGAACCAGGAGGATAACGTAAACAATAACAGTAATGTTGTGTTATTATTAATAGTGATAGACTTAGCTCTTCTCAGCAGTGTGAAGATCTAAGATAACTTCAAAAGGCTCATGATGGAAAATCCTATCATTATTCATAAAAAGAACTATGGAGTCTGATATTTGTTATTCCTT
Organism: Potorous gilbertii; assembly: GCA_028658325.1. Lineage (NCBI taxonomy): Eukaryota > Metazoa > Chordata > Mammalia > Diprotodontia > Potoroidae > Potorous > Potorous gilbertii. Next base: position 321,393,828 of record CM053770.1, read on the forward strand.
TTTTCTTCTTTTTCACAGTTCCTTCCATTGGTTCCATTTCTTCCTTACAACATGAGTAATATGAAAATAGGTTTAATATGAATGTGGATGTAGAACCTATATCAGTTTGTATGCCTAGGACGGGGGAGGGGAGAAATGGGGGGAAAATACAGAACTCAAAATCTTATGGAAGTGAATTCTGAAAATCAAAATTAAATTAATTTTAAAAATTAGCATTGAGCAAGTAGAAGCTAATGACACTATGAGAAAACAAGAATCCATCAAACAAGATCAAAAGAATAAAAAAAAGTAGAAAATATAAAACACCTCATTGGAAAAACAATTGACCTGGAAAATAGATCCCAAAAAAGTAATTTAAGAATTATTGGTCTACTTGAAAGCCATGATCAACAAAAGAGTTTGCACAGCATTTTCCAAGATACTGTCAAGGAAAACCTCCCTGAGGTCCTAGAAAGAGTGGATAAAATAGTCATTGAAAGAATCTGCTAATCAACACCTGAAAGAGATCCCCAAATGAAAATACTAAGTAATATTGCAGCGAAATTCCAGAATTATCAAGATGGTCAAGGAGAAAATACTGCAAACAGCAAGAAAGAAACTATTTAAATATTGTAGCATCACAGTCAGGATTATGTAGGATTTAGCTGCTTCTACATTAGAGGACTGCAGGGTTTGGAATTTGATTTTCCATAAGGCAAAGGAGCTTGGATTACAATCAAGCATCAGGTACACAGCAAAATTGAACATAATCTTTCAGGGGAAAAGGTAGACATTCATTGAAATAGGGAATTTTCCATCATTCCTGATGAGAAAACCAGAGGAAAGGAAAATTAAATCTTCAAATACAAAATTCAAGAGAAGCACAAAAAGACAAAAAGGAAAGAAAAGAAAAAACATCTTATTTAATGAGGTTAAACTGTTTACATCCCTAAATGGGAAAAATAAATTCAATATTTGAAAAAAACTACTAGGGAAATTGGAAAATAGTATGGTAAAAACTAGATACAGATCAACATCTTACACCATATACTAAGATAAGGTTAAAATGGGTACATGATTTAGACATTAAGGTTGATACTATACGTAAATTAGGAGAGCAATCAATAGTTTACCTGTCAGATTTATGGACAACAGAAGACTTTATCACCAAGTAAGTGATAGAGATCTTTATGAAATGTACAATCAAATATTTTGATTATATTAAATTAAGAAGTTTTTGCATAAACAAAGCCAAATGTAACCAAGCGGAAGCAGACAACTGGGAAACAATTTTTATTGCCAGTGTCCTGATTAAAGTCTCGTTTCTAATATATATAGAGAACTGAGTCAAATTTATAAGGATACAATTCACTGAATGGAGGAAGAAGAGGAGGACAGGACTGGGGGACTGAGGGATTTCTAGCTGACTTCTGTCTTGCAGAAGTCCCCAGAACCCCAGCTTCTCCTTATCCTCTTCATCATCCTCATCATCTTTTCCACAGTCTGAAGGATCAAAGGAGAGCCAAGGGGTACAGAGTTGGTGACCAGGAACTGTGATGCCTGTCCCTGTGTCTGGCCCAAACCCCTCATCCCATTTTAACTGTGGTTAGGGACGGGGAGCCAACAGAATCACTCTGGGCTAGGAGATGGACAGATTGGGGATATACCAGGGGGAGCTCGTCTCCAGGGCCATTTTCCTGCGAAGGTCTCTCTTATCCTCAAATAACCTCCGATACTTAAGATGTGGGGTTCAACGTCCTTGAAAAGACAAAAGATAACAGGTGACTATTAAACGAGGAAACAGGAAAATTAGGAAATTCTTTGGAAGAGATAAAGATACTTCTATCAGGGGAGGAAAGAGGAGTTGGAGTCAAGATAGAATACTGACTGATTTAGTGAGGGGATTTTGAAAGATCTCTGGAGAGAAGAAATTGGATCCTAACGTAGGAGATAACTAGAATTATTGGAGGAGGAGGAAGAAAGAGAATAAAAATAGAGTCGGTAAAATACAAACAAGAGAAGTACTTCCTGAAGCCACCCCATTTCCTGCGTCCAACCCTTCCCTTTTCCACTCTTTCAGTCTCCAGGGCTGCATCTTCAAACCCCACATCTTGCCAAGGTTTCCTAGCTGCCATCAACCCATCCCTCTCCCTTCCTCTCCTGAATTCCTATTTCCAAAGGCTAAAGATGCTTCAATTTCTGGAGAACGCTCTCTGGACTCTGGGAATCCAAAAAGTCGACTTCCTTGGGTGGGGAGTCAGGAGAAAGAGGTGGGAGCAGGGCGAATGAAGAGGTTAAGCTTGTGCACCTCTACCTGACGGGAGGGGAAGGACCGCCCTTCTGGTGGGGTAAGGGAGAGGGGAGTGAGAAAGAGTGAGGGATTCTTTCTGTTTGCGGAAATGGTAACGGAGCGGGGAGTCTTGTCTTTGAATGAGGGGCGGTTGAGGCTCGCGAGCCACTTCAACCTGGTATCTCACCCTGCAAAGAGACAGAGGCCCCTTCCCAGTCCAGGTGTGGTTAGTGCCTAACCCTCTGAGGGGCACGGATCTGGCAGCGCGTACTCCCCAAGGGGAGCGGGAAGGAGAGCTGGAAAAGTAACGGGGAGGGGGAGAGGGAGGTGACCCCAGAACTTCATGCTCCTGGCTCACTCTGACCGCAGCTCCTTCTTCTCCCTTCCGCTGCCTACTGCACTTAGCGATTCCCCTCCTCCGCTCAGGCGGGTGTTGCTCCAGCTTTGCAATCCTAGTCACCTCCTTCCCTCCCACCACCACTGCCTTTTCCCTTTTCCTTCTTTTCCTTTCCTTGTCCCTTTCTCTGTCCCTCCTTCACATTCTCTCCTTTTCATTTCGTCCTCTCCCCTCCCGCTAGCGCCAAGTCGGGAAATATTAAAGCAGCAGGACGTGACACTGGCCTTTGTCTGAAAATTGCTCCCCTAGCCCTCAGCAGCCTCTGAGGAAGCGCTCCGTAGGGTCTGGAGGAGGCGGGACATGGTCAGGATATTTTCATTCTTCTTTCTGGAGCCTGAGATCAGGCAGGTGAAGTAGGAGGTGAGTCTGGAAGCCAGAGGGAATGTCTATGTTTGGAGGAGAGGCCCCTTGTCTCATCCACAGAGACAAACGAAGCAAGAGATAGAAGGAGCTTATTCAGTAAAAACAAAAACATTTACTAAGGCTCTGTAGGTCGGGGGCTGTGCAGAGACTAGAAAGATAAGGAGAGAGGGCTGTGAATGCCAAAGTATCGTATATTTGCTCCTTGTGGTGATAGGGGAGCTCCCAGAGTATGGCGGTTAGCATTTGGGCATAGTGGGACGTATGCTTCAGTAAGATCATTTTAGTCACTCCTAAGAAGATGAACCAGGCACCTGAGGCACCCAGTGCCTCAGAAAAGGCAGTGGTGGTGGGAGGTACCACTGCAGTGGTACAGGAATGAGGAGATAAGTGTCTGCAGCAGGGTGGCGGCAGTGTCAGAGGAGAGGAAGAGGTAGATGAGAGAGATGATATGGGAATCACATCAACAAACCTTGGCAGCGGGTTGGGTATGAAATTGTGTGTGTGTCTGTGTGTGTGTGTATGCAGTTGGGTGTGTGGGTGTTGGTGAGTGAGAGTGAGGAGTTCAGATAATACAAACCTTGCCAGATGCATGACTGTGAAGATGGTTGTGCGATCCTGAGTAGTAGCTTGGTATCTGAACCTTTCTTTATACGGTGTTTACAAGGTTTGTTTTTAGTTTCTTTATTCTGTTTTGATTTGGAGTAGATTTGCTTTATCATGTTCCAGTAAGTTTGTACTTTGAGATTTCTTTTAGGAAGTGATTGGTAGATTTTTTTTACAGTTCTGTTTAGTGCTGTAGTTGTAAAAGATCTGGGCAATATTTCTCATCATTTCTAGGTATTTCAATGGAATATAGCTGTCAGGTGTTTCAATATTTACTAAATTATATATTCTTAATCTGGTTTCCAGCTCCATTTATAATATGAAATATTTTAAGTTTTCTTCTTTTTTTCCATTCATTGCCTTGATTTTAATATTTCTTGTTGTCCAGGGGAGTCATTATCTTTTGCTTTGTCCTTCCTGATTTTCAGGGAATTTAGTGCTTAGGAAAGGTTTTCAGCTTCTTATTCCAAACTCTTAATCCCCTTTTTAATTCTTTTGGCATAGTTTTCATGTCTATTCCAATTATTTTTCTCAAGCACTCTCATTTCATTTCTAAAAACAGTTTTTAAGTCTTGGATCATCTCTTCCAGGAATTGTAATTGAGTTGGCACCCAACCTCTACTTCTGCTCTGAGTCATTGTTTATCGATGTTTGGGAATTTTCCTTGTCTTCTCAACCTTATTTTTTAAGCTTCCCTGCTAACAAAAGAACTCTTTATATTTGGGTTCATTTTGCGTAGCACATTCTCTTAGCTGATTTTTTACCTGAGTCTTGTGTAACCACTCTGTGGTTGTTCTGGAGTAAAAGTCTGCTGCTTTTGTGAGGATTGAGTTCTCTGTAATTTTAGGATCTCAGGGAGAGTTTGAGGACCTGAAAATCCTTGCCATGAAGGTCTTCCTATGTAGTCTAATTCTGGGCAAGCATACTTGCTGTCCTCTTAATCTGTTTCTGACTTGAGTTTCAGTTTGAGCAACAGTGGGATGCTATTGGACTCTGCCTCTATCAGTTCTCTGGAAGGCTTTGTTTATAGGGACAGATGTGTAGTCTACCCTTTGATCTGGTATCCATGTCCTGCTATTTCCTTTGCAGCCTGGAGTAGATGTTGGAACTGAGACTCTGGTCTGTTCCTGGGCTGTGAGCCATACTACTGCTCCTTCCTTTTGAACATTTTCCTTTATAAGTAGTCTAGCACACCACTTAGGGCCCCCCTAATCTAGAACACCATCCTCATAGACAGGGTCCATTTTTAGTCTGCCCTGGATCTATGACCTAGACCTGGGCAAATGGACAACAAAGCTATCAGTTGTCACTTGTATCCACTACAGTGCTCTGGTCCTGTTTTCATATGCTTTGGTTTGCAAATAATACCTCTTGACCTGGTGCTCATTCTCTTCCTGGGCAATATGGTATTCTGTTCCCATCCCATTGAAGACCTCTCCACCTTTGTCTCTGTACTAATATAGGCTAGACAAATGACTCAATGGGACTTGTTCTGTATTTACCCTTCGAGATTCATTGTTGCCTTTTCTACATGTGTTTGAAGTTTTTTTGGGAGGGGAGCTTGCCTTTCTAGCTTCCTGCTAGTCTACCATCTTGGCTTTATTTCCCTAAACACTGAGACTGCCCGAGAGCCCTTGCCTGAGCCTGAAGAAGGACAGAACTAAAAATGGAGCTTGTCTTATTGCACTAATTTTCTGTTTTCCCACCCATGAACCCTATGTTTAGGACCACCAAAATTGTGGGTATTTGGAAAGAGAGTGAGGGGACAAAGATGGTAGCTTTGGAGCTGGGATTGAATCAGGACTCAGATAAATGGGAATGGAGCTGTTTCATCTGAGAGGGACCACTTGAAGTGGACAGCAGTTGCTAGGAATATGGGGGCATACACACAGAAAGGAGATCTATGGTGGAAGCAGATGGAGACTCCTGGATCTCTTCACTATCAGTATCGTTGATCACTCTCTATGGCCAGAAATGGCCAGTGGCAAGTGAGAGACTATCCCATCTCTTCTTTCTGTTCACACTAGATCCTCCCCCACACAACCTTACCAGAACTTTTTCCATTTTCCGGGAAGGGATTTGGCTATGGAGGGTTAGGAACAAGAGGAGGGTTGAATGTTGAACATACAGTCCTGCAGTCTAACTAGAAATTGATTATTTCCCCTTTGGTCCCCTGGGGTCCGGAGAACAGTTGCTAGGCATGTCAACTAACTCAGAAGCTGAAGGAACGCTCACACACCATCGACTCCAGAGACTGCTAAAGTATGGTTGAAGAATCCTCTAAGGTCCCTGATACTCTTTCCAAATAGCGGCTACATTAAAAATTGTTTCATCATAATACTAAGACCCTCTCTTACAATCCTTATCTTCTTCCTTGTGTTAGGTCAAATTTTCTCCATATGCTCTACCATAAACAACAGCCTGAATGCAGAATCAAATAGGACAATCCAACTCTTTCTTATTAATTCTGACATTAAAGAGTTTTGCAGGAATATGAACAATAATGTGACTTCTCATGAAGTTTGTTTTTTCTAAACATTTTTTATTCAAAAAAGTTTTTCAACATGTAAAAGATTTATTATTCTTATTTGAAATGTATTAATAGTTAAAAATCTTACCAATTCTCATTTGTAATACAATAGACATTCATAAATAGTTTATGGAGACTCTCCATAAACCTAGACCAGCCTGAATCACAATAAGACAAAATTGGGAAAGGTGCAAGAAAATGAATAAATGTACAATGTAATGTAGACAATATTCATAAATGGTTTACATAAGTCAAATGTAGCACCTAGGTGTTGTGTACAGGTGAGTGATCTGCATTTATTCGTGTTTTATATGATATTCCCTGGAATAGGAAGAGCCCAATTTGAGCAACCCAGAGAGTCTCTCTCTGTAGGAAAATGGTGAGAAAGAAGAATGGATCAATAATGGAGGGCCACATTATGAAAGGTCTTGAGTACCAGGAAGTTGAGCTTCATATCAAATGCAATGAGGGGTCATGGTGAACTCTGAGGTCCACTCAGAGCTGAAAGGGCAGACAAAGGGCTTCATGGATGTGGGCAGGGAAGCAGCATGGAAATGATGAATGGATTTCTTGTCCTTATAGGGAAATTCCCATAGTGTCTTTGGCCTGGGCCAAGCTCAGGATGGCAGGAACATGCATGAGGTTGGGATGTATACTGCAATGAATTCATTTCATTTCAAGTCATTTTGTTCCTAAGAAAGCTCAGAATGGATCCTCCCTTTCTCTGAGGAAGTAAGAGAAAGTTCAGTTAATCTTTCTCCATTGTCCGCTAGCCTGAAATTATTCCTTTTTCCCTTAAAGTCTGACCCACATCAACCCAAGATGTGGTCTAGGTAGAGACCCCAGTCAGTGGGGCAGAATCAATGGCACAGAAAAAAATGAACAAGCTATGATTTTCACTTTCTCATTACTCCTCCTCCTTCCCACTCCTTTGGGGATAGAAGTTCAGTGTGTGTCCCACAAGGCCTCCTCATGGCCTCCAGCTCACAGCCTCCAGGGGACTACCAGAAATGCCAGCTACATATATTCAGGATGACATTTCCTTTGTATTTATTTAGTACTGTTGGATTTTCAAGGAATTCTCAATTATAACACCTCAGGGACTTGCTCCACAAATGAGACTTTTAGAAATGCCTGAGCATCTTTCCCTCTCAGAGCTTGGGTTTCAGGGAACTGCTTCATGGCATTGAAAAGGCCATGCTTCCTGGTGCATTTAAAATGAAGTCAGATCAAGGATCTGTACTCACCTGGACCCCTGCTCCTGCACAGGAGAACAAGCAGAGCTGTGAAGACTAGGCTTTTGGTCACAATGAGACCACATAGTACTTGGATTGCTGGGGAATTATAGAAAATGGAAGGGTGTGGTGGCTTATGGGAGAAAGGTAAACAAGAAAAGTGAGATATAGGAATAGGAAAGCAGTGTGGGGGTGGGGTGAATGACCTCAGCTCCCTCTATAGAGGTTCCCTATATTCCCTCTGCTGATTATCTCCTGTGTGTGTTATATTCTGGATAATTTTTCTTACACATCGATTTTTCCAGGGAATTGTTTGTATATTGTCTCTCCTATTTTTCTGTGAGCTCCTTAAGACCAGAGATGGTTTTCTTTTCCTTTCTCTTTATCCTCAGAGCTCAACAGAGTCCACAGCAGACAGTAGGTACTTGACTGACTTACTGACAGATTCCTCTTTAGATACTGTTCACATTTGGTACACAGTATGTCCCCTATAAAGGGTTAGTGGATTGAGGGTGAAGAAGAGGAGGCCTCCCTGACTCCTCCAGGGAATAGTAACAGGCTGGAGGCTCCTGAGAACAAAAGAACAAAGAGGGAGTTTGAGGTGAGACATTAAGGAGGGGGAAGAGGAGAGAGGAAACATCCTTCAGTAGGAATCCTGGTCACCACTTCTCTGTACTTTGTGACTTTATGATGTATGAAGATTTGATTTGTTTCTGTTCAGTTTTCTCTTGTCACAGGGGCTCAGAGCAGGGCTGAGGCTCTCAATGAGTCCAGGAGCATTAAGGAATGTCCAGATCCAGGAGCTCTACTGGATGGTGGGAGAGAATGACAGAAATGAAGGGATCTCATCCTGCAGGGAGCTCCCCCATGTTCTGGGGAATGACAGCATATACACCAACAAGAAAATACAACGTTCTAATCAGATAAATAGAAAGGAATGTTTGGGGAAGTCACTGCCAATTAGGGGGAATGAAGAAAGACTCCTGTAGAGGGAGGTGCTTGAGTTGAGTCTTGGAGGAATCTCCAGATAATTAAAGGTAGAGTTGGGGAGGATTGCTTTGGAGTCTGGGACAGAGACAGCGCTGGCATGAAAATGAGAGCTGGCATGTTCTGTGTGTGGAAAAGCAAGGAAGACTGTTTGGCTGGAGCATGAAGGATGAGGAATACAGGAAAGTTCCAGAAATCTAGAAAAGTTGGCTGGAGTCAGTCTGAAGAGCATGAGAAGCAACCCAGGGGTTTGGATTATATCCTGAAAGTAATCAGGAACCACTAAAGGTTCTGGGGTGACATAGCCAGATCTCTGTCCATTGGCCATGAGGGAATGCTGTCCAGCTTATCAAGAAGAGAGATGTGTTTAAAAGAGAGGAATTGGGCAATTTGTCTGATTTATCTGAAGATGAAGAAGTGTGATAAACAATATCTACTGACAGAAATGTAGTGGTTCAGGAGGGGAAGGGCTCAGCGCAGATGTGGGGACCCTGTGGCCTTCTGTGTCCTTAAGTTCAACCCTTTGACTGAATCCAAATTTTACAGAACAAATCCTCTTATTTTTGTTAATTCATTTTTGTTCTTCATATATATTATTACAGCTAAATATTAATGTGGCTTTCAACATGAAAAGCTTCCCCACCACTGGATTAGCATATGACACAAAGCAGTATGGGTTCAGGAGTGAAAAATGGCAGCCAGTGCTAAAAGAAATCGCATTTGAAGTCATCCTAAACTTTGAAATGAGGAAAAGTCAGAAACTAGTGAGTACAGTCCCACTAGGCCTAAGGAACTTTCATCTCTCTCTGTTTGCCCTTTCCTTCTTCCTTCCAGAAGGGAAGGCTGGAAGGAGCTGACCTTAGACTAAGAGTCTGGGACAGCACAAGACAGCGCACTCTAACTGCTGAGGGAGCTCCTGAGAATAAATGGATTTCTAAAAAGGAGTTGTACCTGCTGGTGGCCAAAGGAGTGGCAGAGGTGGTGAGAGGTATCTCAGTGGTAAGTTGAGAACCTTCGGTGATCTTGAATGATGTGGCTGCAAGAACAGAGGAAGGAAACACTTGGCTCTTGACCACACACTTTCACCTTCCTTCTTGTCCCTGTAGGGTCCAGAACACTAGACTGCTGGCCCCAGTGAGGTATGCAGGCATGCTGTGGGTAATAGATCATAGTATATCATATTCCATTCCTTTTGTGTTGTTATCTATTCTAGCCTATTTTTTCTACTGTCAAGGTCACCATCAGACTCCTTTTCTTCCCCCAGGCACTGGAAGGGCCTGATACTTCCTCTGTCCCCAGGATTAGGGTGTGGTTCATGTCTAGAATGAAGGCAATACTAACAGTTCCCAGTTTCAGAGCATTTATAATCCACCAAAAATGTATTTCCCACACTCATTGTTAAAATGGTATACTTTCCTCTCCAGTTGTGTTCTCCTGTGTCCAGAACAGGAACTAACTCTAGTAGAGGTAGAATGACCTCTTAGGGTAATAATATAATCAGTTTCACCACTAAGACTTGACCCTATGTCTATTCCTTTCATCAGGACCTGCCAGCATCTGCTCCAACAATACATCTGGTGGAACTCCCTGCCCTGTCTCCTGAGGTCAGAGCTTCAGGCATCCTAAATCACTGAGGCATAATTCTGTGAGTCTTTGCATATTTTGGGAGGACCTTACTTGTGTCTGTGCCTGTGTAACCCACAGGTGCATTGTATGAATGAGTGTAAGTGTGTGACAATGGACACCCAAGATTCAGAAGCCCCAGTACAAATGTTCTGCCCTCCAAGGAATGAGAACAGAGAAGAAAAGGCCTCACTCTCCCCAGGAACCAGAAAGAACTACCATCAAAACCAGGATGTGGAAGGAAATGGGGAGAGGAAGGCAAAAGGGAGGGGCAGAAAGCTGAGAGACTGAAAGAAGGTGAGCAGCTTCACCTTAGAGACTAAGAGAGGACTAAACTCATGTTCTAGCCCTGGGTCATGCTCATCCCAGTTATTTCCTAAGCTCTGCTTGAAGTGAAGGGGATTGAGTTGGTTGGGACTTACCAGGAGCAACCTCCAGCCTGATTGTTTTGATAACATCAATAGTGTTGCTGGTAGAGTCATAGATTCCACACCAGTAGATGCCTGAGTCCTCCACAGTGAGGTTAGACATGGTGATGATGATGGTACCAGTGGAGGTGTCATCCAGCAGGGAGACTCGTGCATCATGATGTTGCTCAAGGAAGACTGACGTCTTGGTAATTAGTCTGTTACAGAGTCTTCCATTTTCTTGCAGTTTACACCAGGTTTTGAACCTGTTCTCAGCTCTCTGGAGCTTGTAACTGCAATAGACTGTGAGTGTCTGCCCCTCCTTGTACTTCAATTGGAATACTTGTTCCTGTGACCCTGAAAAGCAGATCATCAGGTTAGGGGGAGCCCAGCTGGGTCTGACTTGAGTCCCCTCCCTTCCTTATGAGAAGACTATGAATAAGGTCCTGGGGGCTGGTCTCCTTCAATAATATCTTCTAGGAAAATGTGCCTCAAAGAGTCAGCCCCTCACCAAGAGTGTCCCTAATCACTGGTGTGCCAGTAAACAACTAAGAGCCAGTTCTCTCAATGCCTTTTCCCTCTCCCTCTGCCCTCTTCGTCTTTTTCCTTCTGCTTTTTTATTCTTTCCTTCTCTTTTTTCTCCCTTTAGTCACTTTACATGTATAAACATATCCATTTACATGTACATACTTTTGTCACATTTTAAAGCTTAATCTGCATTAACATTCCCACTGCACCCTTTTTAAATTAAGTCAATCAATAAAACTATAAATCACCACTTTATTTGTATGCAGTGCTTGCCAATTTTAAAAACTCTCACTAGAAATGTAAGCATCAGCTCTTCCAAGTCAGTGTGAGCTGGCTCTAGCACACCACTGCTTCCACCCCTCCCCAGGCCCTCATGGCCACACAACATTATCTTCCCTCCCTCTGCCACTCTCCTCTCTCTTCTCTGCTCCCTGCAAATCATCACCTCAACCCTTCCCTCACCAACGCCCACTCCTAGATACCCATTAACAGAAAAGGCAGCAGCAGTAGTGGAACTGCCTTGGCCACCATTCTTCCATGGGCCAAGAGGCAGGGGATATGGGAGGTGGTCTCTTCAAGCTGTCTTTTGGTTGATGGCTGGCAGGAGGGTGTTGGTCCTGATTCTCCACTGCCAGATTCTAAGCCTCTCAGAAGAAAGAAGAAGTAAGAGAGAGTGTGGGGAACTATGGTTGGGGAAGTGGGAGGAGTAGAAGGAACAGAAGTGCTGACCTACTAGGGGAGGGATGAGATCACTTATGTCTGGGGCATTCCATTGGTCGAGGCTTTGATACGAGGGTCACTTAGAAACTCCCTTCAGGTAGAGTCTTAACCCCTACAACCTCTTCTGGAGCTTGTGGTACACCATAGGCTTCTTGTTCTCATACATATCTGTCCCATGTTTAGGTAACCAAAGAACCTGGGCTTAGGGGAGAGGGTGAAAGAAAGGAGATGTGGGTCTAGCACTTCACCAGAATTCAGGACAATGGAATTGGAGCTGTCTGGTCTGAGAGGATAAACTCAGATGGATGACAGTTCCTGTGGGGAGGTGTCTATATTGGGGAATCTATTCATGAAGAACAACAAGGATAGGAGCATGCCATCTCCTCACTCCCACTTCTCCCTGTCCTCTCCCTATGGCCAAGATAAATCAGTGGGACATGGAGAGACTGACACACTGACTCTTCATCTTCTTCCTCTTGGTCATCCTAAGTCCTTCCCACTAAGACCTCTCTATCCTTTTTTCCGTCTCCAGGGAAGTGTTTTGACTAAAGGGATTTGGGAAAATGAGGAGGTAGGTGTCTGCTGGACACTGAGTCCTGTGGTTTAATCAGAAATTATTGTCCATCATTCCCCTGGGGAAAAGAGAGGGATATATCTAAGATTACTTTCCATGTAAGTTATGTATGACCATACAGCATAAATTAACAACCAAGAGAAATCTTTTAAGTCAGAAGTTCTCAATGGTTCAAGGACCCTTGGAAGAAAACAGGGAAGGGAATGTACTATATGGTCCCTACTATGTACCAGGCACTAAGCTAAATGTTTTTAGCAAATATTATATCCTTGATCCTCACAATAACTCATGGAAGTAGATAGTATTGCTACCTGTCATTTTGCAGCTGAGCAAACTGAGGCAAAATAGGGTTAATGACTTTGTCAGTGTCACACAACTAATACAATATCTGAGACTGTATTTGCCCCCAGTGCTAATTGACTCCATCCCCAGCATTCTATTTCCTGAACAGTCAGGTACCTCTCAAGTCCAAAACCTCTTTTTGGGTCCTTAATAGGTTACAACTATATACATAATTGTACTAAGATTCTACTTGCCTCTTAAAATATACCTCCCTTTTCCAACTAACAGTTTTTTAATTTACTTCAGCTAAAAGAACATGTTGCTACAAATTGAATGGATAGCAGATATGAGAATCTAGTTTTGTTCTATTGAGCCAGAGAGGAAAGAGATTTCCATAATTATGTAAAACAATGATGCTTGTCACTGATTTTTTTTTAAAGACAGTTGTTTCTAACTTTTAAAAGTACAGAAACATGTAGGAGGTTTATAATCCTTCTTATTATTTAATTGAATTATTTAATGAATATTTCATTCAAACTTATCATTTTTAATTTTTAATATGGTAAATATCAGTAGATATATCCCTCATAAAAACACATTGAAATTCTCAGTCATTTTTCAGAGTGTATTTGAGTCCTGAAACAAAAATGTAAAGAATCACTGGTTTAAGAGTTAATTTGGGAGAATGTTCTGAGTAGAAAGTCATTTGGTTACCTCTATGTTCTTAAAGCATTTTCTGCATAATTTCTTGAGAAGCTGGTGAGAGCTGCCACTTCTTATGTGCAGTCTCCTGACCTTGAGAATCTGACCAGCCACAGGTTTGAGACTGAGCTTAGAGAGCAGTGAGAATATCTATTGATCTTAAAGAAGATGAAAAGCTAAAGTGAGGTCAGGTAGTATGATCTTCAGTCATGTGAAATATCATGTGGGGAAAGATGAAATCATAGCTGTGGTCAGGTTCATCTCCATGAGACAAGGCAGAACATTAACCTGCGTAGTAGGAGACACCATAATGTCAAAATATTACCATTGTGTTAATACATGCTGGTGTGTTGCAGATTAATTTAGTGGAATAAACTAATTGTTTATGTCAAGGGCGACGATGAGAATATCAGATCTGCTCACTACCAGACATGGGAAAAATCTATGGTAAGATTGCCTTCTGGGAAGAGTGAGAAAGGCATCTATTGACTTTCTTTGCAAAGTTTTGAGTTAATATAACCTAAATGCTTATAAGGGGAGTTAACAGCTACCCTAGTTGCAATTCCTGATATTATTTCCAGGATTTACCATTCATCAGTGGGGGAGGAGAGGGAGGACAATTAGCCACAGAATGTTGTTATCCTATATGACATCCTATCCTGCCTCCTTTTAGCAGGCAATGATTTATACAAGAGCAATAAGTGTGTTGCAGACATATTACTGATAAATATACAGAAAACATGTGAGGTTTTGGTATTTTCATTTTTCCTACTGAGTTTTTTCTTGAGGAAGATCTCATGCAATAATTGCTGGGCTCCACATACTGCCCACAAGTGAGAAATGACTAGTTTATCTCCCTCATTTGAAAGATAAGGAAACAAGGGTTCAAAGGACCTAAGCAATATTGCCAAATGAATCAGAAGCAGAGCTGGGGCTACACCCAAATTCTCTCAGATCTCAGGACAATGCTCTTTCAAACACATTGTAATTCCTGGATTCAAAGAACGTGCAAAAAGTATCTGCTCTTGACCCATTTCTCATAGTTGGGGTGTGGTCCTCAAGAAAAGACAAGAGTAACTTTTTTGTCCCTTACAAATAGCCTTTTGGTGATTCATGGATGCAGTTGAATGGAGCAGCTGTCATTGTTTCTGCTCCAGAATTAAGAGCAGAGCCAGGCCTGAGTAGATGCTGTGGAATGGGAGGAGGGACTGTGTGTGAGATAATAGATTAGGAATTCTGTCAGTCAGTAAGTCAGTCCACAAGCAGTTATTAAATTTCTATGGTCTCCCAATGCATCTGGAGTCATCTTGAGTCATCCTAACCCAAATATGGCCATTAGAACCAGAAAGCTCCCAAGGACAAAGTAAAGCTGGTACCCTTGCACAGTCCTCCCTATTTAAATCCAGTTGGTTATGAAGACCTTTGAATGCCCATTGTGTATTGGCTCTTAAATGTGAGAGGGAGCCCTTGGAATGTATTGACAACACCACATCAGTGTTTTAAGAAATGTAGATTGAACTTCTGGGAGCCAAGATGGCAGTGTAAGCAATAAACTGCTGTCACTCTCCCATATTAACCTCTGAACAACCAGAAAACAGTGCTCCCAGAAAGATCCTGAAACAGCAGAGTCAACAGAAAGATAGGCTGGCCCCTCCACATGCCTTAGCATAACTAGAGGAACTGGCAGACACTAGCTTGGAGAACCACCAAGCACTTAAGCACAACCTGGCTTGGGCAGGTATCCTCCAGTGGCCAGACACCAGTATGTTTCAATGTAGCCTTTGGAAAATGTGGAAAAATCTCACCTGGCCTCAGCAAACACCAGCTACCACCAATAGAATCCCAGCTTAACACCACCAACCTTCCAGACCTTTTCCAGACCCCTTCCAGCTGCAAGTACCTGTGACCCTAGCGTACAGAGAAAGTGACTGGACCCCTGGCCCCCTAACACAAGAAGCTTGGGTCAGTGCCCCATTTACTCCAGCAGGAGAGCTCAACTTTAAAAACCAGAGATAACCAAACATCATGAACAAAAAGCAGAAACAAACAATGATCACAGATTCTTTCTATGTGGACAGGGAAGATTAAAACACAAAATGAGAGTACAATATTATCAATGTACCCATGTTTTAAACCTCAAAGGGGAATATGAACTGGTCTCAAGAACAAAAAGCCTGTTGGGAGGAACTCAGGAAGTATTTTCAAAGTCAAATAAGAGAGACAGAAGAATAATTGGGAAAAGAATGAAAGACAGAGTTAACAACTTGGAAAAGGAAGGACACCAAGTGACTGTAGAGAACTGTTCCTTAGAAATGACAATTGGACCAATGGGAGAAAAAGTACACTGAAGTAAACAACTTCTTAAAAAGTAGAATTGGCCAAATGGAAAAAGAAACACAAAAATTCCTGGGGAGAATTTCTTAAAAAGCAAAGTTTACCAAATGGAAAAGGAAGTATAACAGTTAACTGATGAAAACAATATGATAAAATTAGAGTCAGGCAAATGGAAGGTCACGACTATATGAGACAGCAACAATCAGCCAAACAAAGTCAAAAGAATGAAAAAATGGAAGAAAACATAAAATATCTCATGAGAAAAACAACTGATGTGGAAAATAGATCCAGGAGAGATAACTTAAGAATTATTGGTTTACCTGTAAGTCATGATCAGGAAAAGAGCCTGGAGAGCATCTCTCAAGAAAGTAACAAGGAAAACTGCCCTGCAGTCCTAGAAAAAGAGGGTAAAATAGTCATTGATAGAATCCACCTTTCACCTCTTAAAAGAGATCCCATATTGGAATACCAAAGAAATATGGTAACCAAATTCCAGAAATATCAGATCAAGGAGGAAATACTGCAAGCATTTAGCAAGAAACAATTGATATATCATCATATTACAGTCAGGATTACACAGGTCTTGTCACTGCTACCTTTAAAGGATAGAGGACTTGGAATATCATATTTCATAAGGCAAAGAGTTTGGATTACATCTAAGGATCAGTGACCCAGAAAAACTGAGTATAATCTTTCAGAAAAGAAGATACACATTCAATGAAATAGGGGTCTTCCAAACATTCCTGATGAAAAGACCAACTCAACAGCAAATGTGATCTTCAAATACAAGACTCAAGAAAGGCATTAAAAGGTAAACAGGAATGAAAAAATATATGTATATATTATTCAATAAGTGCAAACTTTTTACATCCCTACATGGGAAGTTAATACTGACTTGCTTACTTGAAACTGTATCTTTATTGTAAGAATTAAAGGAGGCATTAAAGGGTAAAGTACATCCTATGAAGAGGACTAAAGATCTGTTACAGGGGAGGGAAAGTCAGGGATAGAGGTCAAAGGTGAGCCTTATTTGATCTGTAGTCTCAGGGGATTTGGGTCAAAGAGGGAATAACATACACAGTCAATTGGTCTAGAAATCAATCTCATGTTATAGGAATTAGTAGGGAAAAGGGAAAGAAAAGGGTGGGAAAATTGAGGGAGAAGGTAATCATAAGGAAAACACCACTAAGGAAGGAAAGGGAGAAAGAGAAAAACGTATAAACAAGGGGGAAAATAGAATGGAGAGAAAGACTTAATGAGTAATCATAACCGTGAATGTTGTTTACAAGAAACACATCTGAGGCAGAGGAATACACACAGAGAAAGGGTAAAAACATAATTAATACTTTATGCTTCACCTGCAGTAAAAAAAAAAGCAATGGTGATCTCAGAAAAATCAAAAGCAAAAACAGATCTAATTAGAAGAGATAAGGAAGGAAACTATGTTGTGCTAAAAGGCAACAGAGACAGTGAAGTAATATTGATATTGGGAAAGGATTTGGGCCCCTGAAAGGAAAAGACCATATTTTTGGGATCTGAACCCCAAAGACGAAAAGTCCCTGAACTTTTCCACAAATTTCAGGAACCCATTTCCTGAATCCAGATCCCTGGCAATCACCTGAGGCATTTGGCCCATCCCAGTCAGTAATTCTGTTAACTTCCCTTTCACTGTGGCTCTCTGGTCACTTAACTCCCTCAATCATCTGCACTTGGCTACTAGCTACTCTTAATTCCATCCAGATCTTCACAGTCTTTCTGTATCCAAGTGTCTATCTTACCTCCATTACATTGCTCAGATTCTTAAAATCAGGTCTGCTTGTATTGGCATCAAAAGTATTGCAGTCACTAGGAGTCAGGCCTGCTTCTATTGGTGTTACAATAAACTGGCTACTTGGACTGAAAGAAGGCTGAAGTGGATGAATTCTTTCAAAAACAGACCTGTGCCCAATACACCTACATTTCAGGGTTCCCAGAACCCCTAAGGCACAACAATAGCACTAGTAATCATATATGCACCAAGTAGCATAGCATCCAAATTCTTAGGGGAGAGTATAAGGGAGTTACAGAAAGATATTAACAGCAGAACTACACTAGTAGGGGATGTCAAACTCCCCCTTTCAGAACTAGATAAATCTAACCACTAAATAAACAAGAAAGAAATTAAAGAGGTGAATAGAATTTTTGAAAAGGTAGATGGTATAACTCTAGAGAAAATTAAATGGGAATAGAAAGGATTATATCTTCTCAGTGCAATGTGGCATCTACACAAAGTTGGTCATGTATTAGGACACAAAAATTTCATAATCCAATACAGAAAGGCATAAATATTACATATATCCTTTTCAGATCATGATGCAATAAAAATTACATGTAGCAAATGGCTATGGAAAGATAGACTAATAGTTCAATGGAAATGAAATAATCCAATCCTAACAAATGAGTGGCTCAAACAACAAATTGTAGAAACAATCAGCAATTCCATCTAAGAGAATGACAATAATGAGGCAACATTCCAACACATATGAGACACAGTATAAGCAGTGCTTAGGGGAAATTTTATATCTCTAAATGGTTATGTGAATAACATAGAGAAAGAGAAAATCAATTGGATAAGCAACTAAAAAGGCTAGAAATGAACAAATTAAAAATCTCCAATTAATTCCAAAATTAGAAATTCTGAAAACCAAATTAACAAAATTAGAATTAAGAAAATTCTGGAACAGGCAGGATCATGCTCAGGATATTCTCATTCTTCTTTCTTGAGCTTGAGATCAGGCAGGTGCAGTAGGAGGTGAGAGTCTGGAAGCCAGAGGGAATGTCTGTGTTTGGAATAGAGGCCCCTTGTCTCATCCACAGAGACAAGCAAAGCAGGACATAGAAGGAGTTTATTCAGTAAAAACAAAACAAAACGAAACAAAAAACATTTATTAAGGCCCTGTAGGTCGGGGGCTGTGGAGAGCATGGGGTAGGGAGAAAAATATAAGAAGATTGGAAAGATGAGGAAAGAGGGCTGTGAATGCCAAAGTATTATATATTTGCTCCTGAAGGTGATGGGGGAGCTCCTAGAGTATTGTAGCTAGCATTTGGGCATGGTGGGAGGTATTCTTCAGTAAGATCATTTTAATCACTCATAAGAAGATGGACCAGGAGCCTGAGGCACCAGTAGGCTATTGAAGTGGTACAAGAATGAGGAGATGAGTGTCTGCAGCAGGGTGTCTGCAGCAGGGTGGTGGCAGTGTCGGAGAGGAAGAGGTAGATGAGAGAGATGTTATGGGAATCAAATCGACAAGCCATGGCAGTAGATTGGGTATGAGATTGTGTGTGTGTCTGTGTGCGTGTGTATGCAGGTGGGTGGGTGGGTATTGGTGAGTGAGAGTGAGGAGTCCAGATAACACAAAGTTTGCCAGATGCATGACTGTGAAGATGGTTGTGGGACCCTGAGTAGTAGCTTGGTATCTGAACTCTTTCTTTTATATGAGGTTTATAAGGGTTTTTTTTGTTTCTTTGTTCTGTTTTGAATTGGACTAGATTTGCTTTATCATGTTCCAGAACGTTTGCAGTTCGAGGTTTCTTTTAGGAAGTGATTGGTAGATTTTTTTTTATATACTTCTGTTTAATGCTTGAGTTGTAAAAGATTTGGGTAATATTTCTCATCATTTCTAGGTATTTCAGTGGGATAGAGCTGTCAAGTGTTTCAATATTTACTAAATTATATATTCTTAATCTGGTTTCCAGCTCCATTTTTAATATGAGATATTTTTAGTTTTCTTCTTTTTTCCATTCATTGCCTTGATTTTAATATTTCTTGTTGTCCAGGGGAGTCATTATCTTTTGCTTGGTCCTTCCTGATTTTCAGAGAATTTAGTGCTTGGGAAAGGTTTTCAGCTTCTTATTCCAAACTGTTAATCCCCTTTCTAATTCTTTTTAGCACAGCCCTCATGTCTATTCCAATTATTTTTCTCAAGCACTCTCATTTCATTTCTAAAAACAGTTTTTAAGTCTTGGATCATCTCTTCCAGGAATTGTAATTGAGTTGGCACCCAACCTCTACTTCTGCTCTGAGTCATTGTTTATCGATGATTGGGAATTTTCCTTGTCTTCTCAACCTTATTTTTTAAGCTTCCCTGATAACAAAAGAACTCTTTATGTTTGGGTTCATTTTTCATAGCACATTTTTTAGCTGATTTCCTGCCTGAATCTTGTGTAAGGGGTGGACTCTGGTTGTTCTGGAGTAAAAGTCTGCTGCTTTTGTGAGGATTGAGTTCTCTGTAATTTTAGGATCTCAGGGAGAGTTTGAGGACCTGAAAGCCCTTGCCATGAAGGTCTCCCTATGTAGTCTAATTCTGGGCAAATGTACTTGCTGTCCACTTAATCTGTTTCTGACTTGAGTTTCAGTTTGAGCAACAGTGGGATGCTGTTGGACTCTGTCTCTATCAGTTCTCTGGAAGGCTTTGTTTGTTTATAGGGACAGATGTGTAGTCTACCCTTTCATTTGGTATCCATGCCCTGCTATTTCCTTTGCAGCCTGGAGTAGATGTTGGAACTGAGACTCTGGTCTGTTCCTGAGCTGTGTGCCATGCTACTGCTCCTTCCTTTTGAACATTTTCCTTTATAAGTAGGCTAGGACACCACTTAGGGCCTCCATAACCTGGAACCCCATCCTCATAGGCAGGGCCTACTTATTCTGCCTTGGATCTATGACCTAGACCTGGGCAAATGGACAACACTATCAGTTGTCACTTGTATCCACTACAGTGCTCTGGTCCTGGTTTCACATGCTTTGGTTTGGAAATAAGACATCCTCTTGACCTGGTGCTCATTCTCTTCCTGGGCAATACAGTATTCTGTTCCCATCCCCTTAAAGACTTCTCTATCTTTCTCTCTGTGCTAATATGATCTAGACAAATGACCCAGGGGGACTTGTTCTGTATTTCTCCTTCGAGATTCAGGTTGCTGCCTTTTCTACATGTGTTTGAAGTTTTTTTGGGAGGGGAGCTTGCCTTTCTAGCTTCCTGCTAGTTTAACATCTTGACTTTATCTCCCTAAACCCTGAGGCTGACCTAGAGTCCTTGTGTGAGCCTGTAGAAGGACAAAGCTAAAAGTGGAACTTGTCTTATTGCACTAATTTTATATTCTCCCACATGACCCTTATGTTGAGGACCACAAATCTTGGGGATTTGGGAAGAGAGTGAGGGAACAAAGATGCTAACATTGGAGCTGGGATTCTATCAGGACTCAGATAAATGGGAACGGAGTTGTTTCATCTGAAAGGGAGCACTTGAAGTGGACAGCAGCTGCTAGGAATATGGGGGCATACACATAGAAAGGAGATCTATGGTGGAAGCAGATGGAGACTCCTGGATCTCTTTACTATCAGTTTGTTAACCACTCACTATGGCCAGAAGGGGCCAGTGGTCAATGAGAGAGACTACCCCTTCTCATCTTTCTGTTCACACTAGATCCTCCTCCCCAGCCTTACCAATCCTTTTTCCAGCTCCAGGGAAGGGATTTGATTAAGGAGGGTTAAGAACCAGGGGAGGGTTGAATGTTGAACATACAGTCCTGCCATCTAACCACAAATTGATCATGTCTCCATTGGTCCCCTGGGGTCCAGAGAGAAATATTGATGGGCATATCAACTAGGTCCTAGGATCATAGACAATAACTTAGAAGCTGGTGGAAATCTCATGTACCATCTAATCCAGAGGTTGTTAAAGCATGGTTGGAGCATCCTTTAGGGTCCCTGAGACCCTTTCTGAATATCTGCTAGGTTAAAACTAGTTTCATCATAATACCAAGACTCTTAAAATTCTCATTCTCTTCCTTGTGTGAAGTCAAATTTTCTCCATATATTCTAGTGTATACAACAGCCTGAATACTGAATCAAATGGAACAATCCAATTGTCTCATTAATTCTGCCATTAAAGAGCTTTGAAAGAATATGTAAAATAATGTGGCTCTTCTCACTATTTTTTTTAAACATTTATTTTTTATTTTAAAAAGTTTTTCAACATATAAAAGGTTTATTATTCTTATTTGAAATGTATTAATAGATATTTAAAAATCTTACCAATTCTCATTTATAATACAATAGACATTGATAAATGTGAGACACTAAGGAGGGGGAAGAGGAGAGAGGAACCTAGACCAGCCTGAACCAGGTTAAGAAATATTTGGGAAATAGGTAAGAACATGAATAAATGTACAATATAATGCAGACAATATTCATAAATGGTTTATATAAGTCAAATGTGCCACACGGGAATCATCATGTACAGATGAGTAACCCCTATTTATACTTGAGTTTTATATGATATTCCAGAGAATGTGAAATAGCCCAACCTGGCCAACCCAAAGAGTCTCTCTCTGTAGGAAAATGGTGAGAAAGAACAATGGATCAGTAATGGAGGGGCACATTTTGAAAGGTGTTGAATACCAGGAAGTTGAGCTTCATATCAAATACAGTCATTCTAAGTCCTCAAGAGAAAGAGACTGACCCATCCACAGAGCAACAAGAATGCCAGGAGCAGACACGGGGTGGGTCTCATCATAAGAGGAAAAAGGGGTGAACTCTGAGGTCCACTCAGAGCTGAAAGGGCAGATAAAGGGCTTCATGGATGTGGGCAGGGATCAGCATGGGGATGGTGACTGGATTTCATCCTGATAGGGAAATCCTCATATTGCCTTTGACTTGGGCCAAGCTCAGGATGGCAGGAACATGCATAAGGTTGGGATGTATATTGCAATGAATTCATTTCATTTCAGGTCATGTTGTCCTGAGAAAGCTCAGAGTGGATTCTCCCTTTCTATGAGGAAATAAGAGAAAGTTCAGTTAATAAATCTTTTTCCTTTGTCCTTTAGCCTGAAATTATTCCTTTTTCCCCTAAAGCCTGACCCAAATCCACCCAAGATGAGGTCTAGGTGGAGATCCCAGCTAAAGAGGCAGAATCAATGGTAGAAAAAATAATGAACAAGCTACGATTTTCACTTTCTCATTACTCCTCCTCCTTCCCACTCCTTTGGGGATACAAGCTCAGTGTGTGTCCCGCAAAGCCTCCACATAACCTCTAGCTCACAGCCTCCATGGAACTACCAGAAATGCCAGATACATATATTCAGGATGACATTTCCTTCGTATTTATTTAGTACTGTTGGATTTTCAAGGAATTCTCAATCATAACACCTCAGGATCTGGCTCCTAGAATGAGGCTTTTAGTAATGCCTGGGCATCTTTCCTTCAGAGCTTGGCATTGAGGAAACTGCCTCCGTCTGGGGATTGAAAAGGCCACATTATCTTGTGCATTTAAAATGAATTCAGATTGAGGGTTTCTACTCACCTGAGTCCCTGCACCTGCACAGGAGAACAAGCAGAGTTGTGAAGACTAGGCCTTTGGTCACAATGAGCCCACATAGTACTTGGATAATAGGGGAATTGGACAAAATGGAAGAGTGCGGTGGACTATGGGAGAAAGGAAAACAAGATAAGTGAGATACAGGTGCAGGAAATTAGTGTGATGGTGGGGTGATCTTAGATCTAGCTCTCAGCTCTAGCTGTAGAGGTTCCCTACGCTCCCTATGCTGATTATCTCCTGTGTGTGTTATCTCCTGGATAATTTATCTCGTACATCAGTTTTCTAGGAAATTGTTTACATATGGTTTCTCCCGTTTTTCTGTGAGCTCCTTGAGACCAGAGATGATTTTTTTTCCTTCCTGTGTATCCTCAGAGCTCAGCAGAGTACACAGCATACAGTAGGTACTTGACTGACTTACTGATGAAATCCTCCTCAGATACTATTCACATTTGGTACACAGTACGTCTGCTATGAAGGGTTAATGGAGGGTGAAGAAGAGGAGACCTCCCTGGCTCCTCCAGGGGACAATAACAGGCTAGGGGTTCCGGAGAATAAAAGAACAAAGAGGGAATTTGAGGTGAGACACTAAAAAGAGGGGGAAGGGGAGAGAGGAAACACAAGACATCCTTCAGTAGGAATCCTGGTTACCACTTCTCTGTACTTTGTGACTTCAGGATGTATGAAGATTTGATATAATTTTGTTTAGTTTTCTATTGGCACAGGGGACCAGAGCAGGGGTCAGGCTCACAATGAATCCAGGAGCATATAGGAATTAATGGCCTGTCCGGATCCAGGAGCTGCATTGGATGGTGGGAGAGAAGGACAGAAATGAAGGAATTTCATCCTGCAAGGAGCTGCCCCATTTTCTGCAGGGATGGCAACACCTCCATCAACAGGTAGATACAATGTCCCATCCACATAAATACAAAGGAATTTAGGGAAGTCACTAGCAATTAGGGAGAATGAAGAAAGACTCCTGCAGGGGGTGCTTGAGTTGAGTCGTGGTATTATTGGTATATATATTGGTATAATTTAAGGTAGAAGATTGCTTTGGAGTCTGGGACAGAGACAGCGCTGGCATGGAAATGAGAGCTGGCATCTCCTTTGTGAGGAAAAGCAAGGAAGACTGTTTGGCTGGAGCATGAAGGATGAGGAATACAGGAAAGTTCGAGAAATCTAGAAAAGTTGGCTGGAGTCAGTCTGAAGAGCATGAGAAGCAACCCAGGGGTTTGGATTATATCCTGAAAGTAATCAGGAGCCACTAAAGGTGCTGTGGTGACATAACCAGATCTCTGCCCGCTGGCCATGAGGAAAATGGCGTCCAGTTTATCAAGAAGAGAGATGTGTTTAAAAGAGAGGAATTGGGTGATTTGTCTGGTTTATCTGGAGATGAGGAAGTGTGATAAACAATACCTACTGACAGAAATGTAGTGGTTCAAGAGGGGAAGGGCTCAGCACAGAGGTGGGGACCCTGTGGCCTTCTGTGTCCTTAAGTTCAATCCTTTGACTGAATCCAAATTTTACAGAACAAATCCTCTTATTTTTGTTAATTCATTTTTGTTCTTCATATATATTATTACAGCTAAATATTAATGTGGCCTTCAACATGAAAAGCTTCCCCACCCCTGGATTAGCATATGACACAAAGCAGTATGGGTTCAGGAGTGAAAAATGGCAGCCAGTGCTAAAAGAAATCACATTTCAAGTCATCCTAAACTTTGAAATGAGGAAAAGTCAGAAACTAGTGAGTACAGTCCCACTAGGCCTAAGGAACTTTCATCTCTCTCTGTTTGCCCTTTTCTTCTCCTATCCAGAAGGGAAGGCTGGAAGGAGCTGACCTTAGACTAAG
>CM053770.1:321419082-321445907 GCA_028658325.1 Potorous gilbertii
ACACACACACACCCATGTACTTATACATATCTATACATATATAATATACACATACATACATACCCATACATACCTACCTATACATATTCCCTCTAACTACCCTAATACTGGAAAAGGTCTCCCAAGTTACAAATAATATCTTTCCATGTAGGAATGTAAACAACTCAGTTTTAATGAGTTCCTTAAGGCTTCTCTTTCCTGTTTAGGTTTTCATGTTTCTCTTGAATCTTATATTTGAAAGTCAAATTTTCTGGTCAGCTCTAGTCTTTTCAACAAGAATGCTTGGAAGCCCTCTATTTCATTAAAATTTCATTTTTCCCCTGAAGTATTATATTCAGTTTTGCTGAGTAGGTGAATCTTGGTTTTCATTCTCTCTCCTTTGACCTCTGGAATATCATATTCCAATCCCTTCAATCCCTTCGTGTAGAAGCTGCTAAATCCTGTGTTATCCTGATTGTATTTCCACAATACTCGAATTATTTCTTTCTGGCTGCTTGGAATATTTTCTCCTTGACCTGGGCACTCTGGAATTTGATTACAATATTCTTAGGAGTTTTTCTTTTGGGATCTCTTTCAGGAGGTGATTGGTGGATTTCTTCAATTTCTATTTTTGCCCCTTGATAGCAGGGCAGTTTTCCTTGATAATTTCTTGGAAGATGATGTCTAGGCTCTTTTTTTGATCCTGGTTTTCAAGTAGGCCAATCATTTTAAAATTATCTTTCCTGGATGTATTTTCCAGGTCAGTTGTTTTCCATTGAGATACTTCACATTGTCTTCTATTTTTTCATTCTTTTGGCTTTGTTTTATAATTTCTTAGTTTCTCATAAAGTTATAAGCTTCCATCTGCTCCATACTAATTTTTAAATTGATATTTTCTTTAGTGAGTTTTTGAACATCCTTTCCACTTGACTCATTCTGTTTTTTAAAGCATTTTGCTCATTAGCTTTTTGGACCTCATTTGCCATTTGGGTTAGTCTATTTTAAAGGTGTTACTTTCTTCAGCATTTTCTGGGGTCTCCTTTAGCAAGCTATTGACTTGCTTTTCATGATTTTCTTGCATTACTCTCATTTCTCTTCCCTATTTTTCCTCTACTTCTCTTACTTCATTTTCCAAATCCTTCTTGAGTTCTTCCATGGCCTGAGACCATTGAATATTTTTTGAGGAGGTTTGGATTCAGAAGCCTTGACTTTTATGTCTTTCTCTGATTGTATGCTTTGTTCTTCTTCATCCAAAAGGATGGAAGAAAGTGCCTGTTCACCAAGAAAGTAACCTTCTATAGTCATATTTTTCATCCCTTTTAGGGGCATTTTCCCAGCCAGTTACTTGATTTTTGAGTCCTTTATCAAGTGAAGCATATACTCTAGGGAGTTTACTCCTCTCCTGACCTATGCTCTTGTCTTAGAGCAACCACAAGTACTCTTTTCTGTCCAGGATCTGTGAATAGGATTCCTTCTCCAGAGCCTCCACCATACCAGTGTTCCTCCACACCCCAGGACTGTCACCCAGATCAGGGTGCTCAATTCCCCCAGGATCTTTAGACTGAGGGCTCCAAAAGTGGATGTTTTTCCTGCAGTGGCTGCTGATGACCTGGGTCTGGGCCTGGGGCCAGATCCACACATCCCCCCTCACCCAGGTGAAAGCTTTCTTACTGATCTTTGAAGCTGTCTTTGGCATTTTGGGGTTGAAAAATCTGGGAACCACAGCTGCTCCCCATGATTCCGTGCCCTGAAGCCTGCTCCAGTCTTGTCCCTCCCATGCCACATGCCAAGT
Organism: Potorous gilbertii; assembly: GCA_028658325.1. NCBI lineage: Eukaryota > Metazoa > Chordata > Mammalia > Diprotodontia > Potoroidae > Potorous > Potorous gilbertii. The sequence continues at coordinate 321,420,854 of CM053770.1, forward strand.
CTCGGCTGCACACCGCTCTGAGCATGATGGTATAGACCTTGTCTGTTGGCCTTCCAGACTGTCTTGGGCTGGAAATCTCACTCTGTCATTTTGTGGCTTCTGCTGCTCCAGAATTTGTTTAGAGTCATTTTTTTAATGGGTATTTTATGAGGGGAGAGCTACATCAGGTTCTTTTTTCTGCTCTGCCATCTTGGTTCCATCCATAAATACATTTTTAAAATGATATAGTTTATTTGTAACTTTGGTGAAGGTAGTTTGCCTTGAATGATGCAGTCAGAAGCCAGTCTCTAAAAGGTTTGAAAAAGATTGAGGGGAAATGAACTGGAGGCAGCAGGTGTAGATGGCTTTCTTAAGAAGTTTAGCCATGAAATGAAGATCTGGGTTGATAACAGGAAGGATGGTCAGATCAGATAGAGGGATGGGACATGAATTTGTAGACAGATTGGAATCAGCATATAGACAAAGAGAGATTTGTTGTTGTGTTCATCCTTCATTTTTGAAGAAGAGCATGATGGAGAAATGATGATATGACTTGCACTTGACTTTGTTTTCAGTGAGGGAGGGCTGTGTAATTTGTAGTAACGTAGAGAAGATACTGGTATGAATAGTGTCACAATAGTACTTAGGACACAAAGAAGCAGCATGGAATATTTCAATATTTCACTGACCTCACAGTGAAATGGGACTGAGTTTAAGTCCTGATTCATCCTTTTTTTTGGAGGTAATTGGGGTTAAGTGACTTGCCCAGGGTCACAGTTCATTAGTGTCAGAGGCTAGATTTGGACTCAGTTCCCCTTGGTATCAGCCATAGTGCTCTACCCCATTGTGCCATTTAGCTGTGCCCCCACTCACATATTATTCCTGTGTCACCATGGGCAAATGTTTGAACCTCTCAGTGCCCCAGTTAACTTTTTAATGGCTAAATTGCAAAGAAGTTATGGATCTGTATAAGCAAGGTATCCCTCTGCATCAATTACATTAGAAGTTTTGTTTTAAAAACAAAACACCCTTACAGAATGCTGAAAATCAATGGAAGAGAACTTTTGGGAAGATAATTGTGTATTAGAATCTATAGGAGCCCAGATCTACCACAAACAACTCAGTATTTCTTTAAAGAGGAATGAGGATATAGAAAACCAAAACTATAAACTCTTCCATTTAATCTATTATTACAAAAAGACTTCTGGAATCCTATAGAAGCACAGAGTAGAGAGAAGATAGAGTAGATGTCATGTGAAGTGTGAAATAGTCCATCAGAAAAAAGACCTTAGCTGTACTCAGAGTGAAGTGACCTAGGGGATCCATACTCTTGAGCAAGAGACAGGGCCAGTTCCTTACCCAGCATAGGATGACCTGGTTCCCTATCTGCTAGATTAGTATCTAGACAGCCTGTACCCAATGCAGCATCCAGGTAACCCATAACCAGCTTAGGATTCAGGTATCCTTTGCCTAAACCAACATTATCCATCCTGGACCTCTACCACAGCAGGAGATAAAGAAAGATAATTCTTATAGAATGTGGTGCCTAGTGAACTCAAGCTCAAGCAAGACCTTTTCACACTATCCAGGAGTAAGAAATAAATTTTGACTCAAGCACAATTTCTTAGCCCAGAAACTGAGCTCAGAGAGATGACTAAACAGTTGATCAAGAAAAAAATGGCATCAGAATACCCGAAAATCATGATCAGCAATGTCTATGAAAAAATGTAGATGCTATACTTCAAGAAATAATAAAATAATATTAAATACATGATAATAATGACGTAACAAAAATAAAGATAAATAATAAAAGAAAATTGCCCAGGTCTTTGAGAAGCAGAGGACAGTTCACTCTGATTCAAAGTCCTTATGTCCATCTACTACAATAACTTCTTGCCAAAACTTGATGCTGCAAAGGCTTTTGACAAAAGCCAACACTTGCTTTACACACTAAGAATAGGAATAAATGGACTTTTCCTTAACGTGTTAAATAGTATCTACCTAAAACTAAAGTAAGCATTATATGTTAGGAAGAAAAGATATTCTTAATTCTGTTCCTAAGTCATTTAAAAAAAAAAGAATAAGGTATAAAGCAAAGATGCCCATTATCACAAATACTATTTAACATGGTTCTTGAAATGCTACCTATATTCATAAAGCAATAAAGGTAATTTGAGAGAATAAGCATAGAATACAAGAAAGAAAACAATCAAGTTTACAGATGTCATTGCTTATCTAAAGAACCCCAGGGAATTGACTAAAAATTAATTGAAATAATAAATTCAGCAATTTTACAGTATATAAAATAAATTTTCGCTTTTCATCATCATTTCTTTCACCCACAAAACACAGAAGATCTAGGAAGAGACATTGAATAGGACATGAAAAACAAATTAGAGGAGCAAGGAAGACATTAACTTCAGAATAGATTGATAGGTGAATAATTCATGACGAAACAAGTGATAGAGAGAATAACAGAAGAAAAGTTTGGACAATTTTGATTCCATAATTTAAAAAGTCTTTTCACTTGCAAAATCAATACCATTAAAATTAGAAGGAAAAGAGGAAATTGGAAAACTGTGCTTCAGGTTTCTGTGATAAAATCTTACCTCTAAAATGTATGTGGAATTGATTCGAATTATATGAGCAAAATCATTTCCCAATAGATAAATTGTAAAAGGATATGAACAGTTTTCAAAGGAAGAAATTCAAACTATCAATGATCATATATATGAATCACTAATAGGAAAATTCAAATTAAAGCAACTCTGAGGTTCTACTTCTGACTCACCAAATTGGAAAACATGACAAAAATGAAAAATGATAATTGTTGGAGGGGATTTAGAAGTGATAGGGTGCTTGGGTACCTGTTCTTGGACCCCAATTCCAAAATCACATTTCTTCCTAGCCTTACAACTCTGTCCGTGGCAGTTTCTCCCCACCTCTATCATGTGCTAGCCAAACATTTATCTCTCTTTCTGATACAATAGACAGCTGTACCTGTAGAATTTGTTCATTTGAACTGGCTGTGTACTGGCTTGTAAAGATATCTAATACTCCCTGGACTATCATATACCTTCTGTACTCCTCATTATGTGCACCCTAAACTTAGACATATAAATATATATATATATATATATATATATATATATATATATATATATATATATATACTCAATTAAGTTTCTCTTGTCAAAACAAGATATTTATGGAGAGCAGCCTGCGTATTTCTCAGCTGACCCTGATCATTAGTTGACTTAGTGATGTTGCAGGTCTAAGACCCACCTCCATGTAAACCTCCCCACCTTGGGCTACTTCCAAGTGAACTCTGAGTAGAATACCTGTGCAATAGATACTAAAAGTACATGCCCCTTTAAGAACTGACCACTCCTTAACCTCTCCCAAATCCCATCTTGAATCACCGAGATACTATATTTCACACATGTTTTACTGCAGTTTATCCTATTTACCCCTTTTAGATCACAGGTTCCCTATGAACTCTTGCCCCCTGAAAAGCTTAACAATAATTCTTTACCACCTTGATTTCGAGAATGCTTGGGTCCTCAAATTCATTCCAGACAGCCCTCTCCAGTACTCTGATCTTTAGGGGGGGACCCAAATTCCCCCCTTTCCAATCTCACCAGGAAGAGAGGCACAAATACATTGATGGTCAAGCTGTGAATTGGACCAGGCATTTTGGATAGCAATTTCAAACTATGCCCCCCACCCCAAAGTCAACAAACTGTGCATATTCTTTGATTCATGAAAACTAGTACTTAGGTTTGCTATACCCCATGGAGATCAAAAAAAGAGGCAAAGGACCCATATATACAAAAACAATTAGCCTTCTTTTTGTAATAGCAAAAACTGGAAACTAAAGAGATAACCATTTATTGGAGAATAGTACAAAGAATTATGGAACATGAATGTAATAGAATATTACTGTACCATAAAAGATGATGAAAGGGATAGTTTCAGAGAAACCTGGGAAGATTTGCATAAACCAACAGAGAGTGAAGTGAGCAGAATCAGGAGGACAATTTATGTAGTAAAAGCAAGAATACAAAGAAAAGAAAATCTGAAAGACTTGAGAACTTTGATCAATGCAATGATAAACTATGATTTCAGAGAACCGATAATGACATATTCTGCTCACCTGTTGATGGAGAGATGATGAACCAAAAATGCAGAATAAGACATGTATTTTTCGGTTACAGACAATACAGGAATTTTATTTTTGCTTTACTCTTATTATTTTCTATAAGGACTTTACCTCCCCCAATGGGTAGTGGGTAGTGGTGAGATGGTAACATTGATAAGGGAAGGGTAGCAAAAAAGAGAGATAAAAAGAAGGAAGAAAGAAAGGAAGAAGGCAAGAAAAGAAAGGAAAGAGGGATCTTTTTAAAACATAAATACTGAGGAGCCAAGATGGTGGAGTGGAGACATGGACTTGCTGAAACCTTGAAACCCTTAAGATACCTGTGGAGAAGGACTCTAGACAAATTCTAGAGCAACAGAGCAGGCTTCAGGGCACTGAATCACAGGAGAAAGAAAAGGTGATATTTATAACTCATGAGACTTTTTTCAGTATTAGGACTATTAGAGGGGATACCCCCTCACATAGCATATATGTGTATGTGTATATATATATATATATATATATATATGTGTGTGTGTGTGTGTGTGTGTGTGTGTATACATATATGTATATAAATGTAGATGTGTATGGGTGTGTATGTATGAGTATATTATATATGTGTAGATTATGTATGTGTGTATATATAATATACAAATATACATATACAAATATATACATACACATACACACACAGAGGGCACAGAACGAGCTAAATATAAAGGGAAAATATCTAAAAAATAAAATTTACTGTAGTATGGAATGTACTAGGAGTAAGAGAAATGGAGAGGTAGAATGGAGCAAATAATCTCACATAAAAAAGGCAAGAAAGAGCTTCTACAATGGAGGGGAAGAGGAGGGAGATGAAAGGGAATAAGTGAGCCTTACTCTCATGGGATTTGGCTTAAGGAGGGAATAGCACACACTCAACTGGGTATGGAAATCTATTTTACCCTGAAGGAAGGCAGGGATGAAGGGGACAGGAGGGATAATAGAAGGGACAGAGAATTGGAGAGAGGAATATTCAGAAGCAAACACTTTTGCAGGGGGGACAGGTCAAGAGAGAGAATGGCATAAATTCAGGGCAGGATAGGACAGAGGGAAATGTGGTTAGTCTTTCATAACTTGTGGAAGTGTTATGGAAATGTTTTTCATGGTTCAACATGTAGGACCTATATTGAATTACTTGCTTTCTCAATGGGGGTGGGTGGGGAAGGAGGAAGGGAGAACATATGGAACCCAAAACTTTAAAAATGAATATTAAAAATTGTTTTTGCATGTAACTGGGAAACAAATTATACAGGCAATGGGGCATAGAAATCTATTTTGCCCTACAAGAACATAGAGGGGAGGGGGATGGAAGAAGGGAGGATGATAGAAGGGAGGACAGACTGGAGGAAGGAATGGATGGGGTGCACACTATACTGGGATGGGGAGTGGGAAGAGATGGGGGAGAATGGAATTCAAATTCTTGTGGAAGTGAATGTTGAAAACTGAAAATAATTAATTATATATATTAAAAAATGAATAAATATATTGATAAATACTGAGAAGAAAATGGAAGCAAAGTTCAAAAGAAGCACAGATAAGCAAGACAATTTTGAAAGCTGACTGACAGTAACCAGGACTATCTTCAAGACACTCTTGGAAGAGTTGACCATCCCTTAGAAAAAGAAGCTGGTCAAATTTCCCCTCTTTGTCTCTGTCGCTGTTTCTAATGTTTCTGTTTCTGCCTGTCTATCTCTGCCTCTGTCTCCCTATCTCTGTCTATTTCTTTTCCTTCCTCTCTCTCTGTCTCTCTTTCTATCTCTGATTATCTCTGCCTGTCTCTCTCTGTCTCTATTTCTCATTCCAGAAAACATCATAACAGAGAGACTGCTATTTCTGGCCAGAATTTCCTTCTGTTCCTGCCACAAATGGTTATTGGAAGCTTGGGAGGGAAGCAAATAGTCTGTGAGTCCTGGTGACCTGATAAGAGAGTTCTTGGATCTTTGATTCCTGGTTGCCTTCTACCTTTCTGTTTTGTTTTCTGACCATAGGTCAGAGAGTAGCATGATAAGGAAACCATTGCAAGATTGAATCTGCTCCTTCAGAAGCGCATGGCAGGGATGATCATGTGCTTCATAAAGCTTAAGAGGGTAGTTAAAAGACACTACTCAATTTCAACCTGTTATGTAGTATGGGAGGGAGAATTTTGGAATTTCTAGGCAACATGATCTGGACTCGATCCTTATAGCCAGAGAATAGAGGTCTCCTGCAAAGTGTCTGTTTGGGAAACTTCCTTATGGGTAGCTCCACATTTGGGAGTTCCTAAGTTCAAATTTTCAGGCACACTTCCCAGAGAGAGAATGAATGATGTGCTTCTTAGAAAAGAATTCACTAACAGACAAATGTTGTGAAGCTGAAGATCTGGAGTCATTTAATGAGGGGGATGGGAAGAGGTCTGGACCTTGTCAACCATCTCTGTTATTGACATACGTTGTTCAGATAGTATAGATCTGAAATAAAGAGAGTGCATCAGCTCCCAGATTATGTTTACTTTCCAATCTATTCAGCATTGAGTTGCTTATTTTCCTGCAGGACAAGCACCATGGAAAGCTAGAAAGTTTTTATTTGGTGTGCCTAGGTCTCCTTATTTTTCCTCACATAGGAAACCCTTGACTCTCTGTATTTTCACTAGCTGTCCCCCACACCTAAATTCTCTACCTCCTGAGGTTTCTCTGGTTTCTTTCAGGTACCAGTTTGAAGGCAAACTATTTTTCTTAACCCCTATATCTGCCAGAATTGCCTATATCTTCCTTGTCCATAGTTTTCTGCATGTTTTCTCTCCCATTAGATTGTGAGCTCCTTCAGCACAGGGGGCTGTGTTTTGTCTTTCTTTGTATTCCCAGTGCTAAGCACAGTGCCTGACCTAGAGTCAGTACTTAATAAATCCTAGGACTAGGATTTTTCTACCCTTTTCCCCGCTTCAGCAAGTCTATGACTTGGACTAATTAAGTGTTCTTGGAGAAATAAATTACCCTTCCGAACCTTACTTGCTCTCTTAATAAAATAGGAAAGAGTGGGTGAGTTGTATCTTGACTACGGCTTTTGAGGTTCCATGCACTGTGACATGCTATGGGAGTATAACATAAGGTAGTTATGAGGAATATTATCAACTTTAATTTGCATAATTGCTACTAGAAGCTTAAGAGAATGAAAGAGCAAATTAGGTATCTGGAATTGTGTTTCACCCAGTGCCCTGGCACATAGGAGATGCTTAACAAGGACTTTTGACTGACTGACTAGAAGACACTGGAGATACAAAGTCTAATCCTCTGAACAAGACATCATTTTCTTCCCAGCAGGGTTGGAAGGATGGGTTCGAGTCTAGGGTGAGGACTAGGTCATCCTAACTAAATGAAGGATTAAACAAACAATAAACACTAGTTCTGATATTGCTTATGCAGTGTGCTTACAAGTGATTTCACAGCTCTCTCTTGCTTCCAATGTTCCTAGGGACCTCAAGTGTCATAATGAGAGGACATCCCCATGGGGATATGAAGAGATTAGTTCTTCACACTCTCAATGCCAAAGGGTTGTGCCCACTGTGAAATGTTTGGGTTGCAGGTTTTTACTTATTGCAGATTACTTGTTGCTTAATGTTCCCTTTTTAATTTAATGAACTCAATCATGGATAGTTATTAGCTAGTATGTTTTCCCCAGAGGTATTCACAAAACCATTTTATTTTCTCCAGGGAAGAGATTTCCCTGGGCTTATGGGTAGGTATTCACATGGAAGGAAGGGTAACATTACCCCAGACTTTACTGCATTCTTGCAAAACAACAAACACCTCTGACAACAGCATTACAGAAAATTCCCATTTATAATATATCTCCCTCCAGTTAGCTCAAGAACACTTCAGTACAAGCTACTTTCTGAGCTATGTTGACTTAGTTCTTGCCAAAAGATGTTTTAGGGAGATTCTTGGAGTGGAGTTAACTGTTGATGTAACAGACAACTATCTAGGTCTGGAATCTGGACCCCTCCCTATTTGAATTTGTATTCTCCCATTCATCTTCTTTCCTTCCTCTGACTCTTCTTTCATTTCTCTATGAGCTGGGAAGAACCCCTCTTGTCACTTGTCTCTGCCATTTTCTTCCCGTCTTTTCTAAGGCTCTCAGACATTGGAAAAATACTGTCATCTTCTCAGTGCCTTGAGAGTCCCTGTTCTCACATTCAGGGAATCAAGTTTTTTTTTTTACATGGGACTACTTAATTCTTGAGGGTGGTGGGTGTAGGGAAGGGATAAGTGGACCTGCTCAATTAGAATCCTGAACGATAGATTGAGCAAGGAAGAACTGATGTGCACCCGGGAGGGCCGAGCTAGGGTTATACACCCTCAATTTGCGGTGGTTAAATTAGCCCATTAATATGTTAATATGGGGAAATCAGTTCATAATGTATATTATTAAATGGACCATTAATACATGAATATGTTGAATTTTAAACTAGCCTCATATCATTTCCTGCCTTAGTGTCCCCAGTGAAACTATTACCATCTCAATGGCAGAAACAAGGTCTCCTCATACTTTCCCATGTCCCCCCAAGTCTTCTGTCCCAATATTGAGATTCTATACTAAGTAGGTCCTTCAATGACCACCCAGTCCCTCATCACTGACTCCTGAGGGGAAATTTATTTGGGAAGATGGTGTCCAGTTCTTGCAATGCTAGCATATTCCACAGGCTCACTGGGAATAGGAATCAAACCCGAGTTGTACCTCTTCTGTGTGTTGGCATAGATAGAATCTCCAAGGCTGAGCTGGGTTTCATGAATCCCTGGGGCATATTGGATGATCTCAGTATCCTCTTCTTGTATTTTTATGGTGACATTCTAGGAGTCAGAGAGAGAGAGAGACCATCAACCAGAAAGTAGAGATCAGGGTGGGGAAAGCTGCTAGCGCCAACTTTGGTGTCCCCATGTTGGGGAGCAGGGTAGAGGAGAGGGAAGTGAGGAACTGCAACAGAGGAGGAGAACATGCCTAGGAAACATACTTGGGGATGTCATAGAGTCACATATAAAATACTGGAGTTGTCTAGTACATTTTCCTCATTTTATTCAAGAGAATACTGAAGCCAAGCAATGGGAGGTGCCTTTCCTAACACATGGAGTTAGTGATATAGCCAGAACTAGATCCAAGATGTCTCACTCACATCCATTCATTCAACAAGCATTTATTAAGTGGCTGTTATGTGCCTGGTACCATGCTAGTTCCTTCCTCAGTCATTAAATAAATGTTTACCATATTACTCCCATGTGCTAGGTACTGTGCTAAGTGTAATTGTCTTAAATGAATGTTGGGGAATTAGATGGCACAGCTTATGATGCAATAGGAATCATACTAGGGAATTTAAATCAAGTCCAACCTAAGGAATCCACAGTGAATTCTACAGCTGTCATGCACAATGGAAGTAGCTTATAAGGTTCAATCATGTAACACACTATTTACAATGATCAGTTGGACCTCTGCTTTAGTCCTAGACCTCTCACGAAATTTTCACACCATCAGCCACCTCATTTCCTGATATTCTCTTTTATCTAGAATGCTAAGACATTATCTTATCTTATTCCTTCCTGCCAAACCATTCTTTCATACTCATCTTTGCTGGGTCTTCTTCCAGGTTACAATCTGTAATAGTGAGCATTTCCTAGTTGTATTCATCCTTCATTGCCAAAGAAGACCATGCCATCAGAGTAACGATGACATGACTTGCAATTGAGGGAGGACTGTGCAAAGTCACCAGCCTCACTTCTCCTCCAGAGTCATCTGAATTTAATGATCAGATATTTATGAGCATGATTGTGGATGATCCAGGATGCACTAGGTGACCTGGGCCCCTTTAGGCCCAAGTCTATTCAAGTACTCACTTAGGATGAGGTAATGTCCATTCATTGAATGGGCCTGTAGTCAGGAAATGGCCCCTTTAATGAGTCAAAGAAAATTAAAGACATCAGGCTGGGAGGGAAACAGCAACAGTTACTACTGATAATCATGCTTAAACCAAAAGGGTCTGGAAGAGAGCTCTTAGACAGGGGCCTAGTGTTATCCATTGTATGAGCTTCAGAGTACAGTAAGTGTAAGGTGAAGGGAAGGGAAGGGAAGGGAGAAGGAAAAGGAAGGGAGAAAGGAAGGGAAGGGAGAAGGGAGAAGGGAAGAGAAGGGGAGGGAAAGGTAAGGGAGGGGAGGAAAGGGAAGGGAAGGGATCTAGTCAATAAAACCCAAATTAACTGGGCATCTTCTGGCTGTCCAAATTTACCTTCTTTTGGTTCAGGTTACAGTCATTAATAATTCCCTAGTACTCTATCCCAGACTCTCTTCTTTTTTCCTTTTCTACTATTTCACTTGATGATCTCATCAGCTCCTATGGACTTGTCATCTCTATACTAACAATTCTGAGATCTGCTTACCCATCCCTTACTTCTCTCTCAGCCTCCAGACTCAAATCTCTAACTGCCTATTGGACATCTTGAACTGGATAGCCATAGATGTAGTATTTCACTACATAATTGTTGCACACTTTTGTTATCAGTGCAGAAATTGGTTTATAAGTTTTTATTGTCTAATGGTCTCATGGTGTAATTCTGTTTGACATGACACTTAAAAGGTAAACAGACTAGCAATGTATTCACCAGTGGCATATGCATATGCAATTATCACTCCCACATTGCCAGCCTCAGTGCTGTGAATTGTCAATATATTTCTGAACACCTACCTGTGTGGTTTGTTTATAGTACAGCAGCACTAATGATATTGTCACTCAACCCAGTGAGGAGCTGCAGGAACAAAAGGAATCAGTGGGCAAGCGAAGGAGACATAAATAAGTCATGTGATATGGTAAGATTTGCATCTTCCTGCTGTAGCTAAACTGTACAGTTTGCCAGAGATACATTAATGTGCAAAGCATTTCTTTCTCATTATGGGTTTAATCTTGCACCAAAGACACATTAGTAATAAGTAATTTTTAAGTACACTGGCACAATTATGTTTTAAAAGCTTCATATAATGTTTACACACCACTTCTTATAAAAATGGCATGAAATCTGTAATGCTTGTGTGCTGAAATACAGTATCTCAAACTCAAAAGGTCTAACACTGGATTGTTTTTCTCCCCAAACCCTCCCCTTTTCCAAACTTCCTCATTACTATATAGGGCTCTATAATCTTTCCAGTTATAGAAGTTCATAACCTAGGAGTCATCCTTAATTCTCTCTCTCTCTCTCTCTCTCACACACACACACATACACACACACACACACACACACACACACACACACACATCATCATCATCATCATCATCTATACCTAAACTGTCACCAAGGCCATTATTAATTTGACCTTCGTTACATCTCTCTCATACATTTACCTCTTTCTTTTGACACTCTCGCTACCCTAATGTAATCCCTTATCAACTTTTGTTCAGTTGGTTTTGAGTCATTTCCAACTCTTCATACTGGAATGTTTTGCTATTTCCTTCTCCTTCTCCTTTGAGAGGTGAGGAAACTGAAGCAAACAGGATTAAGTGTCTAGGCCAGGGTCTCTCAGCTAGTAAGTATCTGAGGCCAGATTTGAACTCCTGGAGACACGTCATCCTGATTCCAAGCCTAGTGCTCCATCTACTGTGCCACCTAGCTACCTGTAACCTGCTAGTTGGTCTCCCTTACTCAAGACTTCCTCCATTTCAGTTCATCCTTCACTCAGCTGTCAAAGTGATCTTATTAAAGCTCATGTCTGATCATGTCACCCCCAACCCCAGTGTTCTCCAAATTCAATCAGCTCCAGTGGTTCCTTATCACTTCCAGGACAAAATATACCATCCTTTGCCATTCAAAGCCCTTCACAATCAAGTCCCTCTACATTTTTATTCTTCTCACTCCTTACTCTCCCACCCTTGAAGTATCCTGTATTCCAGTGACACTGGCTTCCTTGCACAAGACAGTCAACCTCTTGATTTGGTGCTGGCTGTTTCCCATTTTCCTAGAATTCTCTCCTTCCTCATCTGCACATTCCAGTTTTCCTGTCATCCTTCATGTCTGAGCAAAAGTCACATTTTCTATAAGAAGTCTTTCCTGATAACCCTTTATGCTAGTGCTTTCTCTGTTATCTCTATAGAGCCAAACAAGAAGCACTTATGAAGCACCTACTATGTGCTATGGAGGATACAAAGGAAAGCAAGAGACTGACTGTCCTTTCAGGGAATTCACAATGTGATGGAGGAAGCAAAATGTAAGCAACTGTGTATATGCAATTTATAGAGAGGTTAAATTGGAAATAATCAAGAGAAGGAAGGCACTAACCTAATTTATCTTTTTTATATTTAAAACTGGAAGGAACCATGGAGATCAATGAGTCCAACCCTCCCCAACCCAGTTATACAGATGAAGAAATTGGCAAAGGGAGTTACCTTTTGACTTCCTGAAGACCACATAGCCAGGACATATCTATGGTGAGGTTTAAACCTCCATCTTTCTCACTCCATCTCTAGTCATCTACTAGTCATAATTCTAACTTGCTTTGTGACTGGAAGTCAATTGACCTCTCTAGAACTCTGGTTTCTTATTTCTAATATGAGAATGTTGGACCAGATAGTTCCTAAATTCTTTTTTTTTCTAGTCCCTCTGATCCTGTGATATGCCTGGAGATTTTTTTTTTGGTCCAGAATGATGATTTCACTGGGAAACTTCAAAGGAGGAACCTCCCTTTAAAAGTGCAGGTCAGACAGTGTTTTGTAACTTATTATCTTAAGAGCATTAGTTGCTGTGGGGAATCACCCACCCAGTGCATGTCAGAGGCAGGACTTGAAACTAGGTCTTCTTTCCCCAATGGCCAGTTCTCTATTCAATGACTATTCTGTGCCATGGAGAGAACACCCTCCCCCTCCTGATCATAAAACTGTTGGCAGGGGCAAATGAGATAAGGTATGTGAAGTTGCATTGAAAGGTACAATGCTCTGTGGACACATGCAATGGATGATTACTTTTACTTACCCTGGTCTTTTTCTTCTGCTCCTCAGGGTCATTATAGACATGATGGTGATCATCATCACCTGTCAAAGCACATGCCTTTAGAGGTTCTAGCTTTTATGAGAGAGCTGAGATCTACTCCATTCCCCTCCCCTCCTCCAAACTGGGATCTATCCACTGAAAGAAGTGTTTGCTGTGTTTCATAATACTTTTCACCATTGCCCCAATTAAAACTTACCTTGTTTGTTTTCCACTTCTATTTAGTGGTGCAAAAAGTGTGTGTATGCTTGTGTATGAAAGAGAGACAGTGAGAGATGAAAACAGAGAGTGACAGTAAAGAAAAGAAGGAGACTGAAACAGAGGGAAAAAAGAGAAACAGAAAGAAAGGAAGAAAGAAAGAAAGAAAAACAAGAAAGACAGAAGGAAGGAAGGAAGGAAGGCAGAGACAGATTTATAGACAAAGTCAAAGACAAAGAGAGTATGAGACAGTGATAGAGGTAAACAAAAGGGGAGAAACATAAAGACAGAAAGAGAGACAGGAGTGGAGAGAGATTGACAGAAACAAAAAGAGAAAGAGACAGATATAGAAAAAGAAAAAATCAGAGAGGGAGAAATCAAATTTCTTCTCTATTCAAAAGTCTTAGGTGACTCCCCAGTATCTCCTGAAAAGGCTTGGCATCAAGGCATTCAACATTTTAATTTTCAGCTATGTTTTGCATTCTTATTTCATATTACTCATCACCGACTCTACCTCTACCTTTCTCATCTGGGGCAGCTAGGTGGTGCAGGATAGAGCACCAGTGAAAGAGTCAGGAGAACCTGAGTTCAAATTTCACCTCAGACACTTGACACTCACTAGCTGTGTGACCTTGGACAAATCACTTAATCGCAACTGCCTCTTCCTAAGTCATCTCCAGCCATCCTGATGAATATCTGGTTACTGGATTCAGGTGGCTCTGGAGAAGAAGTGAGGCTGGTGACCTGCACAGCCCTCCTTCACTCAAAACAAAGTCAAGTGCAAGTCATGTCATTATTTCTCTGAGGGCATGGTCTTCTTTGGCAACGAAGGACAAACACACACCTTTCTCATCCTTATAGTTGTCTCTGTGCCTGTGAACATGATGCCTCCTGGGTGTAGAATCAGACTTCTCATCCCTTAAACCCATCTGCCTCTACTGAAGTCCTTCTACACTTCCCTGGCTTAGGCCAGGTGCCACCTGCACTATGAAATCTTTCTTGATTGCCCTACCATCCAGTCACTAATTTGAATCAAAGTGATCTCTTCCTTTTCAAAGTCCTGTTTTTGCTGGACCTCAGCCATGACTGTCTTTCACTTTTTCTCATTTGACTCATTCACAAACAAGTCTTTCTCTCCATTAGAAGGAGAATGTAATGTGGTGTAAGCTCCTGGAGGAGAGGTTTTGGGTCATGTCTTTCTTTACATCATCAACATCTACTATAGTGCCTGGTAAATTGAAAATCCTTAATAAATGTTTGTGACTTTAAATTGATTTGTGAGGGATGGGATAGGAAAAAAAGAGAGAAGGAGATACATTGTTTACAAAGGAACCTTTTATTTACTTGAGATTTCTAGCAATTCATTCCTTCATTTTATATGCACTGATTGATTACAAAGAACTTTGCCAGGCTCTGAGAATGAGGGGAAAGAAGGAAAGGGGAATGGAATATATTGATATAGTGCCAGGCCTTGTGCTAAGAGCTTTACAAATATTACCTCATTTGATCCTTACAAAAAACCTGTGAGAAAGGTGCCTACATGAAAGAAAGATGAAAAAAAAGAGATAAGGCAGTATCTGGCCCTGGGAAGCTCCCAGTGTGTCAGGGGACAGATAAGAAAAATGTGCACTAACCATAACAAAAATTAAAATGACTTAATAATTGTCATAGAGTAGAAGAAGAAAAGAGGATCAGTAGAATAGTTTCCACAGTCTGTGGAGCCCTGGACTCATCTTCCCTTACCCCCTGAGTCGGCAATACTAGAGGAGCATGAAAGGGCAATAATGGAGGGGGATAGCAGAGAGCTGAGGGCTCATTGGAAAGAAGCCAACTGACCACATGTGTCTTACCTGTCCCTGGTTTTCTGGAGATTTTCACAGTATGCATGATGCCCGCACTGAGAAGCCCAAGGAGGAGCAAAGTGACCAGCACTGACCCCCAAATGAGGAATGTCTGGTTGTCTCTTGGCCTAATAGGAAGGAAGATTAATCAGGTGAGACAATACCAAATAAAACAAGATCATGCTGTGGAAGGCCATGTGCCCTGTGTCTGAGGTAACAGAAGAGCCTAGTTTTGCCTTTGGGCTTCTTACCACTCTTCTCCATAGGGGCCTACATTTTCCTCCTCCCTCTTCAGTTTCCTGATGCAGAGCCTGACTTCAGCTAAATCCAAGCAGAATCCTATATCTTTCCCAGAATTCTCCCCTATTAAACATGATATTTGTAAAGCAATTAATCCAGTGGCTGGTATATAGAAGGTGGGCTCTAAAAATATGTATTCCCTTCCTTCTCTCCTTCCCTTACCAAAAGTTAACGGTCCGTGCTATTATCTCTCCCCTCCATTCTAGGATACTTCAGACTGGATGTCCTACTATCAATCTCAAATTTGACATGTCAAAAAGAAACTCATCATCTTCTCCCAAACTCCCTTAAATCTCAGCATTGTGCTTGAGAATACGTTATACTCCTCATATTCTCACTCCATCCATATGCAATCATCTATCAAATCTTTCCATTTCTGTCTTACAACAACCAATATCATACAATATTTATCATTTAACTTATATCAATAAATCAATAAGTATTTATTAAACAGTGACTATGTGCCAGATGTAGTAAGGATACAAATCACTGAAGTACAAATAATAAGACGGTCTTTACTCACAAGAAGCTTGTATTCTTACAAGAATACAAGTCATTCCTCAATTGAAAATGGTCAAAGGATATGAACAGGCAATATTCAGAGGAAGAAATTAGAGCTATCCATAGTCATATGAAAAAATGCTCTAAATCACTATTGATTAGAGAGATACAAATTAGAACTGTGAGATACCATATCACACCTATCAGACTGGCTAACATGACAAAACAGGATGATGATAAATGCTGGAGAAGATGTGAGAGAGTTAGAACACTAATTCATTGCTGATGGAGCTGTGAGTTGATCCAACCATTCTGCAGAGCTATTTGGAACTATACCCAAAGGGATACAAAAATGTGCATACCCTTTGACCCAGCAATATCACTTCTAGGACTGTGTCCCCAAGAGATCATAACAATGGGAAAGGGTCCCACATGTACAAAAATATTTATAGCAGCTTTTTTGTGGTGGCCAAGAACTGGAAATCAAAGGGATGCCCATCAGGTGGGGAATGACTGAATAAATTATGGTATATAAATGTAATGGAATGCTACTGTGCAATAAGAAATTATAAACAGGAAGACTTCAGAGAGGCATGGAAAGACATATATGAACTGATGCTGAGTGAAAGGAGGAGAACCAGAAGAATTTTATACACAGTAACAACCGCAGTGTGTGAGGATTTTTTCTGGTAGACTTAGAACTTCATTTCAATGTAAGGACTTAAAAAATTGCCAATGGTTTCTTAAGGTAAAATGCCTTTCACATCCAGAGAAGGAACCATGGAATTTGATCACAGAATGTAGCAGATAATTTTCTTTTGTATTACATTTTGGTTTGTTTTATGATTTCTCCCATTCATTTTAATTCTTCTGTGCAACATAGCTAAGATGAAAATGTATTTAATAGGAATGTATGTGTAGAACGTATATAAAATTGTGTGCTGTATCAAGGAGGGAGGAGGGAGGGAGAGGGGAAAAAGGGAGAGGGAGGGGGAAAATCCTGAGTTACATAGAAGTGATTGTAGAACACTGAAAACAAATAAAATAAAAAAGAAGCTTGTATTCTATTTTATTTTATTTCAGTGAGAACACATTCATGTCTAAGTTTATTCAGAGGAAATACAAAATAAATGCAAAATATTTGAACTCAGAGTAGTTAGATAGAGGGGGAGTATGCTAGTATTTGGAGAAATTTCTTATAGAGCATGGTTCTTGAGCTTTGTCTTGGGGGAAGAGAAAGAATTCCTATGAGGCAAAGATGAGGAGGGGATGCATTCCAGGCACTGGGGACGACCCATGGGAATGTATGGAACTGGGAAATGGGTTAATGTGTGAGAGAAACAGAGAGAAGACCAATTTGGTTGGCCTGTAAAGAAAGAGAAGAGGTTTCATATGTAACTAGGCTAAAAAAGATAGAATGAACCTATGTTGTGAAGAGATTTAAAATATAAGGAGAGGAGAGGATTATGTTTTATTCTAGATGCAATAAGGAGACAGTGGAGTTTATTGAGTCAGAAAGTGACATGGTAAGATCTGTACTAGAGGAATATTACTTTGGCAGCTTCATTGTAGAGGAGACACTTAGGAGAGACAAAAATGAAAGTATTGCTGTGCAGGCAGCTTACATTTTATTGAAGGAAATCAGTTTGCACACAGACAAGTAAATACAAAATGTATTTAATGCAATAGATGAGGGGAAGGCACTGAATACTGATGGGAAAAGGGAAGGCAAGGCTTCTTTTAGAGGGTGGTATGTGACTTGAAAGGGACCACTAGGTGGTTAATGGCATCTAGGTGGCACAGTGGATAGAAAGCCAGGTCTAAAATCAGGAAGATCTGATTTCCAATCCAGTGTACATGCACACACAGGTTAACTCAAAAGTCCTAATGAAATTTTAAGCTTCAGAAGTATACATTTTATAAACTTTTTTAAATCTGAAAAACTATTTAAATCTTAGAGTATTGTATGTTTAGTAAATTTTAAAACTTTCATTTTAAATTTTCATTTTAAATTTTAAACTTTCATCACCTGCTACTCAGCAGTTGAAATTAATATACTTGCAATCCTATCCTCAAAATCATCCAAAAATATAAAATTTCAATGCGTGCATGACAGTTTGATGTGACCCCCCCCCCACGCAAGAAAAACTCTAATGGAGATAGATTAGGTAACTGAAGTAGTTAAGTAAGAAGAATTCTTCTACCATCTATTGATGATCTAAGAAGTGACATTAACAAACTTTTCACATGAAATGCATAATGAAAAATACTATTAAAATGTTATTTAAAATTCACAAAAAGAATTAGCTGCAAAACAAATGAAAATAATTAAGCTTTCAAAAAACTTTTTGCAATTTAGTATCACGTATATTTCTGAAGTGATATAAATGTAAAACTGAACCAAGTTTTTGGGGGCATGCTAGATTTACACACATAGACATGTACATATGTGTCTATACATACATAAATGCTCTGATAGAGGACAAGCTTCTTGAAAGAAAGAATTATTTCATTTTTAGTCTGTATACTTAGAACTAGCCTGGCACATAGTAGGGGATTGCTAAATGTTTATTCAGTGTTGAAACTGTAGAATCACAGATTTAGAGCTAGGGACCTTAAATGCCACTCCTCTAAAGAGGAGAAAACTGACGTTCAGAGAAGCTGAGTCACTTGCCCAGGATCACACAACTAATTAAAGTCAAAGGCAGGATTTTAACCCATTGGTCACATAGGTGGCACTGTGAATATAGTGCTGGGCCTGGAGTCAGGAAGATTTCCTGAGATCAAATCTGACCTCAGACACTTAGATGTTATATAACCATGGGAAAATCACTTAACCCTTTTTACCTGAGTTTACTCATTTGTAAAATGATCTGGAGGAGGAAATGGCAAGGCTTGCCATTATCGTTGCTGAGAAAACTCCGAATGGGGTTATGGAGAGTTGGACATGACTGAAATCAACTGAATAACACGTGACAGAGTGGACAGAGGGATGGCTTGAGCTTGAGGAAGACTTGAGTTCTAATCTATCCTCAGGTACTTAGTCGTTATGCGACTCTGGAAAGTCATTAACCTCTGCTTGTACCAGTTTCTTCATTTATGAATTGGAAAGTAATAACAACCCCTACGTCCCAGGACGATTGTGAGGAAAAAGTGAGATAACCGTAAAGCATACGGCCCAATGCCTGTTACATCGTAGGCAACGCGTACGTATTAGCTATTAGTATTAATGGTATTGTAATTACTGTAATTTCAAGCCCAGAGTTCTATTCACTACTCTGTATCCATCACCAAGAGCTTGTTAAGGACCTGCCTGGAGAAGACGAGCACTGTGTCAGACTCAAAGGACATAAAGACAAAAATGCAAGTATTGCTGTGCAGGAATCTTGCATTCTATTGAAGAAAGTCAACCTGCACCCAGACAAGTAAATACAAAATGCCTTCAAAGCAATATATGAGGGGAAGGCACTAAATAGTGAAGGGGAAAGGGAAGGCAAGACCTCTTTTAGAGGGTGGTATGTGAGCTAAAAAGGAACAGCTAGGTGGTTAGGGGAAGCTGGGTGGCTCAGTGGATAGAGAGCCAGGCCAGGAGTCAGGAAGATTTGAGCTTTAATCCAGCTTTAGACATTTACTAGCTGTGTGACCCTGGGCATGTCCCTTAACCTCTATTTGCCTCAGTTGCTCATCTGAGGACACTCTAGAGAAACAAAGGACAAACCACTCCAGTAACTTTACTAAGAAAACCTCAAATGGGTCACAGAGTCAGACAGAACTCTACAACTGAACAACAACAATGAGAGTTAAGCTATGAAGAAACTAATGATTCTTAGAGATACAAGTGAAGAGTCAGGGCATTTCAGGCATGAGAGGTAGTCAAGTGCAAAGACAGGAGATGGAATGTCATGTAAGAAGAATAGCAAGGAAGCCTCTTTTGCCATGGGAATGTGCAGAACGTGAAGGGGAACAATGTACAATTAACTTGGAAAGGTAGGTTTGACCCACCTTCTGAAGGCCTTTAGAGGTCAGCATAGGAGCCTGTATTATATCCTGAAGGCAATAGCTCCCCACTGGATTTTCCTGAAGGACATGGTGAAACCTATGTCATTGGAGTACCAGCTGGTAGCTCTACAGAAGACTGATAAGAAAAAAAGGACTGGAATCAGGAGGAGCAATTAAGAAGCTTTTGCAATAGTCCCACAAGAGATCATAAGGGTCTGAACCACAAATTCTTGTGCAAAAAAGAATTTACTTTTCTTCTTAAACACCTACACACACATATATAGTAATACAGTCACTGTGACTACCTTCTATTTATATTTTATGTTAGCATATTTTATATATATCTTTTTCTTGTGTAGTCTCTTCCCATTAGAATATTAACCTCTTGAGGACAGGGACCAGTGTTTTTCCTTTATTTTGTATGCCCAGGACACTTAGCACAGTATCCTACCCAGAATCAGTGTTTAACGCTGATTATTGACCATATCACAATATCTAAGAAATATCTTATTTTCTAGAGCTAAGGTCAAATGTACAAGCTGCATGCCCTGAACTTGGCATAACAATAATCCTTTGTGCTCTAGATGTTATCACCCTCTGGAAAAGTGTGTTGCTTGGACCAGTACCAGGTGTTCCCTGAGGGATTTAGCTCCCCATAAATCCCAAGGTCATCTGTCACATGTTCATAATCCCTGTTCCTTGATACTGACAGGTGCAGGAACACTTGTTTCTGCACAGAACTCTGACTCTGTATCTAGAAGGGTGGCCACAACCCCTAAGACTTGAGATGATGAGTATTCCCATGGGATGTAAGATTTCCTGTATTGTCCCAAGAAATGCCAACCCTGAGAATTATCTCCAGA
Organism: Potorous gilbertii; assembly: GCA_028658325.1. Lineage (NCBI taxonomy): Eukaryota > Metazoa > Chordata > Mammalia > Diprotodontia > Potoroidae > Potorous > Potorous gilbertii. The sequence continues at coordinate 321,441,711 of CM053770.1, forward strand.
TTAAAGAATGATTTTGTTGTGGGCCAGCCTCTTAGCAGCCTTAAGCCTTCCTTTTTAGGAGAGGAGGTTTCTGTATGCATATGTCATTTTCCTCACTCTGAAATGAATTAAACTTCTGTTTGTGTGCTGACTCTCCTCTCTCTCGCCTGCTCTGTTTGTCTGGCTCCAGCCACCCACAGGGTAGAAGCTGGTTCTGATCCAATTGACAACTAATGAGTTACATCAGAGGGTAGAAAAGGGAAGATTGGCAAAAGAAAGTTTGTGGGGGTAGAATGAATAAACTGGGTATGTGGATCAGGAGAGTGGAGAATCATATGTGACTCAGAGACTGCCAACCTTACTGACTAGAAGGATTGGAAGCCCTGAATAGAAATGGTGAAGTTGGGAGCAGGGATTGGTTTGGGATCAGAGGGGATAGGAAGGGTTGGGGAAGATGGTGAGTTCCATTTTGGACCTGTTGAGTTGGAATTGCTTACAGGATATCCAGTTTTAGATATATAATAACTATTTGGTGATGTGTGACAAGGTTTTAGGAGAGACTAGGGTAGAATATGTAAATATACATATATACATGTAGATGCAGACATATGTCTAAGTATGTGTGTACATGTATATATATATGTATATATACATATATGTCACCTGAACAGACAACATAATTCAATCACTAAAATTAATTACTTGTGGCATCTTTTAGATAAAGGATTCTCTATACTTTTTGTGTCTTGGAGTCCTTAGTCTGGTAAAGTCTACGGACCCTTTCTCAAAACAGTGTTTTTTAAATGCATAAAATAAAATACTTAGGCTCAGAAAGAAAACCATTAGTATAGCAACAGAGGTAAGAAAAATTATACCATTTTTATGGACTTCAGTTTTAGAATCTTTGATCTAAAAACAGCACAGAGGGAGAAAATGCAGGGTCAGGCTAAATCAGGAATACTCACACAGAAGGGAAAGACATGAATGAGAACGCAACAGAGGAATCTCACAAGGAGCTGAGAGGAGCTGAGAGATCTGAGAAAGCAGTTTCCTGAAAACCCAAGAAACAGTTTCCAAGAGAAAGGGAGGTGAAGGTGGGGCAGGGGTCATCAGCAGAGTCAGAAACTAAGGAGATTCCCAGAAGGAGGAGTATTAAGAAAAGGCCAATTAAGACTTCCTTGGTAACTTTAAAGACAACAGTTTCAGTTGAATGATGGAGTCAGAAGTAAGGAGAAATGAATGAGAGGAGAAGTGATAACAACAAGAATATTTTTCTGGGCAGGCATGCTCTAAGTCATCTTTTTCCCAAGCTATATTTTCCTTTCTTCACAATTTTGCCTAGTTCATTAATCTCTAAGAGGAGAGGAAGGAAAAGGTAATGAGCTATGATGGAATCCTGCCCAGCTTATCAAGAAGAGATAGTTGTGTAACAGAAAGGAATTTGGGGATTTGTCTAGTTTATGTGGAGATTAGGAAGTGTGATAAACAATACCCATTGTCCAAAATGTAGTGGTGTAGGGGAAGACTTAGTATATGACACAAGGCAGTGGGGGTTCAGGGCTGAAAAAGGCCAGGGCTGAAAGAAATCAGATTTCAAACTATCCTAAACTTGGAAATGAGGGAAAAGGGGAAAGCCAGTAAGTACAGTTCTATCAGACCCAAGGGAACCCTCATTCCTTTTGTTAACTCTTTTCTTCTCCCATTCAGAAGGGAAGGCTGGAAAGAGGTCATCTTAGACTAAGAGTCTGGGGCAACAGAAGTGAGTCCTATATTAACTGCTGAGGCATGGAGCTCCTGAGACACAATGAATTTCCAAAAAGTAGTTGTACCTACTGGTGGCCAAGTGGATGGCAGAGATGGTGAGATGTGTCTCAATGGTAGGTGGAAAAGGATTAGTAGTCTTGAATGCTGTGACTGAAAGAACAGAAGAAGGAAACACTTGGTCCTTGACCCCATACCCTCACCTGCCTCCTCTTCCTTGAAGGGGCTAGAACATTAAACTGCTGATCCCAGTGAGGTGTAAGACCTTGAAAAACATGTATGCATCACATGGAGGCATGTTGTGGGCTAATATATTGTAGTATATCATATCCCATTTCTTATGTATTGTCAAGTACTCTATCCCACTGTTTCTACTGCTAAGGTCATCATCAGATTCCTTTGCTTACCTCTAGGCTCTCTGATGGCCTCATCAAGGATGTTCCTATGGTATGCTTTCTCTAACCCCATTAGTTAGGTGTAATTGGTGTCCAGAATAAAGGCAATACTAATAATTTATAAAGTGTATTTCCCACACTCATCATTATAATTGTATCCCCTCCCCCATAGTCCCATTTTATAAATGAGGAATTAAGTCTAAGAGAGGTGGAATGACCTCACAGGGTCACAAGATAATCAGTTTCACAACCAATGCTTGACCCTATATCTTTGCCCTTCCATTAGAACCTGCCAGAATCTGTTCCACCAATACTTCTGGTGGAACTACCCCCATCCCTTTTCTCTTGGGGCCAGAGCCTCAGGTATCCTAAATCAGTGAGGCACAATTCTATGAGTCTGTATATGTTGGGAGGATCCTATGTGTCTGTGCCTGTGTAAGCCATAGGTGCATTTGAATGAATTAGTATGAGTGTATGACTCTGGACACCTGAGACTTAGAAGACCCAGGAAAAATATCTGCCCTATATGGGGATGACAGAAGAGAAGACAATGCCTTACCTTCTGCAGGTTCTAGAAGAGGAACTACCATCAAAAGATGGCATGGAAAAAAGTGAGGAGAGTACGGGAAAAGGGAGAGCAGGAAACTGAAAGACTGAAAGAGGCTAAGCAGCTTCTCCCTGGACACCCCAAAGAGGCCTAAGGTTACCTTCTAGTTCAGGGTCATGTTCACATCAAGGATTTCCTAAGCTCTGCTTGAACTGAAGGGGATTGAGTTGACAGGGACTTACCTGGAGAAACATCCAGAATGAATGTCCGGATAACAACAAAAGTGCTGCTGACAGAGTTCTTCATTGCAAACCAAAAGGTGCCTGAATCCTTCATTTTGAGGTTAGACATGGTGATCGTGATGATATCAGAGTAGGTGTCATCCTCCAAGGGGAGGCTCATGGGTCCCAACAATGCTCAATGAAGACTGGGTTCCTGGTAATTAATCTTTCACACACCTTTCCATCCTCTCTCAGTTTACACCATGTTTTCCATCTGTTCTCAGCTCTCTGGGCATTGTACCTGCAACTCACTCTGAGTGTCTGTCCCTCCTGGCACTTCATTTGGAACACTAGTCCCTGTGAACCTGAAAAGCAGATCATCAGGTCAGGGAGAGTCCATCCAGGTCTCCCTTGAGTCCCCTCCCTTTCTAATTTTTAAAAAATTTTTAAAATTTTTATTTATTTATTTTAAGTTTTCAATATTCATTTCCACAAAATTTTGAGTTCCACATATTCTCCCCATCCCTCTCCTCACCCAAAACACCGAGCATTCTGATTACCCCTACCACCAATCAGCCTTTTCCTTCCCTTCCCTTATCCTCATTTTCTCTTTTAACCCATAGGGCATGTTAAATTTCTATACCCCATTACTTGTATTTCTTATTTTCCATTTGTATGCAATAACAATACTCAGCATCTGTTTCTAAAACTTTGAGTTCCAACTTCTCTTCCTTACTCCCTCCCCACCCATCCCCATTGAGAAAGCAAGCAATTCAATATAGGCTATATATGTGTAGTTTTGCAAATGACTTCCATAATAATCTTGTTTCCCTCCATCCTGTCCTGCCCTCCCATTTCTTCTATTCTCTCTTTTGACCTTGTCCTTCTCCAAGAATGTTTACTTCTAATTACTTCCTCTTCCCATTTGCCCTCCCTTCAATCATCCCCCTCACCCTGCTTATCCCCTTCTCCCCTACTTTCCTATATTATAAGACAGGTTTTTATACCGAATTGAGTATGTATTTTATTCCTTCCTTGAGTCAAATGTGATGAGAGTAAGCTTCACTTTTCCCCTCTCACCTCCCCACTTTTTCCCTCCATTGAAAAGGCTTTTTCTTTCCTCTTTTATGAGAGATAATTTGCCCAAACCATTTCTCCCTTTCTCCTCTCAATATATTCCTCTCTCATCCCTTAATTTTACTTTTTAGATATGATCCCTTCCTATTGAACTCACCCTGTGCTCTCTGTCTCTGTATATATATATATATATATATATATATATATATATATATAT
>CM053770.1:321446407-321462394 GCA_028658325.1 Potorous gilbertii
TACAATACAGGAAAGTGGGGGAGAAGGAGATAAGCAGGTTGGGGGGGTGATGGAAGGGAGGGCAATGGGAGGAAGGAGCAATTTGAAGTCAACACTCTTGGGGAGGGACAGGATCAAAAGAGAGAATAGAAACAATGGGGGACAGGATAGGATGGAAGGGAAATATAGTGTTACACAATACGAGTATTATGGAAGTCATTTGCAAAACTACACAGATATGGCCTATGTTGAATTGCCTGCCTTCCCAAGGGAATGGGTGGGGAGGGAGGAATGGGGAGAAGTTGGAACTGAAAGTTTTAGGCACAACTGTGTAGTATTGTTCTTGCTACTAGGAAATAAGAAATACAGGTAATGGGAAATAGAAAGTTATCTGGCCCTACAGGAGAAAAGAGAAGATGGGGACAAGAGATAGGAAGGATGATAGAAGAGAGGGCAGATTGATGATAGGGGAAATTAGAATGCTGGGTGTATTGGGGAGGGGGAAGGGGACAAATGGGAAGAAAATTTGGAACTCAAAATTTTGTGAAAATGAATGTAAAAAGTTAAATAAATAATTTTATATTAAAAAGATAAAGAAAGCCTTTTCTGGTCTTCTTACATATACACACACACACTAACACATACACACACACACACATATATATATCTATATATAGATATATATATGCACTGTTAATACCTTCACTCTGGGAATATCTTTCATTTACATTTTAAATTAATATATTTCTTATAAATTTTTTCATGCTGTGTCTCCTCATTAAAATATGAGCCTCTTGTGGGCGTGGACCAGTGGTTTTCCTTTCTTTTGCATGCCCTGGGACTAGCACAGTGTTCCACCCATAATGAGTGCTTAACAAATGCTTATTGACTATGTCACAATATCTAGGAGATACCCTGTTTTCCAGAGCTGAGGCCTAAAAAACAGGCTTTGCCTAACCACAATCCTTTGCTTTCTGGTTAATTTCGCCCTCTGACAAAATGTGTTACCTGGACCAGCACCTGATGTTCACTGAGGGATTTAGCTCCTTCTATTTCCCAGCACCATCCAATACATATTAACAATCCCAATGTCACTGACAGGTGCTGTGCCCTTGTTTCTGTCACAGAACCCTGGTTCTGAACCTTACAGTGTTGCCATGAGCCCTAAGACTTGAGAAGATTATTCCCATGGGATACAAGATTTTCTTTCTTGTCCCAAGAAGTGTCAACCCTGAGAACTATGTCAGGATCTAAGAATGATTGTGTTGTGGGCCAAACTCTATCATGTATGTAAGTGGCCCCAGGCTTAGCAGTCTTAAGACCTCTTCTTAGGCTTCATAGGAAGCCACATATGATGGCTTCCATATGTAAACATCATTTTGTTCACTCTGAAATGAATTAAACTTTTGTTTGTTTCCTGACTCTCTACTCTCTAATTTGCTCTATTTGTCTGGTTCGGGCCAGCCACAGGTTAGAGTCCAGTTCTGGTCCAGTTGACAACTAACTGACTATATCAGAGGGATGGCTATTTGAGTGGAAAAGGGAAGACTGGCAAAAGAAAGACTATGGGGATAGAAGGAATAAACTGGTTATCTAATTGGATCAGGAGGGTGAGGGAGGGTGAAGAATCATAGGTGATTCTGAGGCTACCAACCTCGATGACTAGAAGTACTGGAAGCCCTGAAGAGAAATGGGGAAGTTGGAGAGGGATTCGTTTGGGATCAGAGGGGGTAGGAGGAGGTGGGGAAGATGGTGAGTTCCATTTTGAGCCTATTTAGTTGGAATTGTCTACAATCAGTTTTAGATATACAATAGCTATTTGGTGGTATTTGACTAGGGCTCAGGAGAGAGTAGGGGAGAATTTACATATCTGTGTGTATACACATATATCTATATACACACACACACATGTATATGTATACATGTGTGTATATATATGAAGATATGTGTGTATATGTGTATATACATATGTCATCTTAGAGACAATATAATTCAATCCCTAAAATTATTTGTTGCATCTTCTGCATAAAGGGTTCTCAACACCTTTTGCATCCTGGAGTCCTTAGTCTGGTTAAGCCTAAGGACCCTTTTACATAACAATGTTTTTAAGTGCATAAAATGAATTAAGTAAGATTAGAAAGAAAGTCATTGGTATAGCAATAGAGTTAAATAAAAAAAAATATACCAAGTTCATGGACCCCACGTTTAGAAACTTTGACTGAGACAGTACTGGAGGGAGGAAAAGAAGAATCAGGCTAGAATCAGGCTAGAATGCCCACACAGAAGGGACAGACATGAATGAAAACACAGCAGAGCAATCTGACAAGGAGTTGAGAAACCTGAAAAAGTTTTTTCATGAAAACCCAAGAAAGAGTTTTCAAGAGCAAAGAAGGAGTGACTGAGGCAGGGATCATCACCTGTGTCAGATACTACAGAGATGTCCAGAAGGGTCATTATTAAGAAGAAATCTATTAAGACATTGTTGGTAACCTTGACGAGAACAGTTCAGATGAGTGAAGTCAGCAGTAAGGGGTTGAGAAATGAATGAGAGAGGAAGTGACAGCAACAAGAACATTTTTCTGGGCAGGCATATTCCAAGTAATGTTTTTTGGAAGGTAACTTTTCTTTGCTTTATAATTTTGCCTGCTTGGTTCATTAATCTCTAAGAGGAAAGAAAAGGAAAGATAACCAGCCATGAAGAAATGCTGCCTAGCTTATCAAGAAGAGAAACTTAACAGAAAGGAATCTGGGGTTATGCCTAGTTTACATGGAGATGAGGGAGTGTGATAAAAGATACCTGCTATCCAAAATGTGGTGGTGCAGGAGGGGAAGGTCATATTTGACACAAGGCAGTCTGGGTTCAGGACTGAAAAAACATTGGATTTCAAGTCATCCTAGACTTGGAAATGAGGGAATGGCATGAAGCTAATAAGCATTATTTCACTAGGCTCAAGGGAAACCTGAGCTCCCTTTGTCTGCCCTTTTCTTCTCCTATACAGAAGGGAAGGCTGGAAAGAAGTGACATTAGAGTAAGAGTTTGTGGCAGCACAAGGGAAAACTACACTAATGGCTGACGCTGGGAGTTCCTGAGATACAATGAATTTTCCAAAAGGAGTTGTACCTCCTGGTGACCAAGGGGGTGGCAGAGGTGATGAGAGGTGTCTCCGTGGTAGCTTGAGAAGGTGTGGTGGTGAGAGGTGTCTCAGTGGTAGGCCGAGAACTTTTGGTGGTCTTGAATGTTTTGGCTGAAAAAACAGAGGAAGGAAACACTTGGTCCTTGACCCCACCCCCTCACCTGCCTCCTCTTCACTTGCGCGGCCAGAACAACTAGACTCTTTGCCCCAATGATGTGCTCAACCTTGAAAGAGCTTTAGGCATCATATGTAGGCATGCTGTGGGCTATTACACCATAGTATATCTTATCCCTTTGCTTATATATCATCAAACACTGTAGCCTATTGTTTCTACTGCTAATGTCACCATCAGACTCCTGTGCCATCCCCAGACACTCTGACATCCTGACCAAGAATATTCTATAGGATTCTTCCTCTATTCCTAGGAGTAGGATGTGGTTAGTATCTTGAAAAAAGGCAATACCAAAAATTCCCAGATAAAGAGCATTCACGATTCACAAAGAGTTATCTCCTGCCCTCATACAATTATACCCATCCCTTCCCACCCCCATTTTACAAATAAGGAACTACATCTAATAGAGGTAGAATGTCAGAGTCACAAGACAAGTTAGTTTCACAACTCTGCTTGACCCTATGTCTTTGCTCTTCCATTAGAACCTGCCAGAATCTGCTCCAACAATACCTCTAGTGGAACCACCCCCCTGTGTCTTGTCTCCTGGGGCCAGTCTCAGGTATCCTAAATCAGTAAGGCACAATTCTGTCTGTGTTGGGAGGACCCTGTTTGTGTGTGCTTGTGTTAGTTATAGGTGCACTTGAATGAATGAATGTGAGAGTGACACTGGACACTCAAGATTTAGAAGCCCCAGGACAAATGTCTGCTTTGCATGGGGATGAGACCAGAGAAGAAAATGCCTCATCTTCCTCAGGGACCAGAAAAAGAACTACCATGGAACCTTGGGGTGGAAAGAAGTGAGGAGAGGATGGAAAAATGGAGGGAAAGAGGCTGAGGGACCGAATGAGGGTGAATAGCTTCACGCTGGAGACCCCAGGGTGGACTAAGCTCACATCCTAGCCCTGGGTCATATTCACACCAGGTATTTCCTAAGCTTGAACTGCAAGGGGTTGAGTTGGCAAGTACTTACCTGGAGAAACGTCTACCACAATTGTCCTGATAATATCAAAAATGTTCCAGAAAGAGTTATAGATTCCACACCCATAGATTCCTGAGTCCTTCACCTTGAGGTTAGACATGGTGATGGTGATGGTACCAGAGTAGATGTTATCCTTAAGGGAGGCTCGTAGGTCCCTATGTTCCCCAGTGTAGTCTAAAGACCTTGTAATTAGTCTTTCACACACCTCTCCATTTTCTCTCACTTTACACCAGGTTTTCCACCTGTTCTCATGTCTCTGGGGCTTGTAACTGCAATTCACTCTGAGTATCTGCCCCTCTTGGTACTTCATGTGAATCACTTGTCCCTGTGATCCTGAAAAGCAGATCATCAGGTCAGGGGGAGTCCAGCTGGGCCTCCCTTGAGTCCCCTCCCTTCCTTGACTGAAGAATATGAACAAGGTCCTGGGGGCTTTTCTCCTTAAATGACATCTTCTTCTAGGAAAACATGCCTGAAGAGCTAGCCCCTCACCCAAGGGAGCCTCTTCATCATCAATAGTGTGCTAGTAAACAATAACAACAACTTCTCTCAATTTTTCTTTTTCCCTCCCTCTCATCCTCTTCCTCTTCTTCCCTCTCCCTCTTCTATCCCTTTCTCTATCCCTTTTTTAAACCTTGCCAATTAACTAAACAATAAATCAACTTTTCATTTTTATGCAGTGTTTCGCAACATTCAAAGTGTAAATGCTGTCACTGGAAATGTAACTATCAGGTCTTCCAAGCCAGTGTGAGCTGACTCCAGCACATCACTGCTCCCATTCCTCCCCAGGCCCCCATAGTCACACAATATTGTACTCCCTCCCGTCTGCCACTCTCCTCTCTCTTCTCTGCTCCCTGTCAGTCATCACCTCTGCCTTTCTCTGACCTACTCCCCCATACCCAGATACCCATTAACAGCAAAGGCAGTAGCAGCAGTAGTGGGGCTGCCTTGGCCATCATGCCTCCATGGGTCCAGAGGCAGGGGACATCGGAAGTGGTTTCTTCATGCTGTCCTTGCGCTGATGCATGGCAGGATAGTGTTGGTTCTGATTCTCCCCTGCCAGATTCTGAGCCTCTGAGGGGAAAGAAGAAGTAAGAGACAGTGGGTGGAACTATGGTTGGGGAAGTGGGAGGAGTTGAAGGATTAGAAGTGCTGACCTTCTACAGTGCATCCTGGGTCACCTCCAGTCATCCTGATAAATATCTGGTCACTGGATTCAGATGGGTCTGGAGGAGAAGTGAGGCTGGTGACCTGCACAGCCCTCCCTCACTTAAAACAAAGTCAAGTGCAAGTCATGTCATTATTTCTCTGATGGCATGATCTTCTTCGGCAACGAATGATGAACACACACACACACACACACACACACACACACACACAAGAGAATGGAAGTAATGCCCAAAAGAAGCACAAATAAGCAACACAACTTTGAAAGCTGATTGACTGTAATTAGGACTATTTTCAAGATACTTGGTGACTCAGAAGCAAGGGGACTAAATATATCTTGGAAGAGCTGACCATTCCCTAGTAAAAGAAGCTGGTCTAATTCCTCCTCTGTCTCTGTCACGGTTTCTAATGTTTGTGTCTGTTTGCCTATCTCTGCCTGTTTCCCTGTCTCTGTTTATCTCTTTTTTCTCCCTCTCTCTCTATCTCTCTCTATGTCTCTCTCTACCTATCTCTCTTTGTCTCTCATTTCCAGAACACAACGTAACATGGGACTGTGATTTATGGCTGGAATTTCCATCTGTTCCCCACAAATGGTTATTAGAAACTTGGGAGAGAAGGAAGTAGTCTGTGAATTCTGGTGACCTAAAAGGAGAGTTCTTGGATCTTTGGTTCTTGGTTGTCTTTTACCTTTCTGTTTTGTTTTCTCACCACAATTTAGAGACTAGCATGATGAGGAAGCCATTGGAACACTGGCACTGTTCATTCAGAAGCATATAGCAGCGATGATCATGTTCCTCATGAAATCCAAGGAAGCAGTTGAAGAACACTACTTAATTACAACCTCTTCTGTAAGGGAGGGAGAATTTTGGATTTCCTGCTCAGCATGATCTTGACTCTCTCCTTATAGCCAGAGAAGACAAGTTTCCTGCAAAGTGTCTATTTTGAGAATTACCTTATGGACAACTCCAGGTTTGAGGATTCTAGAGTTCAAATGTTCAGACACTGACAGCTTAGAGAGAGAGAATGGATGGTGTGCTTCTTAGAGAACAAATCACCATTAGTTAAATTCTGTGAAACTGAAGACCTAGAGTCATTTCATAGGAGGGATTGGAAGAGGTCTGGACCTTGCCAACCATTCCTGTTATTGACAGAGGTTGTTCAGATAGTATAGATCTGATATAAAGAGAGTGCAGCAGGTCCCAGATTATGTTTACTTTCCAGTCTAATGAGCACTGAGTTATTTACTACCCTCCCTTTGTTCATAGGGTCCTGTGAGTCTTGTGCAGCATATTGGTTTTCTTTGGGGATGAAATAGACTGTACCATATTCCAAAACCAGTTTTTCCATTGAATCACAGCATTGGGTAAACATCTATTGTACCCATTTGGGGATAGCCAGGCATGAATGATAGAATTAATACATTTACAGATTTTCCTGAAGAACCTCAGGTGGTAGCAATGATTCAAAATGGAAAAAAAAGTCCTTGGTTTTCTCAGATCCCCAGAGATGTACCTGGCCTGACAAAAGCCCAGAGTCCTTAAAAGTGTCTGAGACATACGTTATAGGAAAAGATGAAATAGGCATTGTCAGAGGGACTATGGGGAGAAATGATCTTATATAATAAAAGTTACAAAGCTGTTCATACCCTTTGGCCCTGTGAGTTCAATACTGGGTATATAGTCCCAACATATGGCCCTCTATAGAATATCCTTTTGATAAGCTTTCCTAGCCTTGTTAATACAGTAAATTGGTATCAATTTCATATAAGTAGAGATTCAGTTTGTCCGAGTATAAATCACTTCATAGAAATTCTATAGAGTGAGAAAGTTGTTATTGATGGACATTGATGAATTCCATAAATAATTTTGGTCATATTTTTTGAGAATTTCAGTATCTTCCTCTCTTTGAGGTATCTTGTAATTCCATTTCCCAAGACCTTCAAAATTGTGTCGCCTGCACAAGAGCTTCCTCCTCTATTTAACCTGTCTTGGTGCCATTTCCACTTTCCCTTTAGCACAGTGAGAATAAAGGGTTAGAGTCCAAAAGTTGTGGTTCCACAGTTACCTAAGAAAATAGCATATCCTGGAGATGCTGAAAGATCTGCTCCCTCATCTCTCATCTCTATTTCTAGTTTCGCCTTTAAGTGTTCTTGGAATGATCTGGCTTACCTTGTGGTGAGTAAATGTAAGAAAGCTAAACTGAAGTATAGGCTCTAAAGTATAATTATTTTATTAACACTGACACATAACTGTGAGAAAAATAGTCAGACTGGTCACCTGAGCAAGGCCAGTAATCCCAATTAAAAGAGGTGTATTTTGTTTACTGACATACAAGAAAGAAGAGGGTCTGGATAGTTGGGGAACATTATAATTGGTTACACTGGGGAAAGTGGGTTGGCATTCAGGTACTGCTATTCATGGCCCTCTTAAACAGTTAAGGAACATTACTTGTTTTATGGGACTCATCTGCCTCTGATTATCTGGTTAGAAGACAAAAATAAAGAGATTAAATGACACCTTGGGGGAGATCAAAACTCCACTAATTATATAGGGACAATTTGTCTTTTGACAGAATGGCACCTGGTTAAGATAGCTGGGGCTTGCAGAAAAAAAGTGGATGATTCAGGGACTAACTGTAAGAGAATATTCTTCTTCAACCATACCTTTAAACTAATCAATAGAGAACAAATCAGAGGTACCATAAAGTTTTTAATCTTTTTACAATGTGTTTATTTCACTATACTTTCTGCAAATTCAAGACTTTTTCCACTAATACTCATTTTTGAGTCAATTCTGCCGTTATCTGTAGTAATAACACATGGCCCCTTAAGGTTTGCCAAGTGCATGATATGAATTTTCATTCCATCTCCTCCTCTGTGAGATTTTGAAAATGAACATTACCTCTGGTTTCCATGGCTCTTTGTCTGGCACCCAACTCAAAAGCTGGCTGGGGCAATTTCTGGGTTATTTGGAACTCACTCAGGTGATTGTTTTGAACTTCTGTAACAAATGGAGTTAGTTCAAGTCAATGACTTTTCTTTGTTTCATTTCCCACTTTTCACTGTCATTGGCTTATTTGAATGAGCCATGTTGGAGCCATTGAAATTGGAAAAGGACCAAGTACTTATTAAGCACCTATTATGTGTCAGATACTATGATAAATGTTTTACCAATGGTTTATCATTTTATCTTCACGATAACCTTGGAAGGTATGTAGTATAATTATTCACATTTTACAGTTAAGGAAATTGAATTAGATGGAGGTTAATTGATATATCGAGGGTCACATGACTAGATAATGTCCCAGATTGCATTTCAACTCAGATCTTCCAAACTCCAGGCCCAGCACTCTATCTATGACGCTGTCCAGGTTCCGTAACTTCTAGCATGTAGTATCTTCTCATCTTTACCTTTCTATATTAATGTTGATTTTTAACTTTGATCAGATTGCATACAATAACTGATTAAGACATAACTCATGTCAGTAACCAGCTTTTGTCTGTTAGGTTAAGTCCACTTCCCCCCCCCCCCAATGTTGTATCATATTGAGATACATACATGTAGATTTAAGTTTAGAAGATCTAATTGAGTTCTTCAGAGGAATTTCTACATCCCTTCCATCTCTGAAACAGATATTGGCACATACATTTCAAAAACCCTCTTGGTGATTTATTTTTCTTTAGCAAATACTCATAATCATATGAGAAACTGAGTTGATGCAGTAAATTGAAGACTGGTCTTGGAATCAGGAAGACTAATCTTTATGAGTTTAAATCCATTCTCAGACACTTACCAGCTGTGTGACCCTGATTAAGTCACTGAACACTGTGCTGCCTCAGTTTCTTCATCTGTAATATGAACTGGAGAAGGAAATGGCAAGTCACTCTATTATCTTTGCAAAAGAAAATCCCAAATGGGATCACAAAAGAGTCAGACATGAATGAACAACAGTGTAATTACGCTTCATCTTCATATTCCATCCCAATGTCCATCTCAGCTATTTGGCATGTTGCCACTTGCATATGATTACATGTGCATAGCACCCCAACTCAAACAAAAACAAAAACAAACAAGTTTTCTATTCCATGCTCTGTGCCACATTAATTAAATAAATAGTATCATTAGTTTTGGAAAACTTTTGTCATTTATCTGCCACATATATATCAACACACCATCCTGGTGACTCCTCAGACCAAATCTCCTTTCTTTGTTATCAATCTCCTGTATGTGTACTCTTCCCCAATTAGAATATCAACTTTTTCTCTTTTTGTATATGTATTCCTAGCACTTAGCACAGGTCATGGCACATAGCAGGTGCTTCATAATTGTTTTCTCATTTTTTTCATTCATTCAATTATATGTGTATACATACATCCATGGATTGTGTTTCATTGTAAACACTAAAAGGAAAGAAGAATAAACATCCTTTGAAAAAATGTTTCTATTGCCTTTTGGGTATGTGATAAAACCAACTCCATAATCTCTAAGAAATTCTTGATTTATTTTTCCAAGAAAACTTATGAACCTCCTATTTACCATCCAAGCTCGTAGTTATTCCAGTTTTAAAAGTTCAATGCTGTCTTGGCATGTCTACCATAGGCAGAGTCAAAGAGGTCAGAATGCTAGAGACAGATGCCTGCTGATTTGGGGCAGAAGTCTCCTGGATCCTCTTCCTTGTTTCCCTGAAAATTTTGCCTTGACCTGAGAACTGTTAGGGAGCCTGATTTAACTGAGAAGCATGCTTGAACTCATCCAGAAGATTTATGAGAAAGAGAAACTTTAGAAAGATGAGTGGTCAAAGAATATGAACACATGTTTTCCTTTTTTTAAAGGAATATCAAGTTGTATATAATAGATTTGTATTCCTTACACATTTTTATTATATGATGTTAAGGAAATTCTTTTTTTATTTCATAAATTAAAAAGTGTAAATAAAATAAATTAAATTCTATTTTTTAATCAACCCTCACTCCTTCCCAATTCAGGATGAAAGAAAAGCAAAGTCCCTGTTGCAAACATGTGTGTATGCATATATGAATATATATGTGTATTAAAGAAAAACCAATCTTTGTACTGTTCATGTTCGGAAGGATATACATACACACATATGTATATAATACCCTAACCCTAATTCTAAACCTGATTCTTCCTCTGAGTTTCTAAATCCCCTCTCTGTTTGGATCTACATTATTTCCTCCAGGAATTAAGTAGGTCTTTTCATTTCTCTTCCTTACCATTAATCTATCTTTAACTTCTTGATACATCAACATTTCCTTCTTCCTCTTCAGATTATTCATCTACTCTTGGATTTCACATTAAATAATTATTCTACTCTGTCATGAAATATTCCATCCTCACTATTGATTAGGAGAATGGATAAGCATTCTAGCTGTTGCATATTTTCCTGTAGAAAGGAACTCAATCAACACTCAGTCAATCCCTAACATTTTCTTTCCCCTGGTATACATAATCAGCACATTTTTCTCACTGCTATTGCTCAGTTTTTCCCAGTCATGATTGACTGTTAGTGACTTCATTTGGGGTTTTCTTGGCCAAGATACTGGAGTGATTTGCAATTTCCTTCTCCTAGCTCATTTTATGGATGAATAGTTCACTATAGTTAGGTGCAAAATTTCTCCAGTCTTTCATATTTTCTTGAAGTAAGACCTTCCATGATTGTTTCTATAGCCAACTGTGATACTCATCTGACATGACAGAGTACTTGTGGCTATGTTTATTTGACCCTCTGATCTGTTTTTGAGAGATCTTTGTTGGTTCTTAGTGATAGCCACTTCCCTTTCCGGATACTGAGTAATAACCTCTTGAACAATAATTTTCAGGATCTAGCATTTCCTTTTTTGAAAATTGGGTAATATTTCTTCTTTTCCAGTTCTATAGCACTTCATGTGTTCTGTATAAACTCTCAAACATCCCTGACACAAAGGCTCAATAGTCAGATCTTTTAGCTCTTTAGGTAACATTGGATAGCAGATTCATCCAGATCTGGTGAATTGAACTCATGCAGGACAGATAGGTGTTCTCTTATCATATCTTGACTTGTGCTGGAAGTGAAAGACAGGAATTTCCACCCTTGTGTTTCTTATATTTGGTAGACACCTTCTAATATCTCTATGTGTAAAGGAGGGAAAACAGAGCCTGCTCCCAGCAAAATTGGGGAGTTGTAAAGATTTTATTTGAATTTGCTAGGTTTCCTTACTTTTCATCACATAGGAAATCTTTAGCTCTCTGTGTTTTAACTAGCTGACCCTAATGTTGGGAAATCTCTCCCTCCTGAGGTTTCCCTGGTTTCTTTCAGGTCCCAGTTTGAAGGCAAAATACCTTTCTCAACCTGAATATCTTCTAGAACTGTCCATATCTTCACTGTAAATAGTGGTTAGCATGTTTTTCCCCCACTAGACTGTGAGCTATCTTTTACCTTTCTTTGTAACCCCAGTACTTAGCACAGTGTCTAGCCCATAATAGGTGCTCAATAAATACTAGTTGACTTGAGTTTTTCTGCCCAGGTTTTCCCTTTGTCAAGGACTCTGACATGGACTATCTATGAGTTCTTGTGCAAGTAAATTGCCCTCCTGGACCTTAGTTGCTCTCTCAATAAAATAGGGACGAGTGGGTGAGTTGCATCTTGACTATGATTTCTGAGGTTCCATATACTGTGACATATTATGGGAGGGAGTATAACATAAGGTGGTTATGAGGAATATTTTGGAGTTTAGTTTGCATAATTATTACTAGAACCTCAAGAGAAAGAACAGAGTAGCAAATGAGGTATTTGGATTGGATTTCTCCCAGTACCTTGGCACGTAGATGTTTAATAAATACTTATTGAATGACTCACTGGAAGACATCGGAGAAATAGAGTCTAGTCTCCTGAACACTGCTTCATCTTCCCAGCAGGGTTGGAAGGTTAGACTCACAGCTATGATGAGGCCTAGGTCATCTTAACTAAATACAGAATTAAACAAATGATAAAACCTAGTTCTGATATTTCTTACCTAGTGTGTTTACAAGTAATTTCAAAACACTCCTGCTTCCTATGGTCCTAGGAACCTCAGGTATCATAACGAGAAAAAACCTACCACGGGGATATGAAGAGATTGGTTCTTCAAGCTCTTGGTGCTGAAAGGTTGTTCTTACTGTGAAATGTTTGAGTTGGAAGTTATTTTTCCTTATTGCAGATTACTGGATACCTAACGTTCTTTCTTTAATGTAATGAACTCAATCATGGATAGTTATTAGCCAGGGTGATTGCCCATGAAATATTCATACCACCATTTTATTTTCTCCTGGGAAGAGATTTCCCTGGGGTTGTGTGTAGGTATGTACCCAGAAGGAATACCCCAGACTTTACTGCATTCTTGTATAATCACAAACACCTCTGACAACAGGATTACAGAAAATCTCATTTATAATATGTCTCCCTTCCAGATTAGCTCAAGAAGAGCTTGGTACAAGTTGATTTCTGAGCTATGTTGACTTAGTTCTTGCCAAAAAATAAGTTTCAAGGAGATTCTTGGGGGAGAGTTAATGCCACAGACAATTGTCTAGGTCTGGAATTTGGAACCCTCCCTATTTGAACTTGTATTCTTCCATTCATCTTCTTTCCTTCCTCTGATTCTTTCATTTCACTAAGAAGTGAGAAGAACCACCCTTGTCATTTGTCTCTCTCATTTTCTTCCCCTCTTTTCTAAGGTTCTCAGATATTGTAAAAATACTGTCATCTCCTCAGGGCCTTTGTCCCTTCCTCTGTACCAACACCCTCATCCTTCGCTCCTCCATATACAGTAACTCTGCTTCACAAAGGGTCCTTGTTCTCACTTCCAGGGAATCAAGTTTTTTACATGGGACTATTTAATTCCTGAGGGTGGAGGGGTAGGGAAGGGGTAAGTGAGCCTTCTCAATTAGAATCCCTTAAATACTGAAGGATAAAGTGAGGAAGGAAGAATTCATGTGCAGTAGAGATGGACAAACTGGGGTTATACAACATCAATTTGTGATAATTAGTCCATTGTGCTTATATGGAAAGTCAGTCCATCACATGTAAGAGTCCATTAATATATGAATATGTTGAATTTTCAATATCCTCAAATGACTTTGTTTTGAGTGAGGGAGGGCTGTGCAAAGGTCACCAGTCTCAGTTTCTCCTCCTGAGTCATGTGGATTGAGTGACCAGATATTCATCAGGATGACTGAAGACAGCCTAGGGTGCAATGGGACACCTTGGCCTTTTAGAATAAGGTCTTTTAATGTCCATTCAGTGAAAAGGTCTCTTTAAAGGGTAATCAGGGGGATGACCCCTTTAATAGAAAGGAGAAAATAAATAGATAAATTATTCTGGGAAGTGCAGGAGCCTCAGGGCTGTTGTTTTTCAAAGAGAAACTGTTACTATTGTCATTCCTTCTAAACCAGGAAGGTCCAAAACCAGCAACTGAGTGGAGGTTGGGCAGGAACCCTGTGCTGTTCAATCCATAGGCTTCAGAGTGCATGGGTTACAGGGCTTTAGGGGAGACAAGAAAGAAGGGAAGCGAAGTATATTTCTGAATGCCTACCTGTGTGGCTTGTTTAGAGCACAGCAGTACTAATGGTATTGTCACTCAAACCAATGAAGAGTTGAAAGTACAAAGGGAGTGAGTGGACAGGTGAAGGTGCCATATAAGTAAGTCATGTGATATGGTAAGATTTGCATCTTCTTGCTCTAGCTAAACTATACAGTTTACCAGAGACACATTAACGTGGGAAGCATTCTTTCTAATTATGGGTTTAATCTTGCACCAAAGGCGGTTTAGTAATGAATGATTTTTAAGTATACTGGCATGATGGTGTTTTAAAAGTTTCATATAATGTTCACACTCCAGTTTTTATCAAAAACAATTAGCATAAAATATGTACTGATTATGTGGTGAAATATGTTATCTCATACACAAATGTCTAAAACTGAATTGTTTTCTCCCCAAACCCTCCCCTCTTCCAAACTTCCTGATTATTGTATGGGGCTCTAAAATCCCTCGTTATAGAAGCTCATAGCATAGGTAACTTCTTAAATTCTCTCTCTCTCTTCTCTCTCTGTCTCTTTGTCTGTCTGTCTGTCTGTCTGTCTCTCTCTCTCATCTTCTATACCCAATCTGTTACCAAGGCTTCTGTTAATTTGACATTCATAACCTCTCTCTCATATACCCCTTTCTCTCTTTTCACACTGCCACCATCCTAATATAGTCCCTTATCAACTTGTTGTTGTTGGGTTGATTTTCAGTTATTTTCAAATCTTCATGACCAATTTGGGGTTTTCCTGGCAAAGAAACAGGAGTCATTTTCTATTTCCTTCTCCTTTGACAGATGAGGAAACTGAGGCACACAGGATTAAATGACTTGCTCAGGATCTCACAGCTAGTAAGTATCTGAGGCCAGATTTGAATTTATGGAGACAAGTTGTCCTTATCCTAAGACTAGTGCTCCATCCTCTGTGCCATCTAGCTGCCTGAACTCTTGGGCTATTATAGTAACCTGCTGGTTGGTCTTCCTGCCTCAAGACTTACCCCATTCTAGTTCATCCTTCACTCAGCTGTCAAAGTGATCATATTATACCTCAAGTCTGACTATGTCACCCTAGTCCCACCCTCCTCCAAATTCAATCAACTTCAATGGTTCTTTATCACCTGTTGTTCAAAATATACCATCCTTTGCAATTCAAAGCCCTTCACAATCTTGTTCCTCTATCTTTGAAGTACCCTATGTTCCAATGACATTGGTTTCCTTGAACAAGACTGTCTATCTCTTGATTTGGTGCCATCTGCTACTCATTCCTGAAATTCTCTCCTCATTCATCCCCACCTTCTGACTTTCCTATCTTCTTACACATCTGAGCAATAATCATAGCTTCTACAAGAAGTCTTTTCAAATGCCCCTTTATGCTAGTGCCTTGTCTGTGTTGATTATCTCTATAGAGCTAGTCAAGAAGTATTTATGAAGGAGGCAGAGCTAAGATGGCGGAGTAGAAAGACTCACATTTGCTAGCTCCGAATCCACAGCCCATAGATTTCCTGTAAAAAGAACTCCTGACAAATTCTGGAACAGTGGAAGCTGCGCAGAAACACAGTGAAGGAGATTCTGTTGCAGAGAGCCCTGAAAAACCGACCGCATAGGTACCCCAGACGGGAGTGGAGTCCTGTCCTGCCGAGCGCTCCCCTCCCCCACCCCGGCCACGCGGCACTGAGAGGAGCGAGCAGAGCCCAGCAGGCGTCAGGGACCTGAATCTCTGGGTGGCCGCGAAGGTCCCTCCAGCCCACAGACGCACAGGTCAGTGAGAGAGACAGGCTGAGAGGGGAGCGGGGGATCTCCGGGACTCGGACCCCCTGGGAAGCGGCCGCTGTGGCAGAGGCTGAAGCAGCTCAGCCAGAGACTCCCAGAGTGGGCTGGAGCTCCACCCCAGCTCCACTACAAAGGATCTCTGTATAAACCCCCTGAGGGAACTGAGCCTGAGAGGCGGCCCTGCCCCCACCTGAGAACCAGCAGATAAGCCCCCTTTGAAGAGCAGTCAAGCCTGCC
>CM053770.1:321462894-321488943 GCA_028658325.1 Potorous gilbertii
AGAAGCTGCTAGATCTTATGTTATCCTGATTGTATTTCCACAATACTCAAATTGTTTCTTTCTAGCTCCTTGCATTATTTTCTTCTTTACCTGGAATTTTGCTACAGTGTTCCTAGGAGTTTCTCTTTCTGGATCTCTTTCAGGAGGTGATTGGTGGATTCCACCCCTGAGGCCTGTTCAATTCTCCTCCTGGCACTGTGCCATACAGCCAAGGCTGGGCTGGGCTCTGCCCTGCATCCAGTGTGACAGACCTTTCCCAACAGCCTTTCAGGTCAATCTGGGTTGGAAATCTCCTCCACTCCATTGTTCTGTGTCTTCTGCTGCCCTAGAATTTGTTGAGAGTCTTTCTTTATAGTATTTTATGGACTGTGGGGGAAAAGTTCGTGTATGTGCGTCTTTCTACTCCACCCTCTTGGCTCTGCACCAGGGAACCATTTTAAAAGTGAGGAAAAATGCAATTATTATGAGTAGGAAACAAACCAGAAAAGAGCAAGGACCAAAACACGAATACTGAAGAGGTTAGCATGAGATTGTTCTCCCATCTGAAACCTCAGAAGGGAATATGAACTGTTCTCAAGTCCAAATTACATTCTTTGAAGAGGTCAAGAAGGATTTTAAAAGCCAAATTAAGATACAGAAGAAAAAATGGCCAATGACTTTAGAAATATGAATAAAGAATTCATGGAACAATTTAAAAAGATAGCTGGGCAAATGGAAAAGGAAGCATAAAACCTAACTGGGAAAATTGGACAGATGGAAAAGGAAGCATAAAACCTAATTGGAGAAAATAATTTCTTAAAAGGAACAATTGGAGAAATGGAAAAGGAGAGGCTAAAGTTAACTGAAGAAAACAATCTATTAAAAATTAAAATTGGGCAAGTAGAAGCTATGATTCTATGAGATGTTAAAAATGAGTCAAACAGATTCTAAAGAATGAAAAAATAGAAGAAATGTAAAATATCTCATTGGAAAAACAACTGACCAGGAAAATAGATCCAGGACAGAAAATCTAAGAATTATTGGTCTATGAGAAAGTCATTATTAAAAAAAGAGCCTGCATAGTATCTTCCAAGAAATCCTCAAGGAAAACTTCCCTGAGGTCCTAGGTCTAGAGGGCAAATAGTCATCAAAAGAATTGAACGATCACCTCCTGAAAGAGATCCCAAAATGAAAATACCAAGGAATATTGCTGCCAAATTCCAAAACTATCAAGTTAAAGAGAAAATATGCAAGCAACCAGAAAAAAACAATTCAAATATCAAGGAACTACAATCAGGATTACAAAGGGCCTTGCAGCTTCTACAGTAAAAGATCAGAGGGACTGGAATCTGATATTTTGTAAGGCAAAGGAGCTTGGACTACAACCAAGGATCAACTACTCAGCAAAACTGAGCATAATATTTCAGGGAAGGAGATGGACATTCAATGAAATAAGGGATTTCCAGACCTTCCTGATGAAAACATCAGAGCTCAATAGAAAATTGGATCTTCAAATATAAGTCTCAAGAGAAGCATAAAAAGGTAAACAGAGGGAAAATCCTTGTTATTCAATATGGGCAAACTGTTTACATCCCTATAAGAGAAGATGATAGTTGGTTATCTTGAGAATTGTATATTTGTTATGAAATTCAAAAGGGGTATGCATAGATAGAGGGAATGGGTATAAATTAAATTGAATGATGTGATAATAAAAATGCAATTTAAGGATGTGAAGGATTGTAATGGGAGATGTGAAAAAGAAGAGGCAGAAAAAGGTAAATTATATCATAGGAAAAGGCACAAAACATAATACAGTAGAGGGAAATAGAGGAGGTGGATGAGCACTATTTTAGATTAACTCTCATCTGATTTAGTTCAAGGAGGGAACAACAAACTCAGTTAAGTATAGAAATTTAACTTGCCCTACAGAAAGTAGGAGGAGAAAGGGGAAAGAAAATGGAGGGGAGGTTAAAAGGTAGTAAAGAAGTAGCAAGGGAAAGGGGGAATAAAAGGGAGGTGGGCTGATAGAAGGGAAAGAATACTGAGGGAGATGGTGGTCAAAAATTAAAACTCTATTGTGGAGGGTAAGGGAGAAGTAAAAGCATAAATGGGGAGAAATAGGATGGAGGAAAAGACCCAGATAGTCATCATAACTGTGAATATGAATGGGATGAACACCCATAAAATGGAGCCAGATAGCAGAATGAATTAAAAGCCTTATTATAACAATATGATGTTTATAAGAAACACATTTAAAACAGGGGAATACACACAAGGTAAAGGTAAAAGGTTGAAGTAGAAAATATTACACTTCAGCTGATGTACAAAAAGCAGGGATAGCAATCCTAATCTTAGACAAAGAAAAAGTAGAACTAGATCTAATCAAAAGAGATAAGGAAGAAAACGGTATGTTACTAAAAAGCACCATAGACAATGAAGCAATAGCATTACTAAGTATATATGCACCAAGTGATACAACTTAGAGGGTAAGTTAAGGGAGTTGTGGGAAGAAACAGACAGCAAAACTGTACTAGTATGGGATCTCAACTTCCCCCTCCCTGAACTTGATAAATCTAACTTCAAAATAAACAAGAAAGAAGTTAAGGAGGTGAATACAACTCTGGATAAAGTAGATATGATAGATCTCTGGAAAAAATTTGAATGGAGTTAGAAAGGAATTTATATTGTCTCAGTGGTACATGGCACATATACAAAAGTTAACCACGCACTAGGGCATGAACACCTCTCAATCCAGTGCAGAAAGGCAGAGATAGTCAATGAATCCTTCTCAGATCATAATGCAATAAACATTATATGTAATAAAAGGCCATGGAAAGATAGACCAAAAATTAATTGAAAACCAAATAATCTAATCCTAAAGAAGGAATGGATTAAACAACAAATCATAGAAACAATAACTTCATTCAAGAGAATGACAATAATGAGACAACCTACCAAAACGTATTGGATGCTTCAAATGCAGTTCTTAGGGGAAGTTTTATATCATTGAATGCCTACATGGATAAAATAGAGAAAGAGGAGACTAATGAATTGGCCATGCAGTTGAAAAAGCCAGAAAAAGAACAAATTAAGAGTCCTCAAGTAAATAACAAATTAGAAATACTGCAAAGCAAAGGAGAGATGAATAAAATTGAAATTAAGAAAACAATTGAATTAGTAAATAAAACTGAGTTGCTTTTATAAAAAACCCATAAAATTGATAAACATTTTGTCAATTTAATTAAAAAAAGAAAACCAAATTACCAATATCAAAAAAAGAAAAGGATGAATTCATTTCTATGAGGAGGTAATTAAAACAATAATTAGAAATTACTTTGCCCAATTGCATGCCCACAAATTTGACAATCTAAAGGAGGTGGATGAATATTTAAAATATATATATATATATATATATATATATATATATATATATATATATATATATATGTGTGTGTGTGTGTGTGTGTGTGTGTGTGTGTGTGTATGTGTAATGCTCAGATTAACAGAAGATGAAGTTGAATACTTAAATAACTCCATCTCAGAAAACAAAATTGAACAAACCATCAATGAACTACCTAGGAAAAATTCCCCAGGACCAAGTGGATTTACAATTAAATTCTATCAAACACTTAAAGAAGAGGTAATTTCCAATACTATATAGACTATTTCAGGAAATTGATGAAGAAGGTTTCCTACAAAATTCTATTTATGTTACAAATATGTTCTGATACCTAAACCAGGAAGAGTCAAAAGAGAGATAGAAAATTATAGAACAATTTCTGTAATGGATATAGATGCAAAAATTTTAAATAAGATATTAGCAAAAAGAATACAGCAACTTTTCATGAGAATAATACATTATGATGAGGTAGGATTTATACCAAGAATGCAGGGCTGGTTCAATACTAAGAAAACTATGAGTAGTATTGATCATATCAATAACAAAACTCACAGAAACCATATGATTATCTCAGGAAAAGTTTTTTACAAAATACAATACCCATTCCTATTGGAAACACTGAAGAGCATAGGACTAAATGGAGACTTCCATAAAATAATAAGTATCTACCTAAAAGCATCAGCAAGCATTATCTGCAAAGTGTATAATCTAGATAAGATCAGAGGTGAAACAAGCATATCCATTATCACCATTGTTATTCAATATGTTACTAGAAATGTTAGCTTTAATAATAAGAGAAGAAGAAATTAAATGAAGCAGAATAATCAAAGAAGAAACTAAATCATCAGTCTTTGCAGATGATATGCTGATATACTTAGAGAGTCCTAGAGAATCAAGTAAAAAAATTACTCGAAATAATAAACAACTTTAGCAAAGTTGCAGACGACAAAACAAACTCACAGAAATCATCACCATTTCTACATATTACTAACAAAGCCCAAAAGCAAAAGATAGAAAGAGAAATCCCATTTAAAGCTAGACACTATAAAATATTAGGGAGTGTACCTGCTGAAACAAACCCAGGGACCACATGAACATAAATATAAAACACATTTCGCACAAACAAAATCAGATCTAAGTAAACGTAAAAACATCAGCTGTCATGGGTAGGTTGCGCTAATATAATAAAAATGATAATTCTACCGAAATTAATTTACTTATTCAGTGCCATATCAATCAAACTATCTCAAAATTATTTTCTAGAGTTGGAAAAAATAATATAAAAATTCTTTTGGAAGAACAAAACATCCAGAATATCAAGGGAATTAAAGGATACAAATGCTAGGGAAGGCGCTCTTGCCCTACCAGATCTTAAATTGTATTATAAAGCAGCAATCATCAAAACCACGTGATACTGTCTAAGAAATAGAAGGTAGACCAGTGGAATAGGTTAGGTATTCAACACACAGTAGTCAATAAATATAGCAAAATTCTGTTTGATAAACCCAAAGACCCCAACTTTTGAGATAAGAACTCACTGCTTGAGAAAAACTACTGGATGACAATGTGATGGAAACTGGGTATAGAACAGTGCCTAACACACACACAAGAATAAAGTCCAAATGAATACATCATCTAGGTTTGAAGACTGATACTATAACCAAATCAGATGAGCAAGGAATACTATATTTCTCAGATTTATGGAGCATGGAGAAATTTATGATCAAAAAAGAGATAAAGAACATTATGAAGAGTAAAATGCATTAAATTGAAAACTTTTTGCACAAACAGACCCAATGGAACCAAGATTAGAAGGGAAGCAAAAAACTGGGAAAGAATTTTTGCAACTTGTGTCTATGATAATGGTCTCATTTTTAAAATATATAGAGAACTGAGTCAAATGTACAAGAATACAAGCCATTCCCCAATTGATAAATAGTCAAAGGATATGAACAGGCAGTTTTCAGAGGAAGAAATTAACACTAATTATAGTCATATGAGAAAATGCTCTAAATAACTGTTGATTAGAGAGATACAAATCAAAACAATTCTGAGGTACCATATCACACCTATAAGATTGTCAAATATGACAAAACAGGAAGATGATAAATGTTGGAGAAGATACGGGAGAGTTGGAACACTAATTCATTGCTAGTGGAGCTATGAGCTGATCCAACTATTCTGGAGAGCAATTTGGAACTATGCCCAAAGGGGTACAAAACTGTGAATACCCTTTGACCCAGCAATATTGCTTCTAGGACTATATCCCAAAGAAATCATAAAAAAGGGAAAGGGTCCCATGTGTACAGAAATATTTTTAGCAGCTCTCTTTGTGGTGGCCAAGAACTGGAAATTCAGAGGATTCCCATCTATTGGGGAATGGCTGAACAATTTGTGGTGTATGAATGTAATGGAATACTGTTGTGCTATATGAAATGAAGAACAGGAAAACTTCAGAGAGGCCTGGAACGACTTTATATGAACTGATGCTGAGTGAAAGGAGCAGAACCAGGAGAACATTGTACACAGCAATAATCGCAGTGTGTGAGGAATTTTTCTGGTAGACTTAGCCCTTTACAGCAATGTAAGGACCTAAAACGTTCCTAGTGGACTCTTGGGGCAAAATGCCTTTCACATCCAGAGAGAGAGAACTATGAAAAAAGTTTTTTCAATGGAGGAGTAAAGGGGGGAGATGATAGGGAAAAAGTAAAGTTTACTCTCATGACATTTGACTTAAGGAGGGAATAATGTGCTCACTCAATTTGGTAAGAAAATCTATCTTACACTACAGGAAAGTAGGGGAGAAGGGGATAAAGGGGGTGGGGGAATGATAGAAGAGAGGGCAAATGGGGGAGGGAATGATCAGAAGTAACACTTTAGGGGAAGGACAAGGTCAAAAGAGAGAACAGTATAAATGGGGAGCAGAATAGGATGGAGGGAAATATACTTAGTCTTACATAACACAACTATTATGGAAGCCTTTTGCAAAACTACACAAATATAGCCTATATTGAATTGCTTGCCTTCTCAGTAAGGATTGTTGGGGATGGAGGAAGGGAGAGAAATTGGAACTCAAAGTCTTAGTAACGAATGTTGAGAATTGTTTTTGCATACAACTGAGAAATAAGAAATTCTGGTAATGGGGTATAGAAATACCTTGCCTACAAGTAAAGAGAGAAGATGGGGATAAGGGAAGGGAGGGGTGTAATAGAAGGGAGGACAGATTAAGGGGAAGGGGTAATCTGGATGCAGAACATTTTAGGGTGGAGGGAGGGGAAAGATGGGAAGAAAAGTTGGAACTCAAAATTTTGTGGAAATGAATGTTGAAAACAAAATAAATAAACATTAAAAAAATAAAAATAATAATAAAAGACAGATTTCTATACCCCAAAATAAAGGAAGATAAAAACAAATACAACAGAAAGAAGGAAAAGCCATTAGATTTGGAAATTAAGAGTAGGATTTGCTGAGGCACGATCTATAACAGGATAAGGGGGCAAAGGACTTTTGTATAGGTAATATTATAGAGTTGAATTTGTTCACTAATGATTTGAGATAGAAAAGGCAGGAAAGTGTATTCAATGCCTGGTTAAAAATAAATTGTGAAAGAACTGAGGGGTGAAGAGATTGGAGGTCAACGTGAGGATGAAGAATAGGGTTGGGGTCATAGGCAGAGGGAAATATGAAATGATAGGTCATGCTCAGATAAATGGATCTTGGATGAACATGGAGATGGAGCACTTGTGGCTGATTGAAAGATCATGAGTGTGGTCTTTTCTGGGTATAGTTGAGGTGGAGTGGAGAAAAAGCTCATGGCAACTGAATGCAGTGATTATCTGGATAGTTAGGAAATTTGAGGGAACATCATTATACATGCTGAAGTCCTCTATTATGAGAACAGAAGTGGAAGGAAAAGTGGAAAGATTGTGAGGCAAGACCTAGACTCATTGAGGAAGAAATGAGAGTGTCTTTGGGGTCAGTAGATAACAGCTAATGGAATGTTAAGATGTCTTTTTTTCTTAATTTTAATTTGTGCCCCCTTTACCAAGATGTTGATTTATTTTTCATGATTTTCTTGTATCACTCTCATTTCTCTTCCCATTTTTTCCTCTATTTCTCTTCCTTGATTTTCAAAATCCTTTTTGAGCTCTTCCATGGCCTGAGACCAATTCATATTTTTCTTGAAGGCTTTGGATGTAGGAACTTTGCCACTTTGTTGTCTTCTTTTTGTTGTATGTTTTGATCTTCTTTGTCACCAAAGTAAGATTCTATAGTCTAACTTGTTTTTCGGCTCCTCCATTTGCTCATTTTTCCAGCCAATTACTTGACTTTATAATTCTTTGTTAAGATAGGGCCTGGCTTCCAGTGTGGATGGTGCACTGTCCTAAACTTCAGGTGTTTTGTGCAGCTGTTTTCAGAGATACTACTAGGGACCTGTAAATTTTCCATTTTTCCAAGGTTGTATGATGAAAAAAGAGGTGTTTATTCCTCTCCTAGCCTGTGCTCTGATCTGTGAGTGCCCGCAAACATCTTCTCCTTTGGAAATGTGAGGAGGATAGCTTTCCACCACCACCACAAGCTCCACCATGCTAGCATTTCTCCTTGTCCCAGGACATTTATCTAGGACTGTGACCCAGATCTAAGCATAGGCAAAGCAAGAGAATCCTTCCTCAGTGCTAATAAAGAGATCCCTATGATCTCTAGCTGATCAGCTACTAGACCCGCCCCCTCCCCATCTGTGGGCCAAGAGCTCCAGAAGCAGCCACTGCCCTGAGCAGTAGCCAGACCACACTTCTTTCTCACCCAGGCTCAACAGACCTTTCCTGCTGAGCTTCTAAATTATCTTTGGTGTTTGTGGGTTGAGAAGTCTGAAAACCATTATAACTGTCAATGATTCATTCCCCTGAGACCTGTTCTGGGCTTGCTAGGGCCAGGTCTGTGCTGGCAGGTTTTGCACTGGACTGTGTACCTCTCCCAGTCTGGTGCAACAGACTTTGCCTTTCAACCTTTCAGGTTGTTCTAGACTGGAAATTTGTTTCACTCTGTCATTTTGTGGGTTCTGCTGCTCTAGAATTTGTTTAGAATCATTTTTATAGGTATTTGCAGGGGTTTGGGAGAGAGTTCAAGCAAGTTCTTGCTTTTACTCTGCCACCTTATCTCTGCTCCCTCTAGAATCTTGATTAAGTATTAAATTGAGATTGAATAAATGTCAAAAGAGAAGGGGTGGCTAGATGGCATAGCGGATAAAGTGATGGCCTTGGAATCAGTAGGACTTGAGTTCAAATCCCACCTTGGCACTTAATTAGCTGTGTGACCCTAGGCAAATCACTTTCCTATATGCCTTAGTTTCCTCATCTATAAAATGAGCTGAAGAAGGAAACAGCAAACATTTTCAGTATCTTTGCCAAGAAAACCTCAAATTGGGTCATGAAGAGTCAGACTAATTGACTAAACAACAACAAAGCAGAAGGATTACTAAGTGGTGGTCGTTGAGGGAGAACATGGAAGTGGTCATAGGGTGTAAGGTGTTCTCTAACTCCATCACAATTGGTGAATAGGGAAATATGAGTGAGATATAATCAGTATTGGCAGTAGTGGCCAGGGATGCAGTGTCATAAAGAGAGAGTTAAC
The DNA here is from genome assembly GCA_028658325.1 of Potorous gilbertii. NCBI lineage: Eukaryota > Metazoa > Chordata > Mammalia > Diprotodontia > Potoroidae > Potorous > Potorous gilbertii. Next base: position 321,471,905 of record CM053770.1, read on the forward strand.
TTTCAGTGAGAAACAGAAAGAAAAGAGTGCAGTAAAGGAAGAATTTTAAGATGAAAATTTTGGAGGAGATATTTGAGAACACAATAGAAGGGGAGAATATATCTGGGATTGAACACTGACTCTGAGTAGGGTCAAGGGGGATAGAAGAAAGAAATCTCTCTTGGGAAATGAGGAATAGGGTTTATATGACTGTCAAGTTTCAAAATTGAGGAAGGATGGGGCAGATATGACTAGGTGGGTGTGTGTTAATCATTGGGAATTGAGTCCAGGCAGAGTATCAGGTCCTGGAGAGAATGTCTATTGAGGGAAACAGGTGATCAGACCCCTGAAGTTCACTCCTCTGAACTTCCATTTCATCACTTGGAAAATGAGGAGGATGAATTAGATTAGTAGTTCCTGAACTGTGGGTTATGCAATCCCAGGGCTGGGAGGACAGCAAATACTGCAAAAGATCATCTGATTAAAGAGATAGCTTAGGAATCAGAAGACTTTGGTTCAAGTCTGGTCTCTGCTACATGCTGACTCTTTGAGCCTGGGCAAGTCACCTAAGCTCTTGGTGTTTTGAGAATCATCCTGCAGTGGTAGAGATAGTTTCTTTACCCTGGAGTTCCATTGCCAATAAAGTAACAGATCTAGGTTATCCCTAATGAAAACCTATATTTTCTATAGGTGGAATAAATAATATGTCTCCAATATCTAGATAGACCTAGTGTCAGATTTTGTTGTTGATTCATTCCAGTCATGTTTGATTCTTCATGACCCCATTTGGGGATTCCTTGGCAAAGATACTGGAGTGATTTGCCATTTCCTCCCCTAGCTCATTTTATAGATAAGGAAATTGAGTCAGTATCTACGATTCATTCCTCTGAGGATCACTGTCATCAGCTCCTTTTATAAACACTCAAGTTCACCAGGCTCAACATTTTTTTCAAAATGCCTTAGAAAGTTAATAATTGATTCTCCCAGCCCAGCTATGGGTAATCTCGCTCAGGATACCTTTTGTCTCAGGCTGTTTGTCAGATAGTAAGCAATGGGTGCTCAACACAATTTGTTAATTTTCTGGAAAGACGTATATGAATTGATGCAAAATGAAGTGAGCAGAACCAGTAACAGAACATTGTACCCAGGAACAACAATAGTATATGATGATTAGTTATGAATGACTTAGTTATTCTCAGCAATGTTCCAAAGGTCTCATGATGAAAAATCATATCCATCTCCAGAGCAAAAACTAATGGAGTCTGAATGCAGATCAAAGAATACTATTTCCCCCTTTCTTTATGTTTTGTGGGTTTTTATCTGTTTCCTTTCACAATATGACTAATATGGAATTACATTTTGCATGATTGCACATGTATAATGGATCAATTTCCTTACCATCTCAAGGAAGGACTAGGGAAGGAGTGAAGGAAATAAATTAGAGATTAACATTTTTAAAAACTTAAAAATTGGTTTTATATGTAATTGAGAAAAATAAAATATTATTGGAAAAAATCAACAACTAATTTTTAGTTAGAAGGATAGGGACTTGGCATAATGAAATCTTAGGTGTACCATACCATGAAAATATACATTAAGGCAAGGATATAGATGAGAACTTAAGATAAATAATGTGTCTTGGTGTTTCCTTGTGCTCTCCCTTGCTCCATAGAGGCCAACCCTTGTGTACTGGGCTCATGCATGGTGGGGCTCAACAAAGCTTGAGTTTTTATATTGGTTAAGGGCAGTGGGATGCCAGACTTGGCCTTATGCTCAGTCTGAACAATCATGTACTAACCAGGTTCTGCTAGTCATTGGGTGAGTACTCAATCTCATCTCTAGAATTTTTATAGCAACAACTTTAAAAAAGGTTGGTTGCCAAATTATATGATGAGTTTAAAAACACAGCCTCCCAGCTCAACACTTATACAATCTTACGACAACAGTTCATTTTTCATGACACCCATGGGTGGAGCTGGAGTGAAAGAAGAGGCCAAGATTTGCATATCCATGTTCCTCTCTCTCTGATGCCTCCTTGTTGTCAATGAACTTACTTTTGCCCAGAAGCTATTTATTGCCAGGTGCCTCTCGTCAGGGTCATCATTTTGCTTTCTGCTTTTGAAGCTTAGCACCCATCCCCACTGTCCTTTATGGGAGTACATGCTATACCTAAATACCTAGCAATGCTATAGCTAGGAGTTAAACTTATATCCACTAACTCCATAGTCAGCCTTCTCATGTTCCCAACACCTCTAGCCAAATCCATTCTCTTGGGCTGGAGAAAGGACTGACAAAGTTAGGTGGCAGAACACTTGATGTGAGGAGGAAGAGAGAGAGGGGCACTTTCTCAGTGTGCCACTGGTTTCTCTTGGCCAGAAGGAGAGAGGCAGAGGTTAGTGGAAGAGGTCATGAGGAATTGTAGGCATCATAAGCTGATTCTTAATAATGAGAGCTAGCACTTAGATCTTAAAAAGTACGTTGTAGAAATTACCTCAGCTGAGCCTCAAAATACCCCATATTTTACAGACAGAGAAACTGAGGCTTAGATGAGTTAGGTGAATTGCTCAAGGTCACACAGCTTCTAAGAACCATAAGTAGGACTTGAATGACTCTCTGTCCTTTCTATCCACTGTGCTACCTAGCAGTTTCTGCCCTGTATGTTCTTCCTAACTATGCTGCTGTGTGTTCAACAGCTGTCATTTTATCCATCTGAAGTTATGCTTCTCAGATTATACAATTTCATTCCTATTTTTCAGAGTCCTGGTTACATCTAAGGCTCAGTTCTAGCACACTTTGCACTATGGCTTACTCTCTCCCTCCCTCTACACCAAGGGTGGAGAACCTGTGACCTTAAGGCCACATATGACTTTCTAGGTCCCTAAATGTGGCCTTTTAACTGAATTCAAATTTTACAGAAACTGTAGTTTTGTTCTTTGAAGGGCCCAGGCTGTTTCAAGAGGAGACCTAAATCAACATAAGGGCTTAAAGCCCTAATGAGTAGAACTACCCAAGGTTGACCTCTCCAACCTCCCCTTTATAAGGTTGGAACTTTTCCTAGTCTTATTATTGTTAAGTCATTTCATTTGTGTTCAACTCTTACTATCTTTCCCTCCCTAACCCTACACTTTTTCAAATTTCATTATCACTGCTGAAAGTATCACAATCCTCCCAATCATACAAGCTGGAAATGTAGATGTTATATTTAACTCCCCAGTATCCTCCCCTCTGCTTCCCCTAAGTAAAATTTGTTGTCAGTGCCTGTTGATTTTAACTTTATAAGATTTCTCAGATGTACCCTTTTCTCTCTTTTGACATTGCTATCCTCCTGCTTTGTAACCTCATAGATTCCTACCTTGACTATTGCAATAATTTATACTGTTCATTAGTCTCCTTATTTTCAGTTCCTCCTACACTCAGTTGTCAATGTGAATTTCCTAAAGCACAGATCTGACCATGTCCTCCCTCAATCAATAAATTTCAAGGGTTCCCTTTCACCTCCAATATCCATTACACAGTCCTTTACTTAGCATGTGAAAGTCTTCATAACCACTCTACACTTCCAGTCTTCTTACTCATTACACCCCCAAATTCCCACCATGTCCTCTGGGCTCCAGTGACAGTGGCATGTTCCTCACACAAAACATTCAGTCTCCGGATGGCACATTTTCACTCACTCTCCCCCATGCCTTGAATACTATCTTTCTCTTCATCTCAGCCTCCTGGCTTCTCTTCAGGATTCACCTAACATACCACTTTCTACATGAAGCCTTTTCCACTCTCTCTTAATTCTACTTTCTTCCCTTTGCTAATTATTTTAATTTCTCTTGTATTGCATGGTTGTTTTGCATGGGGTCTCACCCTTTAAACTGTGACCTTCTTGAGAGAAAGAGCAGTATTTTGCCTTTTTTGTATCCTTGCTACTTTACATAGTGCCTTGAAAATAACTTAGTAACTTACTTTTCCATCAACAGCTCTTTTTGACTGACTTCTGGCAATATCCTGCCCTCCTCTCAAGAAAAGCTGATCACCTGAGATCCCATCACCAGGAAGAAAGATTCAGGCTTTGATAGTCTTCACCTTCCCAACTCCACCTAATTGACTCTTCCCTCTAACTGGCGGACTGGGGGGCTGTGCACTAAACTCCTCTCAATGCCTTCCTTTATAGAGAGCTCCCAGCATTCCTAGTAACTCCTATCTGCTTTCTTTTTTTTGTGTTGTCTTCCCTCCTTCAATTGTAAGCTCCTGGAGAACGAGCATTGTGTCAGACAAACTGAGACCTGGGAAAAACTTGGCCTAAAAAGGCCGAAGTCTCCCACTGTATCCTGGGCCATGGCCATTCTCTTAACTTCTGTTTTGCCACTTGACTCCTATGACTCTGGAGGAGAGAGTGAGGCTGAAGACTTTGAGCAGCTCTGCCTTGCTTAAATCTGATCCACTCACAAGTCAAGATGTCCAACTTATGGTGACATTGGTCCTCTTTCAGAAAGAAGGATGAACAACAAACAAGTTCCTTGTAGCCAGGAACTGTGTATTTTTCTTATTTGTAGCTTCAGGGCTTAGCATATTGCCTGGCATATACTAGGTACTTATTAAATGTTTATTGAATTGAGTTGAAATTGAACAAGCACTTGCCATAGCAAGTACTTAAAAATATTTGCTGAAGTCCCTCTCCCTATTCCACAGGATCTGCCCAGGCTTGACTCTACCCTTATTCTGGAGTAGAAACAAGGACAACTCTGTTCTATTGAAGGAATGTTACCCCATCCATGAATCACCAAAGGACTCGTTTGTAAGGGACAAAAAAGTTACCCTTGTCTTTTCTTGAAGACCATAACCCTGCTATGAGAAATGTGTCAGGGGTAGCCTCCTGTTGCATGGTCTTTGAATCTGGGAACTATGGTGTGTTAGAAAGAGCATTGTCCTGAGAGCCGGGAGACTCAGATGTAGCCCCAGATCTGCTTCTCATTATGTGTGTTGCTTGGCCCCTCTGCACCTCTGTTTCCTCATCTTTCTAATACGGGAAATAAATTAGATCAGTCATTTTCCACTTGTAGGCCATGGAGCCCAGCAATTATAGTGAGAGATCCATCTCAATAAAGAACTCAGTAGGCAAAAATAAAAATACAAAAATCTCACCTATTTTCTGTAGATTGAATCAATAATACATTTCCAACCCACATATAGCTCTTTTATCAGACATAGCCTGCTAATAGGAGGGAGGTTCAGATGACTCCCTTCTGTGCTAATTGTAGTCCCTCCCCTCCCCCACTGATGAATGGCAGACCCTGGAAATAGTATCAGGGATTCCACCAAGGGTAGCTATTAATTCCCATTATGAGCATTCAAGTTAATTTGGCTCAAAACTTTGAAAAGAGAGCCATGGACTCCTCCTTTCTCACTCTCCCCAGAAGGCAATCTCAGCATAGATTTCTCCTATTTCTGGTAGTGGGCAGATCTGAGATATTGATCAAGTCACCCTTGACATAATTGATTAGTTTATGTTATATTAAATTAATTTGTAGGACAGTAGGATGTATTAACCCAATGATATCATCATGAAGTTTGGTAGCAGAAGCATTCATGGAGCCACATGGTGCTTCCTGCTATGCAGGTTCTTGGTCTCTCTTGTCTCATGGAAATGAACATGGCCAGGGCCCAGATTTCCTTCTCCCATGAGGGACTTGACATGACTGAGGACCTTATTACCTCACCACACCTTAGGTTTTTACCGTCTTTAAGAACAATGGATGTTATCACTACTCCCTGAGCTCAGTCTCAAACCTGAATACATCTGATTCCAAAATTAAGGAGATGCCATGTTCTCAGGAATTTTTGAAGGAAAACTTCAAAAATATACAAGATACAAAGGAGTTCACACTCAGAACATTCTCCCAACTGAACTCTTAAACCAGTGGTTCTTGAAATTTTTGGTCACAAGACCCAAATAATCTTCCCTTGTCCTCTTCCTATGGTCAAAAATTGCTAAGAACTTCAAAGTGCTTTTGTTTATGGGCTATATCTGTTGATATTTACCACATTAGAAATTAAAAATAACTATAAAATAATTATATTTAAATATAATGCAAATAATATGTAATATAATATAAAATGATTATAAAAATAAATTTGAATCTACTATTAATTCAATTAAAATAAAAATAATAATGAAACTGCTACATGTTAATAAAATATTTAAAGTTAAAAATAACTATTTAAAAAACAACAGTGAGAAGTGTCATTGTTTTAACTAACTGTGGAAAGCTCTTTACTATCTGACTTAATAGGACAAAGCTGAATTCTCATGTCTCCTCTCCATTCCGTCTGTTGCAATCTGATGTTTTCTGCTGAAGTATGTAAAATGATCTGAATTCACACTGATATATATATATATATATATATATATATAGTCGGAAAAGGGAGGTATATTTTAAGGGGCAAACAGAGACTTATTGCAATTATGTAAATAGCTGTAGCCTATGAAGATCCCTAAAAGAGGGCTGGGGATTGAGAAGTATCTGGTGGTGATGAGAATAGGGTTCTGGGGTTGGAGTCAATTAGAGCTGGTTCACATCCAGTCTCAGACACTGTTTGATCCTGTTTTTATACTATTTTTGACTTAGTTTCCTTAACTGGAAAATGAAAGGAAACAATAGTACCTAGTTCCCTACATTATTGTGAAGAGCAATGAGATATTTGTAAATGCACTTAGCATAGTGCCTTGCCCAAAATAGGCACTATATAATGCTTTTCCCCTCCCTTCCCTCTTCCAGAGGTCTTTGGATCATTGAGAATGGCTGGATTAAATGGTTTCTGAGGTTTTATTTGGCTGTGGATTTACACTCTATGGTCCATGACATAGCTTACATGGATGACAATTCTAGATATATCCCTCTCTTTCCACCAGGGGAATAATGGACAATAATTTCTAATTAGACCACAGGATTCTGTGTCTAACAGTCTTCCATTCCCATTCTCCCAACTTCTTTTAGTCAAATCATTTTCATAGGGAAAGAGAAAGGACAGAGAATGGTGGATGGTAAGGACTTAGTATGACCAGGAAGAGGAGGAAGAGTCTCTCTGTGTCCCACTGGTTCCTCTGGGCTATACATAGAGGACAAAGGAAGAGGCAGTGAGGAGATGGTTTCCTCTTTTCCTGGATGTTCTTTCTAAATAGATCCCCCCAAATGGACCTCCTCCCCAGCAGCAGTTATCCTTCTGAAATTATTGTCTCAGATCAGACAACTCTATTTCATTTGCCTGGATCTTGATTAAATGCTAGGCCTAGTTCTCATGCCTACTTCATCAACTTATCCTTTCCCTTTTGCTCAGTCTTTTTGGTACATAATCATGGGATAGATGTATGTGAGACTGGAAAGCCTATGGTGTAACACAAGCTCCATGGTTGGTTCTAAGAGTCAAGGCTCTTCCTGAGAAGGCCCCCTAGGTCATATTGGGGATCAGAGCCCTGAGCAGTTGAATCCCTGAGACATAAGTGCCCATTGTCTCCCTTGTATGAGATCAGCATGTTTCCTCCTTCAATTATACACACTTCCCTAACCATAGCTCCCCCCACTCTCTCTTACTTCTTCTTTCCTCTTAGAAGTTCAGAATCAGGCAGGGAAGAATCAGAACCAACACCCTTCTGCCACTCTTCGGTCAGGACAGCATGAAAAGACCACCTCCTATATCCTCTGCCTCTGGACCCATGGAAGCATGATGGACCAGGCAGCCTCATGGCTACTGCTGCTGCTTTTGCTGTTAATGGGTATCTGGGGGTGGGAGGTAGGTTAGGGAAGGGTATGACTGACAGGGAGCAGAAAAAAGAGAGGAGAGTGGCAGAGGGAAGGGAGGACAATGTTGTGTGACTATGAGGGCCTGGGGAGGGATGGGAGCAGTGGTGTGCTAGAACCAGCTCACACTGACTTGGAAAAGCTGATGGTTATATTTCTAGTGAGAGCTTTTACAGTGTGAAAATTGGCAAACATTGAATACAAATGAGGAGTTGACTTAGTTTAGTTAATTGAGTAGAGAAAAAGGAATGGGCAAAATGTTAATAATTGTCACTAGTATGTATATGTATATAGATATGTATATAAAGGGAGAGAGGAGAGAGAAGGAAAGACAGAGGAGGGGGAGGGAAAAAGAGGAGCAGAGGAATGCAAAGAGAAAGACTGAGAGAACTGGTTGTTAATTGTTTACTTTGGCACGTTGAGGCTCTTTGAGGCACGTTTTCTTAGAAGATGTTACTAAAGTACATCAGCCTCCCTTACCTTGTTCATATTCTTCAGTCAAGGAAGGGAGAGACTCAAAGCAGGCCCAGCTGGGTTCCCCCTGACCTGATGATCTGCTTTTCAGGTTCACAGGGGCAAGTGTCCCACATAAAGTATCAGGAGGGGCAGACACTCAGACTGAATTGCAGCTACAATCCCCAGAAAGCTGAGAACAGATGGAAAACCTGGTGTAAATTGCAAGAAAATGGAAGGCTGTGTGATAGACTAATTACCAGGATGTCAATCTTATCTTGGCAAGTTAGGGACCAACGAGCCTACCTGGAGTTTGACAACCGTTTTGGTATTATCACCATCTCCATGTCTAACCTCAGGGTGAATGACTCTGGCACCTATTGGTGTGGAATCTATGATGCTGTCAACAACACTATTGATGTTATCAGGACAATCAACCTAGAGGTTTCTCCAGGTAAGTCCCTGCAACTCAATCCCTTTCAGTTCGAGCAGAGCATAGGAAATACCACATTGATGAGGGCTGGAAAGATAGAGAAATAGGAACTCCAAGACTGGAGTTGCCTGCATGGCCTGTCTGGAAAAGAATTTACAGACTCAAGCATTGTTGAGGTCAAGGTAAAGATTTACTATGCTTTTCAATGGACAAGCATTCTTAAGGAACCTGCAACCTTTTAGGAGTACAGGTAAAGTTTATATAGGATATTCTATAGTAAAACATGTAACAAACATGCTAATTAGGTGATTCAAGATGAGATTAGGGAGTGGTTAGTTCTTAATGGAACATACACTTTTAGTATCTACTGCTCAGATATTTTACCCAGAGTTCACTGGAAAATGTATCAAGGAGGGGCTACATGGAGGTGTGGTTTTAGGTCTGAAATATCACCATCAACTAACAGTCAGGGTTGACTAAGGAATACCAGGCTGCTCTCATCAACATCTTGTTAGACAAGATAAATGTAAGGGAGTATATGTATGTCTAAGTCTAGGATAAATATGATTGGTCAGTGAGTAGTAAATGTCGTTATGACTCAGTACACAACCAGTTCAGCCAGTATACAGCTGGTTCAGACTAATAAGTTCTATAGTTGCAGCTTGCTACTGTATCAAGAAAAGAAATAAAAGTTCTGCTAGGGCAGGCTGTGACCTTGAGCTGGGGAGAAACTGCCTGGGGTAGTGTTTTGAGGCTGGGGAGAAATGTGATTTTTTAAAGAGAAATGCGATTTCAGAATTGGGGTCCAAGCACATGCACCCAAGCACCCCATCAACATGACCCTGGGCCAGGATATGAGGTTAGGCTGCCCTGGGGTCTCCAGGGAGGAGATGCTCACCCTCTTTCAGTCCTTCAACTCCCTGCCCCTCCCCTTTCCCATCCTCTCCTCATGTCTTTCCATACTATGATTTGGGTGGAGGGAGAGGGGTAAAAGAAGGAGTAGGGGATTTACTCTCTAGTCTCTGGGTACCAGGAGACATTTTCTTCTCTGGGCTCAGTCCTGTACAGAGCAGATGCTTTTTCTGGAGTTTCTACGTTTGGGGTCTTCAGTGTAGCACATACACCAATTTATACAAATATGATCATTGATTACACAGGTACAAACACACATAGAATCCCCTGTTTTTATACCAACACATACAAATATACGCACAAACAGACTTATGCTTTACTGATTTATGATGTCAGCAGCTCTGGCCCATAACATAAAAGGGCAGGGTGTTTTGAGGTCCACCAAAGGTGGAATAGATACTGGAAGGTTCTAATGGAAAGAATATAGGCATAAGTTAAGTCTTAGTTGTGAAACTGACCTGGGTTGTGACCCTGGAAGTTCACTCCAGCTCTCTCCAAATTAATTTTCCATGTTCATGTATTGAAGTGGGGTGGAGAAGAGTAGGTTATAACAATGAGTAGGGAAACACACTTTGTGAAGTATAAAATGCTCTATATCTTGGAGTTTATTAGCATTTCCTTCATTCTGGATACTCAGCTCATACTGACATATTCCCATAGGAATATCCCTAGAGGAGGCAAAGATGCCTACTTGTGAAAAAAAGAGCAGGAAAAATAGGTTAGAGTACTAAATAATATATAATGAATGGTATAAAATGTGCAATAATGTTAGTCCACAGAACACATGCATATGGTACCTCAAGCCCAGAGATCAGCAATCCTGTTGGACAGCTCCAGGGAAGAGGGGTCACATGAGAATGGGGCTCTGGGACTGATTTGTTCCTTACTCTGTTGTTTTTGCAGAACAAAAAGTAAGTCCCCCCAAATATTCTCAAACTACTGCAGAGATGCCTACCACCAACCTGGTCACCCCTGTGACCATCAGCAGGTATAATTCCTTCCTTGCAATTCCCTGTCCCAAGAGCATAAACCCCAACAATCAGAATGTTCTCACTTATGCTGCTCCCAGCATATCTATCTAAATGGGACTTCCCCTAGCCTCAATGACCCTCCTCATTCTGATCAAAACAAACAAACTTACCAAGGAGTACCAGGAACTCAAGGTACTTTTGGCTTGGGGAATCTATGCTTATTGTCTTTCCCCCATTCCTCCTAATTTTGAATTTAGGATGACTTGAAGTCTGATTTCTTTTAGCACTAGCCCTGACGTTATGTTTCACAATGATTTGTGTTATGTGCTAAGTCCTATTTCTACTCTTTCCTTGTTGTACCAACAACTATATAAGATGAAGAAACCTCTGACTCGTTTATGCTTTCTCACCTCCGAATCAACCAAAGAGTTCTGAGTCAATAGGGCTGGGGTGCTGGTGCCCAAAGAGTCCTCAGTAGCAAAGGACTTTCTCTCCCTCTCAAACTGGGCAGACTCCTCAGTGAATGGCTGTCTGTCCCTTTCTTTCCAATTTGTTCCAGAGTATATAGCCCCAAGTAAAATTGTGAAGTAGAGAAATTTGCATATCGAAAAAGTTTGCTTGCTTAAAGTTCTTGTTTACGTTTTTGTGTATTTTTAATTTTTTTCTTTTTTTAGGTCCAAATTCTCTTCTTTCTTAAAACCCATTATACAAATCAAGTCATACAAAACACATCTCTGCATTAGCCATGTTCCATATATACGCATCTATATTTATATGTATATATGGTACATGTGCATACACACATACACATGTATATGTATGTATATGTATATCCTTTAATTGGCATCTTGACTACATTTGTTCTCTATATGGAGATGGATAGCATTTTTCATCATAGTCCTTTGGGATTGTTGTGGATCATTGTATTCATCAGAATTACTAAATCCTTCATAGTACTGTCTTTACAATACTGCAGTTACTATGTAATTTATTCTCTTGGTTCTGCTTACTTCACTTTGTGTCAGTTCATATGTCTTAACAGTTTTTTCTGCAACCATCCCCTTTACTCTTTTTCCATACTATAGTATTCCATCACATTCTTATTCCATAACTTGTTCACCCATTTCTTAATTGATCCCCTTAGTTTCTATTTCTCTGCCATCTCAAAAAGAGCTTTTATAGCCATTTTTCTATATACGAAATCTTTTCCTTTGATCTCTTTGAGTTTATACCTAGTATTGGTATTGGTATACACAGTTTTAGATCTCTTTGCACATAGTTCCAAATTCTTCTCCAGAACAGTTGGACCAGTCCATAATTCCACCAACAATGCAGTTTTCCCCCAATATCTCCTCTAGTATTTGTTATTTCCCTTTGCTGTCATCTTAGCCAATATGATGTGTGAAGTGGTTCCTCAGAGTCATTTTGGTTTGCTTTTATCTAATTAATAGCAATTTAAAGCATTTTCAATGACTGCTGATAACTTTGATTCCTTCCTCTGAAAATTACCTGTTCATCTTCTCTGATCATTCATCAATTGGAAAACGGCTCTTATTTTTATAAATAAAAACCTGACTTAGTTCCCTATACAGTTAAAAAAGGAGACCATGGTCAGAGAAAGTTGTTGTAAATTCTCTATCTCCAGTTTCCTGTTTTTCTTCTAATTTTTCTACTTTGATTTTTTTTGTGCAAAAAACTTCAATTTTATGCAATCAAAATTATTCATTTTGCCTCCGGTGAAATTTTGTCTTCTATCTATTTGGTCATATAGCTATAGATCTGAGAAGTTTTTTTCTGTGTTCCCCTAATTATCTTATGATATCATCTTTTGTATCTCCATTATCTATCCCTTTGGAGCTTATCTTGGTATACTGTGTGAGATGTTAGTCTATGCCTAGTTTCTATCAAACCACCTTCCAGTTTTCTCAACATTTTCTGTCAAATAATAATTTCTTGCTCTAATTGGCACAATCTTAGAGTTTATCAAATACCAGTCACAATGTTCATTTGCTTCTGTATATCATGTAGCTAATCTACTGTATTGATCAACCACTCTCTTTCTTATCCAGAACCAAATGATTCTGCTTCCACTTTCCTCAATGTCCTCAGACCTCTCTGTCTCTTCCTAAGCTGTCTTGGATGGGAGCAATGATTCACTATGCTTTTTCTTGCTTTCTCATTCAAAATTCAGTTTGTCATGTTTTCAGAGGCTGTTGTGGGAAAGCTTTGGGAGAAAATGGAAAAAAATGGTCCCCTCTCACTCTGCCATCTTAATTCTGCCCCCCAATCTAACACTTAATGCTTTCTTTAATTTCTCAACCACCTAATGATGTGGCTATCAACTTCATCACCCAACTGATACCATTCAAGGCAACCATTGATCTCTGAATCTTATGGTATTTTCCTAGTTTTCATCCTTCTTGATCTCTCCATAGTTTATAATACCAATAAGCAGTTCTACTGTCTCCCCCCTGGATTCTGGAGGCATCCATCTGGTGCAATGGGCAGCTAGACAGAGTCAAAAGAGTGCCAGACCTGGAGTCAGGAAGACATTCAAATCTGGCCTCAGATACTTAGTAAATATGTGACCCAGGGCAAGTCACTTCACCCTGTTTGCCTCAGTTTCCTCATCTGTAAAATAATCTGGGGAAAGAAATGGCAAACCACTACAATAGCTTTGCCAAGAAAACTCAAAATGGGTTATGAAGAGTTGGACATAACTGAAATAACTGAACAACAACAGCAAAATTGGTGCAATGGTTAGAGAAATGGTCCAGGACAGGAAGACCTGATTTCTGAATCAAGCTCACACACTTCCTTAGTGTGTAACCCTGGGGAAGTTACTTAACCTCTGCTTACCTCATTTTATAATTGTAAAATGGGGATCTTAATAGCACCTACATCTCAGAATTGTTGGCAGGATTAAATGAGATATTACTTGTAAAGAGATTAGCACAACAGAAGATGCCAAAGAGATGCTAGCTATGACTATTCTTTTCCTGGAGCTGGTCAGGCAACTCTCTCCATCTCCTTTGCTGGGTTACCATTCAACCTCTATCAGAGGACATTATTCCAAAGTCCTTGCCTAAGGCTTCTTCTGAGGTGGTTGGCTCCCAGAGTCTTGCCTGGGCTCTAAATATTTCCCTCTCAACCTTCCTTTAGAGGAAATGCTACTAGCAGCTGCTGTGGAGGTGTAAGACCAATAACACCAGCACAGAGAAGGGCTGCTAACACAGCTTCTTGATCTGTTTTTCTAAAGGAAAGACAGCTTCCAAGGGGTTAATAATCTTACTTTAATTAAAGAATAAGAAAGATATATAAGCAGAGAGAAGGAATCCAGTAGACGGGACTTCAACTGTGTAAGCAGAATAATAGACACATATTCACCAGACTAGGGAGCACCAACATCTGGGTTCACAAAGCCGGAGGGTCCTTTAACAATGGCTCCCCAGAGTCTTATCTGGTCAAACCACAAAGAAACGTTCTTCCCATGAGTGAACCACAAAGTAAAATACCAACATGCCAATATATATAGTCTTCAGATAAAAGACCGAGAACTAGAAGGCATCACAACCCCTGTAACTCAGTGCCTATTTGACTCAGCACCTGCCAGGGCTCCATATGACTCAGAATGTATCACAGTGGTGAACTGAATAGAAGTTCAAAGCAGCAAGACATCTGTGATTGAAATATGTGTGCCCTTGGACCTGGAAACAGGGTTTTTGTTCCAAGGGAAAAGAGGCATGTGGTCACATAGGACTTTTAGTGGGCAGGGAAGATTTTATATTCTATTAACCCTATACTTTCATAAAATGCACTGTGATGTAAATACCTCCAGTCCCAAAATTCTGCTTGGTCCTTATTTGTTCAGCCCCAAGTTGCTTCTTCTCAGTCTCAATGACATCTCCATTATCTCTGGGTCATTTCATTAACTATCATGGATCCAGTTATCACCTGAGCACAGGTTATTTTTTAAATTAACTTATTTGTTTTCAGTTTTCTACAATCACTTTTGTAAGTCTTAAGTTTTCTCCCCTTCCCTTCCAGCTCCTTTCACCCTCCCTCCAAGGGACAGTGTGCAATCTTATATGGGTTATACACATACATTCTCATTAAACACATTTTCACATTGGTCAAGCTGTATAGAAGAATTAAAATGGATAGGAGAAACCATGAGAAAAAAACATAACAAAACAAATCATAGCACAGGAAAAAATAGTCTGTTTCATCCTGTGATCCAATTCTATAGTTCTCCCTCTGGATGTGAAAAGCATTTTGCCTCAAGAGTCCATTGGAAATGTTTTAGGTCCTTGCATTGCTATGAAAGGCTAAGTCTACCAGAAAAATACCTCACAGACAGTGATTGTTACTGTGTATAATGTTCTCCTGATTCTTCTCCTTTCACTCAGCATCAGTTCATATAAGTCCTTCCAGGCCTCTCTGAAGTCTTCCTGTTCTTCATTTCTTATAGTATAACAGTATTTCATTACATACATATAGCACAACTTGCTCAGCCATTCCCCAATTAATGGACATTCCCTCAATGTCTAGTTTTTGGCCACCACAAAGAGAGTTGCTGTGAATATTTTTGTACACATGGGACCCTTTCTCATTTTTATCTCTTTAAGATATAGTCCTAGAAGCAATATTGCTGGGTCAAAGGGTGTGCACAATTTTATAGCCCGTTGGGCATAGTTCCAAATTGCTTTCCAGAATAGTTGGATCAGCTCACAGTTCCACAAACAATGAATTAGTGTTCCAACTCTCCCACATCTCCAACATTTATCATCTTCCTTTTTTTTTTATCATGTTAGCCAATCTGATAAGTGTGATGTGGGACCTCAGAGTTGTTTTGATTTGTATCTCTCTAATCAATAGTGATTTAGAGCAATTTTCATGTGACTATAAATAGTTTTAATTTCTTTCTCTACAAACTGCCTGTTCATATCCTTTGACCATTTATCAATTGGAGAATGACTTGTATTCATGTAAATTTAACTTAGTTTTCTATATATATTAGAAATGAGGCCTTTATCATAGACATTAGTTGCAAAAATTCTTTCCCAGCTATCTGCTTCCCTCCTAATCTTGGTGGCATTGGGTTTGTTTCTGCAAACATTTTTCAATTTAATATAATCAAAATTATGCATTTTGAACTTCATAATGTTCTCTATCTCTTGTTTTATCCATTCTCCACAAAGCTGACAAATACCCTATTCCTTGCTCACCTAATTTGCTTTTTTTGTATCAATCTATATACCTAGATCATGTATCTATTTGGACTTTAATCCTGTGTCAAGCATTGGTTGATACCCATTTTCCACCATGCTGTTATCCAGTTTCCCAGCAGTTTTTGTCAAGCAATGAGTTCTTATCCCAGAAGTTGGAATCCTTGAGTTTATTAACAAGTAGATTGCTATATGCATTGACTACTGTGTCTTGAGTACCTAACATATTCCACTGGTTTACCCCTCTATTTCTTAGCAAGTACCAAGTAGTTTTGATGATTGCTGCTTTATAATACAATTTGAGATCTAGCAGGACTAGGCCCCCTTCCCTAGCATTTCTCTTCATTAGTTCCGCTGATATTCTGGACCCTTTGTTCTTCCAGATGAATTTTGATATTATTTTTTCTAGCTCTAGAAAATAATTTTCTGGGTAGTTTGAGTGGTATGACACTGAATAAGAAAATTAATTTAGGTAGAATTGTCAATTTTATTATATTAACTCGACTTACCCACGAGCAACTGATGTTTTTCTGCTTACTTAGATCTGACTTTATTCATGTGAAAAGTGATTTGTAATTGTGTTCATATAGTCCCTGGGTTTTTTTTGGCAGGTAGACAGCCAGATATTTTATAGTGTGTACCATAACTTTAATTGGGAATTCTGTTTCTATAGCTTGCTGTTGGGCTTTGTTAGTAATATATAGAAATGCAAATGATTTATGTGGGTTTATTTTGTAACCTGAAACTTTGCCAAAATTGTTTATGATTTCAAGCAGTTTTTTACTTGATTCTCTGAAATTCTCTAAGTACATCATCATATCATCTGCAAAGAGTGATAACTTAGTTTCTTCTTTGCCTTTTTTAATTCCTTCAATTTCTTTTTCTTCTCTTATTGCTAAAGTTAACATTTCTAGTACCATATTGAATAACAGTGGTAATAATAGACATCCTTGTTTCAACCCTGATCTTACTGGAAATCCATCTAGCTTATTCCCATTACATATAATACTTGCTAATGGTTTTAGGTAGATACTGCTTATTATTTTATGGAAGGCTCCATTTATTCCTATGCTCTCCATTGTTTTCAACAGAAATGGGTGTTGTATTTTGTCAAAAGCTTTTTCTGTAGGTATTGAGATAATCATACCATTTCTGTTAGTTTTGTTGTTGATATGATCAATAATGCTGATAGTTTTCCAAATATTGAACCAGCCCTGCAATCCTGGTATAAATCTTACTTGATCATAAATTTTTTTCTCATAATAACTTGCTG
>CM053770.1:321489443-321509535 GCA_028658325.1 Potorous gilbertii
GTTTTGTTGTTGATATGATCAATAATGCTGATAGTTTTCCAAATATTGAACCAGCTCTGCAATCCTGGTATAAATCTTACTTGATCATAAATTTTTTTCTCATAATAACTTGCTGTATTCTTTTTGCTAATATCTTGTTTCAATTTTTTGCCTCTATATTCATTAGAGAAATTAGTCTACAATTTTCTTTCTCTCTTTTAGCTCTTTCTGGTTTAGGTATCAGAACCATATTTGTATCATAAGAAGAATTTGGTAGTACTCCACCAATTTTCCCAAATAGTCTATCTATTATTGGAATTAACTATTCTTTAAATGTTTGATAGAATTCACTTGTCAGTCCATCTGGCCCTGGGGATTTTTTCCTCGGGAGTTCATTGATGGCTTGTTCAATTTAGCACATGTTATTGCCAGAGGTAAATACCTAGTCCTAGTCCATCTTGAACTCCAGACACACAATAAAAACTACCATTGGCCATTTTCAACTAGATGTCCTTGAGGAACTTCAGACTCAACATGTTAGAAATTAATCTCATCGCCATTTTCCCCAAACCATTCATTTTCCCAAATTTTCAACATAGATCTGTCTAGTCCCCCATCATCCTGCTAATCACATGGACTTTCATCCTCAGCATCATCCTTGACTATTTATTTCCCTCATTAGATCTAATCTCTTGCCAGTGCTTATCCCCTGTGCTCCAATTCCACATCTTAGCCCCAGTCCAGTTTTCCACATTCGTGGAATTATGCCAGGTCTACAAACACAGATGTTTGGACTATATGAAAAGCTTTTTAAGTACAACCTCTTGGTCACTATTATTCCATTCATTCCATTTTCTGTCATATCCTCCACAGCTGCCAAAACTGATCATATATCACTCTAGAAGGCTTGGTTACTACCTATTTTTTGGAGGATATGATCCAAAGACCTGAGTTAGGCATCTGAGATTGACTCCAGAAAATTTTTCTAAATTTCTAGAACTTTGCTGCATTCCACACCCTCCATGCTCCAGTCAAATAGTCTTACTTGCATTTCCTAACATATGACATGCCAACTATCATTTCCATGCCAGCTCTGCCTTTGTCCCACACCTCCAATACAATACTTCTCACCTCCACATTTAATTATCTGGAGCTTCCTTCAAGGAACTCTCTCTACAAGAGATTTTCTTCATTCCCACTAGTTGCTAGTGACTTCCTTAAATATTCCTTTGTATTTATCCAGTTACAGTGTTGTATCTACCTGTTGGTGAATGTGTTGTCATTCCCCAGAACACAAGGAGGTCCCTGCAGGATGATATCCCTTTATTTCTGTCCTTCTCTGCCACCACCCGGTGCAGCTCCTGGCTCTGAGCAGGCCCTCAATTCCTAAATGTTCCTGGATTCATTCAGAGACCTCAGCCCTGCTTGGGCCCCTGCAACAATAAAAAACTAAACAAAAAGAAATCAAATCTTCATACATCATGAAGTCACAAAATGCAGAGAATTAGTGACCAGGATTCCTATCGAAGGATGTCTTGTATTTTCTCTTTCTTCCCTTCCCCCTCCTTGGTGTCTCACTGTGAATGCTCACTTTGTTCTTTTATTTTCTGAAGCCTCCAGGCTTTTGGTGTTCCCTGAAGGAGCCAGAGAGACCTCCTCTTCTTCATCCTCAATCCATTAACCCTTTACAGTATACACACTGAGTACCAAATGTGGACAGTACCTGAGGAGGAATCCATCAGTAATTCAGCCAATAAGTTAGCTTGAATTTATTAAGTGCCTTTTGTGTGCTGAATGCTATGCTAAGCTCTGAGGATACAGAGGAAGGAAAACAAGATCATCTCAAGTCTCAAGGAATTCACAGAAAATGGGGCAGAAAATATGCCAATAATTCTACAGAAAAATCTATGTATGGAATAAATTATATAGGAGATAACACACATAGGAGATAATGAACAGAAGGAATATAGGGAACCTCTACAGCTCGGGCTG
The DNA here is from genome assembly GCA_028658325.1 of Potorous gilbertii. Lineage (NCBI taxonomy): Eukaryota > Metazoa > Chordata > Mammalia > Diprotodontia > Potoroidae > Potorous > Potorous gilbertii. Next base: position 321,491,415 of record CM053770.1, read on the forward strand.
AGGGCTAGACCTAATAAGTCACTAACCCTCCAACATGCCCGTCCCCTGGTTCACTCCCTCCACCCCCTTCATGCTTTTCTTGTTTTACTCTCTACAATAGGAAATCACAGGCTTCCATTTTCTCTAGTTCCACACTGATACAGGTTCTATATGGGCTAATTGTGACCAAAAGCCTAGTCTTCACAGCTCTGGTTGTTCTGTTGGTCAGGTGCAGGGACCCAGGTGAGTAGACTATTTTAAATATACCAGAACACTCCTGCCTTGGGAGTGATTATCAATAGTAACTGTTGCTGTTTCCCTTCCAGACGGATGTCTTTCTTTGTCTTTGCCTCATTAAAGGCATGCCTTGGCTATTTCTTAAACAGGCCTATTCAATGAATGGGCATTGCCTCACCCTAAATGAATACCTACATAGTCTTTGGCCTAAAGGGGCCAAGGACTCCTAAGTGCATCCTGGGTCATCTCCAGTCATCCTGATGAATATCTAGTAACTGGATTCATATGGTTCTGGAGGAGAAGTGAGGCTGGTAACCATGCATAGACCTCCCTCACTCAAAAAAAAAGTCAAGTGCAAGTCATGTCATCATTTCTCTGATGGTATGGTCTTCCTCAACAATGGAAGAACATAACCAGAAAGCATGGCCTTTTCACTCCCCAGACAGATGCAGCTCCCTGAGCCCCAATCTCTGAAGGAAAAATGCCCAGGCATTTCTAAAAGCCTCATTCTTAGGGCCAGACATGGAGGTGACATGGTTGAGAATTCCTTGAAAAGCCAAAGGTAATAAGCAAAGGGGAGGAAATGTCATCATCTATATAAGTAGCTGTTTCTGGTATTGACCTGCGGGCTGTGAGATGGTGGCCATGGGGAGAGCTGGCAGGAGACAAACTGAGCTTGTGTCCTTAAAGTAGATGGATGAACTTGTGGTAATGAGTAAGTGAAAATGGTGGCTTGTTTGTTTTTTGTTTCTGCCACTGATTCAGCCCCTAGGGCTGGGGTCTGTATCTAGACATCTGTTGTGGGTGAATTTGAGCAAAAACTGAAAGCAAGAGTTGTCAGACTTGGGTGGAAAAGGGAATAGTTTCAGGCTTCACACAATGGAGAAAGACTAATTAACTGAACTTTCTCTTCTTTCCTCAGGGAAAGGGAGTAGTCAATCTGAGCTTTCTCAGGATCAAAATAACAGGAAATGAAATGGATTCATTACAATGTGCATCTGAACTTGATGCATTCTCTTGTCATCCTGAGCTTGGTCCAGGCCATGGGCAGTACGGAGACTGCCCCATCAGGACAGAGAATCCAGTCACTATCCCCTGATTCCCTGTCACATGCTTGAAGACCTTTGCCTGCCCCTTCAGCTCTGAGTTAACCTTAAAGCTCACATCATTTGTTTCTTATGATAAGAACCACTCCATGTCTGTTCCTGATAACCTGTTGCTCTGTAGATGGGACAGTCTCTTTCTCTGAACCTTTAGAATGGCCCCTCATTGCATTTGAAATAAAATTCAATTCCCGGGTTCTCAAGACCTTCCACAGCATGGTCCTCAATTATTGATCCATTCTTCTTCCTCACTATTTCCCTGCAGAGACTCTTCTCTTTGGTCAGATTGGGCTCTTCATGCTTTCTAGAACATCATAGAAAACAAGTGTAAATAGGGGCCACTAAAGCGTACATTATGGTCCCTCTGAGGTATTTCTGAGTTCTACAAAGCATTTATCAACATTATCTACATTATATTATATATTTATTTATTTTGTACCCATTTCCCAGTTATGTCTTAATCTGGTTCAGGATGCATTTGGTAACATTGTGGGTGGTGTGGAGTCACATCTGCTCCAGAACAGGGTCATCTTCTGCTTTCTCCCTTAGTTAACCTTTCTGTTCTGCCTGTATCTAATGTCTTGCTCCCTGGCTTTTTATGTAGGTCCTATTTATCCACCAGAACTTTTTAGAAATCCTAACTCCTTGATGACCTATGTGATCTCCCAACCAGATTTGAGGCTTCTCTTCTTGGAAACACACAATCTTCCATTTCACCTTTCACAATATTTATCACTTCCCCTCTTGTACTCTCCTGAAGCGGGCTCTTATAGACTAAAGGATCTCACTCTGGGGTATGTAACTTTTTCTATATTTTGAAAAGTAGTTCCAATAGAGTTGTTTTTGAGACATCTAGGTGACACAGTTGATGAAGCACTGTACTTGAAATCAGGAAGACTACTCATCTGAATTCAAACCTAGTCTCAGACACTTACTACTTCAGAGACATTGGGCCAGTTACACCTTTATTTGCTTCTGTTCTTCTGGAAAACAAGCTGGTGAAGGAAATTGAAAAGCACTCCTGTATCTTTAGTTTATCTTTACCTGTATCTTTACCAAATGAAATAACAAAGAGTTGGATATGACTAAACAATATTTGTCACAGGGGTATTTTTTTTTCTTATCTAGAAGGTGAGTTCAGTTGAGGGTAGAGAGTGGAAAGCAGGCAGAAGAATGAGGGCATAGATTTTTGTTACTTAAAATAAATGATGTATTTTTAATAAATAAAAGAGAACAAGGATATCTTTGAAAGAGAGATCTGACCATGGAATAGATATCCTGTGTATGTCTGGAGGTGGGCTTTGAAATTTTAGGGATCTTAGCATGACTTCCTTATCTCCTGTTTTGTCAAGTTATTATTCTCTGAAATGAGTAATGTTATGAAAAGTCTTTTAATAAAAGGTGTGGGGAACTTAGGACAAGTCACAAATAAACAGGGAATTGTGGATCTCATAAATCTGTTGATTAAGCTGAAGCTATTATCTTGTAAAACTCCAGTAGTCCTAGCACACAGGCACACACACACACACACACACACACACACACACACACACACACCCCATACACACATGCACACATTTATGGATTCATTTGTTTGTACATTTCATTGCTACCACACAGGAGCAATCCTCTCTTAGGGTCCCTGAGACATTCAACCTCATAAAAAAGAAAGCAACTCCTGAGCACTGGGATCTCTGGTACAAGGGCATTCATAAGACATCTTTCGTTGAATCTCTTTTGAGAAAACTCCCTATGTTTGGAGGATTTCATCATGACTTCTCCCCTCCTTTCTCCCAAAGGATGAGTGTATATCACAGAGATTTTTTAAAAGGCATTTGGGGGTTAACATCAGAGATGATAAAGAAGAGACTATGCCAATGAAGCATCAAGGATATATGCCCATTTACCAAGCATAAGACTAATGATATGTTGGTACAACTAATTGAGGGACGTGTCCATCATTCTTCAACTCTTTACTCAGAAGTCGCTCTTCTCATTCCATAAGATCTATGTAGACCAGGCTCTGCCCTTTAATAGAATAGCAGTTCTATTCTATTAAAAGAACTCTACCCCATCCATGAATAAACAAAGACCTCATTTCTAAGGCACAAAAAAGTTACCCCTGTCTTTTCTTGAAGCCCATGACCCTGCCATGAGGAATGTGTCAGGAGAAAACTCCTGTTACATGGTCCTTGAACACAGGAATTGCAGTGTATTAGAAAGAGCATTTTCCCAAGAGCTGGAAGACCTTGGATCTAGCCACGTGTCTGCTTTTGATTGGTTTGGAAATTTACCTGACTCCTCTGAACCTCTGCTTCCTTATCTTTCAAATGAGAGAGATAAACCACTTGTAGGCTGTGCATGGAGCCCAGCAATTATAGCAGGAGAGCCATATCAATAAAGAACTCCATTGTAAAAAGTGAAATAGAAAAATTTCACATATTTTCTGTAGATAGAATCAGTAATATGTCTCTATCACATATATAGCTGTTGTATCAGACCTTGTCTGCTAACAGGAGGGGATCAGGATAGTATTTGGGATGACTTTCCCTTCTGTGCTTAATTACCCTTCCTCCCCTCCCTCACTGATGAATGGTAGAGCCTGGAAATAGCATCTGGAATTCCACCAAAGTTGGCTCTTATCTTTCTTTATAAGCACTTATGCGAGTGTAACTCAAAATTTTGACAAGAAAATTAATAGACTCCTTCCTCACTCTTCTCAAAAGGCAATCTCACCATGAATTTTTCCCATTTCTGGTAGTGAGCATATCTGAGATACTGAATAAGTAAACTTTGATGAAATCAATTACTTTACTTTATGATACTTTACATTAATTCACAGGGCAGCAGGATGGATTAGCCCAATGTCGTCATTGTGAAGTTGGGCTGGCAGAAGCATTCATGGAGTCTCATGACGTCTGCTGCTATGCAGGTCTCTGATCTCTCTTATCTCAGGAAGATCACATGACCAAGGCCCAGCTTTCTTTCCTCTCCCACATAGAACATGACAAGACTGAAGATCATACTATCTGGCCTCACCTTAGGTTTTTATCATCTTTAATAATAGTGAATGTTCTCACTACTCCCTGACATCACTCTCAAACTTAGAGATCTCTGTGTTCTGGATAAATTCCAAAGGTTAGGAAACTGTATATGCAGAGAGGTAATTCTCACCATTTTGTCAGGAATTTATTCAAGAAAAGCTCTAAAACTGTACAGGTGACCAAAAGATTTCATACTCAGAATATTTTCCCAACTGAACTCTTACACCAATGTTTCTTGAAATGTTTGGTTTCAAGATTCGAATACACTCTTAACAATTACTGAGAATCTCAACATGCTTTTGTGTATGAGATACATCTGTGGTTTTTTTTTTTTATCATATTAGGAATTAGAACTGATAAATTTGATTTAACTCTTCATTAATTGGTCTAACTAAAATAATAGGAAACACAATATATGTTAATTCAAAAATTAAAACATTTTATCAAAAATCATTTTTGGGAAGTGTTTTATGTAACTATGGAAATCTCTTCATTCTCTGGCTTAAGAGGACAAAGCTAGATTCTCCTGTATCCTCTGCATTTGATCTCTTCCAATCTGATGTTTTGCCTAGGTCACATTCAAAAAAAAAAACTGGGCTCACACTGATAAGATAGTTTGGAAAGGGAGATATTTTTAAAGAGATGAATAGAACTTATTACAATTATAGTTATGACCTATAAAAAACCCTTAAAAGAGGTTTGGGGCTGAAATGTACCTGGTGGTACAGGGAATAGAGTTCTGGGGATGGAATCAGTTAGAGCTGGGTTCAAATACAGCCTAAGTTATTCATTAACTGTGTGATCCTTCCTAAGTCCATTATCCTCTTTTTGCCTCAGTTTCCCTAAGTGTAAAATGGGGGGCAACAATAGTATCTACTTCCCTTAATTATTGAGAAGGTCAAGGAGATAATATTTGCAAAAAGCATTTACCGTAGTGCCTGGCTTAAGAACGCACTATATAATGCATTTTCCCTCATTCTATCCTTCTAGAGGTCCTTGGATCATTGAGAACTGCTGGTTCAAATGGTTCCTGATGCTTTATTGGCTATGGATTTTTGCTCTATGGGCCCATGACATAGCTTACATGGAAAGCTTTCTTAGATATATCTCCCTCTCTCTCCCAGGACAAAAATGACAATTGATATGTGATTAGACCATAGGACTTTGGGTCCAACAAGCTTCCCTCCAATTCTGCCAACTCCCTTTACCCAAATTATTTCCCTGAGGTGAAGATAGGATAGAGAATGGTGAGTGGGAAGAACTTAGGGTGACCAGGAATAAGAGGAAGAAGATGATGAGTCGATGACTCAGTCTCTCCAGTTCCCACTGGTTCTTCTGGGAGATATAGAGGGAGGACAAGGGAAGAGGCAGTGAGGAGATGGCATGCTCCTCTCCTGGATCATATTCCCAAATAAACCTTGCCAATATAGACCTCCCCAGGAGCTGCCATCCATCTGGGCTTATCCTCTGGGACCAGACAGCTTCATTTCCATTTTCCTGAATCCCAATGAAGTGCTAGGCCCAGGTCTCCTTACTTGCACCCTTTCCGCTATGGACAGAATTTTTGAATCCTTAAAAATGGGTCAAATATATGTGAGATCAGGAAGGTTATGGAGTAAAACAAACTCCATTAGTGGTTTTAAAGGCCAAGGTTCTTTCTGAGGAGGGTCCCTGGGTCATTCTTGGAGTCAGAGCCCTGACCAGTAGAATCCTCCAAACGTAGGTATTCTCAGCTTTCTTGTATGAGTCAACAGTTCTCCTCCTTCCACTCCTCCCACTTCCCAAACCATAGCTCCCCCCACTCTCTCTTACTTCTTCTTTCTTCTCAAAAGTTCAGAATCAGGCAGTGGAGAATCAGGACCAACTCCCTCCTGCCATCCCTCACCACAGGACAACATGAAGAGACAACCTCCCACGTTCCCTTCCTTTGGACCCATGGAGGCATGATGGGTCAGGCAGCCCAACTACTGCTGCTGCCTTTGCTGTTAATGGGTAACTAGGAGTGGGAATTGGTTAGGGAATGGTTGAAATGATGACTGAGAGGGAGCAGAAGAAGAGAGAGGAGAGTGGCATGAGAGAAAGAGGACAATGTTGTGTGATTATAAGGGCCTGGGGAGGAATGGGAGCAGTGGTCTGCTGGAGCCAGCTTACTCTGGCTTGAAAGAACTGATGGCTACATTTCCAGTGAGAGAATTTACACTTTGAAAATTGGCAAGCACTGCATACAAATGAGGAGCTGATTTATTGTTTGGTTAATTTAGTAGAACTAAAAAAAGGAATGGAGAAAAGGTTAATGCAGATTGAATTTTAAAATGTGTCAGGAGTAGGTATATATCTATGGATATATTTGTAAATATAAAGTAAGAGAGAAGGAAAGATGGATGAAGGACAGAAAAGAAGAGGAAGAGGGTCAGATGGAGGGAAAGAAAAAGATTAAACGAACTGGTTATTAGTTGTTTACTAACCCACCACTGATTAGGGACTCCCTTGGGTGAGGGGCTGGCTCTTTGAGGCATGTTTTCTCAGATGTTATTTAAGGAGACCAGCTCCTAGGACCTTGTTCATATACTTCAGTCAAGGAAGAGAGGAGAGTCGGGGAAGATGAGGTGGGCTCCCCCTGACCTGATGATCTGTTTTTCAGGGTCACAGGGACAAGTGTTCCAAGTGAAGTACCAAGAGGGGCAAACTCTCAGAGTCATTTGTAGCTACAGTTCCCAGAGAGGTGAGGACAGGTGGAAAACCTGGTGTAAACTGAGAGAGGATGGAAAGGTGTGTGATAGAATAATTACCAAGAAATCAGACTCCTTTATGTTGCCGTTTACGGACCCACGAGCCTCCCTGAAGGATGACACCTCCACTGGTACCATCACCATCACCATGTGTAGTCTCACTGTGGAGGATTCAGGCAGCTATTGGTGTGGAATCTATGACTCTGTCAATGGCACTATTGATGTTCTCAGGAAGATAGGGCTGAAGGTTTCTCCAGGTAAGTCCCCTTCAACTCAATCCCCTTCAGTTCAAGCAGAACTTAGAAAATATCTGGTATGAACATGACTCTGGGCTAGGATGTGAGGTTAAGCTTCCTTGGGGTCTCCAGAAGAAACTGCTCACCCTCTTTCTGTTCTCCAGCTCCCTGCTCCTTCTTTTTCCACATCCTCTCCTCATTTCCTTACATTCCAAGGTTTTGATGGCAGGTCCTCTTCTGAAGGTGAGGACTTTTCTTCTCTGCTCTCATCTCCATGAAGGGCAGACAGTTGTCCTGGGGCTTCCAAGTCTTGGGTGTCCAGTGTCACACACTCACATTCATTCATACAAATACACCTGTGGCTTACACAGGCACAGACACACACACACACACACACACACACACACACACACACACACACATACCCAGACTCATATAACTGTGGTTTACTGATTCAGGATGACTGAAGTTCTGGGCCCCAGAGACAAAGGTGAGGGGTGTGGTTCCAATGGAGATAATGTTGGAGCAGATCCTGGCAGGTTCTAATAGAAGATCATAGACATACGGTCGAGTCTTGGTGAACGTGGTTGTATTTCGAGCCTAAGAGGTCTTTCTAACTCTATTAGACTTAGTTCCTCATTTGTAAAATGGGAGGTATGGGGAGAGGGGTGATACTGCGATAGTGAGTGGGGAAATCATTCTTTGTGAATTATAAATTCTCTGTATCTGGGAATTTTTTGGATTACCTGACTTCTGGACATCCCCACCCTAACTAATAGGCATAGAGAAATCAATCCATGGGGATATCCTTGGTCAGGTCATCAGAGTGCTTGGGGCTGACAAAGGGGTCTGATGGTAGCCTTAGCAGTAAAACAATAGGATAGAGTATTTGAAAATACACAAGGAATTGAATGTGATAAACTATATTAGCGCACGATATGTATGCATGTGATACGTAAACTTTTTCAAGGTCCAGCATTCATTGGGGCCCACACTCAAGTGTTCTGGCCACTTCAGGGAAGAGGAGGCAGCTGAGGGTGTAGGTTTCAGGCCTAAGTGTTACCTTTGTCTGTTCTTCTTTCAGCTACTATATCAAAGACCACCAAATGTTCTCAACCTATCATTGAGACACCTCTCACCATCCCCTTGGCCACCAGCAGGTACAACTCCTTTTTAGAGATGCATTGTGTCTCAGGCTCTCCCAGTCTCAGTAGTTAATATTGGGCTCACTTGTGCAGGCGCAGAGTATTAGTCCAAAGGGACCTCTTTCTGTCCTTTTCTTCTGCATGTGTAAAGAAAGGGCAGAGAGGGTTTTACTGGGTCTAGTGGAAATATACTTACCAGCTTTCTTGCTTCCCTTCATTTCCAATTTGAGGATGACTTGGTATCTGATTTCTTTTAGCCCTGGCCTGGCATTTTTCAGTGCTGAACCCACACTGCCTTCTGTCATATGCTAAGCCCTTCACCTCCTGCAACACATTTTGGATAGTAGGTATTGTTTATCCTACTTCCTCATCTCCAGATAAAGCAGACAAATCTCCCAATTCCTCTATGTTAAATACCTCTCTCTTCTTGATAAGCTGAGCAACATTCACTCATGACTGATGAGCAGAGTCTGGCTATGTCACCCACAGAACCTCTAGTGGCTCCCTATTACTTGCAGAATATAATCCAAACTCCTGGGTTCCATCGGATACTCTTCAGCTTCTGACTACAGCCAACTTTTCTAGATTTCTAAAACTTTGCTGTATTCCACTCCCACCATGCTCTAGCCAAAGTATTCCTTGCTTTTCCTCACATATGACATTCCAGCTCTCATTTCTATATCTGCCCTGACTCTGTCCCATGCCTCCAATGCAATCCATTCTCACCTCCAACTTTAATTATCTGCCGCTTCCTTTAAGGCTCTACTTAAGCACCTCCCTCTAGGGGAGAATTTCTTCATTTCCCCTCATTATCAGTGACTTCCCTAAATATTCCTTTATGTTTATCTGATTAGAATATTGTATCTACCTGTTGGTGACTATATTGTCATCCCCCCAGAACACAGGCAGCTTCCTGCAGTACGAGATCCCTTTATTTCTGTCCTCTCCCAACATCCAGTGCAGCTCCTTGCTCTGAGCAGGCCCCTTAATTCCTTAATGCTTCTGGATTCATTGAAAGCCTCAGCCCTATTCTGGGCCCCTGTGACAAGAGAAAACTAAACAAACACAAATGAAATGTTCCTGTATCCTGAAGTCACAAAGTTTGGAGAATTGGTGCCCAGGATTCCTACTGAAGGATGTCTTGTATTTCCTCTCTCTTCCCTTCACTCTCCTTGATGTCTTACCTTGAAGGTCCCCTTTCTTCTTTTATTTTCTGAAGCCTCCAGTGTGTTAGTGTTCCCTGGAGGTCCCAGGGAGTCCTCACCTTCTTCACCCTCAATCCATTAACCCTTTGCAGTAGACATTGTGTATCAATGGAAACAGTACCCAATGAAGATTCCATCAGTAGGTCAACCAAGGGATAATCAGCAGAGGGAATGTAGGGAATGACTACAGGTGGGGCTAAGGCTTAGACCTAAGGAGTCACTCCCCCCACCACAACACTGCTACATTTCTTATATTTCTATATTCCTTGTGCCTATATCTCATTTTTTGTATTTCCTTCCTCCCATAGGCCACCACACTCTTCCATTTTCTTCAATTCCCCAGTTATTCAAGTACTATGTGGCCTCATTGTGATCAAAGGTCTAGTCTTCACAGCTCTTCTTGTTTTCCTGACCAGGTACATGAGCCTAGGTGAGTAGGGACCCTTAACCTGACTTTATTTTCAATGTACCAGGAAGCATGACCTTTTCATTCCTCAGACAGATGCAGCTTCCTGAGCCCCAAGATCTGAAGGAAAGATGCCTGGGAATTTCTAAAAGCCACATTCTTAGGACTGGACCCTGAGGTGGCATGGTTGAGAATTCCTTGAAAAACCGACAGTGATAAACAAAGTGGAGGAAATGTCATCCTCTATATAAGTAACTATTTCTGGCATTGACCGGGAGGCTATGAGATGGTGTTCATAGGAGAGCTGGCAGGAGACACACTTGTGTCCTCAAAGGAGAAGGAAGAACTTGGGATAATGAGGAAGGGAAAAAGGTGGCTTGTTTGTTTATTGTTTCTGCTATTGATTCTGCCCCTAGGGCTGGGATCTGTACCTAAACATCTGTTGTGGGTGAATTTGAGTGAAAACTGAAAACAAGAGTTGTCAGTCTTGGGTGGAAAAAGGAATAATTTCAGGCTTTAGACAATAGAGAGGGATTTATTAACTGAACTTTCTCTTCTTTCCTCAGGGAAAAGGAGGAGCCAATCTGAGCTTTCTCCGGATCAAAATGACAGGAAATGAAATGAATTCATTGCAATGTACATCTCAACCTGATGCATGTTTCTGCCATCCTGAGCCTGGCCAAGGCCACAGACAATATGGAGACCAACAGAACAGGAAATCCAGCCACCATCCCCATGCTAATTCCCTACCACATCCTTGAAACCCTTTTCCTGCCCTTTTAGCTCTGAGTGGATCTCAGAGCTCATCTCCTTTTTTCTCTTATGATGAGAACCATCTCCATATCTTTTCCTGACAATTTTGTTGCTCTATAGATGGCAGAGTCTCTTTCTCTGAGCCTTTAGAATGGCTCCTCATTGCATTTGAAATAAAGTTCAAATCCCTGGTTCTCAAGACCTTTCACAGCATGGCCTTCAATTATTGATCCAATCTTCTTTCTCACTCTTTCCTTGGCCCTATGGCCAGGTTAGGCTCTTCATGCTTTCTAGAACACCATATAAAATTGAAATATAAATGGGGACCACTAACATGTACATTACAGTCACTCTGAGCTATGTTGGACTTCTAAAAAGCATCTATTAATATTATCATCTGCATTATATATTATATTTATTTGTTTTGTACCTAGTTCTCAATTATGTCTTAATCTGTTCAGGATGCATTTGGTAACATTGTGGGTGTCGTGTCACATCTACTCCAGAACAGGGTCACATTCTGCTTTCTGCCTTATTCCTTCTTATACTGCCTGCTTCTAATGTCCCTCACCCTGGCTTCCTATGTAGGTTCTATTTATCCACTAGAACCTTTTGTTGCAGCTAGGTAGTGCAGTGGATAGAGCACCAGTGCAGGAGTCAGGAGGACCTGAGTTCAAATCTCACCTCAGACACTTGACACGCACTTGCTGTGTGACCTTGGGCAAGTCACTTAACCCCAATTGCCTCATCCTGAGTCATCTTCAGTCATCCTGATGAATATCTGGTCACTAGATTCAGATGGCTCTGGAGGAGAAGTGAGGCTGGTGACCTGCACAGCCCTCTCTCACTCAAAACAAAGTTAAGTGCAAGTCATGTCATTATTTCTCTGATGGCATGGTCTTTGGCAACAAAGGACAAATACACCTTTAAGAAATCCTAACTCCTTGAAGACCTGTGTAATCCTCCAAGCATATTTGAGGCCCCTCTTCTTGGAAACCCACAACCTTCTATTTCTCTTTTCACAACATTTATTACTTCCCCTCTTGTACTCTCCTGATGTGGGCTCTTATAAACTAGAGGATCTCACCCTGGTATATGTGATGTCTTTTACAAATATTTTGAAAAGTAGTTTCAATAGAATTGATTTTGAGGCAACTATGTGACACAGTTGATGAAGCACTGAACTTGGAATCAGGAAGATTCCTCTTCTGAGTTCAAATCTGGTCTCAGACACTTATCACCTCAAGGATCCTGGACAAGTCACAACCCTATTTGCTTCTTTCCTTGTCTGAAAAACAAACAGGTGAAGGAAATGGGAAACCACTCCTGTATCTTTAGTTGATAGTTACCTGTATCTTTACCAAATGGGGTAACAAAGAATTGGAAATGACAGAAAATGACTAAACAATATTTATCCCAGAGGTACTGTTTTTCTTCTTATCTGGAAGGTGAGTTCAAGTGAGGGGGAGAGAGTGGAAAGCAGGCAGGAGCATGAGGGCATAGATTTTTGTTACTTAAGATAAATGATGTATTTTTAATAAATAAAAGAGAACAGGGATATCTTTGAAAGAGAAATCTGACCATGGAAGAGATGTCCTGTATATCTGGAGGTGGGCTTTGAAATTTTAGGGATCTTAGCATGACTTCCTTATCTCCTGTTTTGTCAAGTTATTATTCTCTGAATTGGATAATGTTATGAAATATGTCTTTTGATAAAAGATGTTGAGGACTTGGGACAAGTCACAAATAAACAGAGAATTGTGAGTCTCATAGATCTCTTGGCTAAGCTGAATCTATTATCTTGTAAAACTCCAGTAGTCCTAGCACACACACACACACACACACACATCATACATGCATGCACACATTTATGAATTCATTTATTTTTCCATTCCATTGCTACCTCACAACAGTAATCCTTTCTCAGGGTACCCAGACAAGTAATCAACCCCATGAAGAACAAAACAACTCCTGGGCACTGGGATCTCTGATACAATGGCATTCAAGACATCTTCGATTGAATCCCTTTTGCGAGCTGTGGAGAATTTCATCAAAGCTTCTCCCCTCTTTTCTCCTAAAGCATGAGTGCATATTAGAGAGAATTGTATATTACAGAGTGTATATTACAGAAAGTGTATATTACAGAGAATTCTTGAGGGCATTGGGGGGTTAATATAAGAGATAATAAAGAAGAGACTGTCCCAGTGCAGAGTCAAGGAAATAAAAAAAAAAGAAGAGGGAGACAGATGCATTTGATTACTTGAGGGGGGTGATCAGTGGAACAAGAAGACAATTGTAGGAGCTTGTTCTGGAGCATCCCTGACCAATCAAGAATAGGGATAGGACTATACAGATTAGCCCATAAAGTACAGGCTAAACTCTCTTGGTAACTTCTGGGGAAACATGAAAAAATAGAAGGGATAGACACTTGGGGATGATACAGTCTCAGTGAGAGTCCATTTCTTTGTTGCCTACCACCCCAAACATCATGATTACAGCAAAATGGGGGTGGGGATCAGATGTATCAAAGGTCTACCGCTCTATAGGGCAATCTCATCATAGATTGCTCTCATTTGAGATGGCAGGTAGATGCAAAACACTGCATATATAACCCTGGGCATTCAATCAAAAGGAGAGCAGGCTGTCCTGAATCAATGATAGCATTGGGGAGCAAAGCCAGAAGAGGCATTAATAAGACCTCTCAGGGTCTTTCACTATTCAGCTGATTAATCTCTCTTTTCCCATACAGATGAACATGATGATGGCCCAGAGGTATTGGGTTCCCAATTGTGGGGGTTAACCAGATGAACATCCTAAGAGCTCATCCCAGCCTGAGTTTTTATCACCATTAAGGGAATAAGATGTGACTGGTCCCTAAATTAAGCCTCATGTTTGCATATGTCTATGTGCTGGGCAGGTTCCCAAGGTCAGGAGACTACTTGTGCAGAGGGTTAGTTCTCACCACAGACCCAAGACCTGATATAGAAACAACTTAAAGAATAGTTGGATTTCCAAATCACACAGTGGGTTCAAGCTTAGAGCAGTGCCCTAGCTGGCCTCCTATGCCCACAGTTCTCCAGTGTTTTGGTTACAAGACTCATTTACATAATCAAAAGAATTGATTATATCAAAGGGTTTTTGTTTTGGGAGGCTCTATTTATCCATGTTTACTGTATTATAAATAAGAATTGGTAAAATTTTAAAATATTTATTAATTCATTTCAAAATATAATAACCTATTACATGTCAATGTATTTTTTAAATAAAAAATGGTTTCTTAAAATAAACAGAATTATGGAGAAGAATGGCATTATTTTGCATCTTCCTGCAAAGCTCTTTAAAGTCAGAATTAATTGAAAATAGTTGGATGGTCCTATCTGATTCTTCATTCAGTCTGTTGTTTTTATTGGAAGGTATGGAAAAACTTTCTCCTTACCCCAGGATAAAAATAGTTTTAACCTGGTAGATATTGTGAAAGTGTCTCAGGACTCTAAAGAATTCTTCAATCACACTTTGAAAACCTCTGGATTTGATGGTCTCTGTGTTTTCCTTCATTTCTTGACCTATATTCTATGACCGTGGAAATTGCTCTCCAGACCTGAGCAGACCAATGGGAGATTAATCTCTGATTAGATTACAAGATTGTATGTTCAAAGTTCAATCCTCCCCTTGTTCCTAACGTTCCTTAGTTAAATGCCTACCTTGTAGCTGGAAAAAGGACCAAGGCTTAGTGGGGAGGATCTAGTGTGAGCAGAAAAAATAAGAGAAGAGGAAGTCTCTCATTTGGCATTGGCGCCTCCTAGCCATAGGGAGAGGTTAATGGAAGAGACAGTGAGGAAATCTAGGAGACCTCATCTGCTTCTGCCAGAGATCTCCTTTCTAAGATCTCCTTCCTAGTATACCCTCATATTCCTAGAATCTGCTGTTCATCTGAAGTGCTCCCTATCAGACCAGACAATTCTATTTCCATTTGTCTGAGTCCTGATTGAATCCCAGCCTCAATTCTAGCATCTTTGTCTACTCATTCTCTTTTCAAATCCCAGAATCCTTGGAGTCCTTCACACAGGGTTCATGGGTGAGAGAACAGAAAATCAGTGTAATAAGACAAGATCAACTTCTAATTTTCTCCTTTTACAGGCTCAGGGAAGAATTGTCAATCACCATTGGGTTTAGGTAGGTAGAGTCAATGTGGCAGACCAGGAGGAAGCCAGGCAGACAAGTTCACTTCCACAAAATTCCTCTAAAACACCTAGAAAATGCAACAGACTGATTCCTGATGGAGAAATCCAGAGCATGTCACATTGAATCATTTATCCATCTCTGGTTAGGTCAGAAAGACAGGCAGAGAGGGCTGTATATACTGGGGATGGGATTGGACCAGAACACTCCAGTCCCCAGGAACAGCCTGTTCACCAGGTCAAAAGGATGTCCTATATTCACACCAATGTATGTGAGATCAACACTGTAGTAGGGACCAGTGCCAAGATCTAACTATGTTGCCCATTTACCAAGTATAGGAATAATGATGTGTTGGTACAACTGATTCAGGGACGTTTCTGTTATTCTAGTAATTACTGCAAGTAAGTCAGGAATATCTTGAGTTTGGTTTAGGAAAGAGAATTTCAACACAATCTATTTTCTCAAAGGGGTATAACTTATGAAATGAAAGTCCATTCCATTATAAACACATTTTATTATGAAGAACGTATTGATATATACTACTTTGTAATGAATTACTTAAGTATCCTCCCCAGGGTTTTATTGCAATTGGAATAAAGTCAACTACTTATAAGTAAATTCATTTCTATAATTATTGAACCCAGCAGTGGAAAGCTTCCACCTGCAAGAGTGTTGTTCCTCAATAGTGTTTGCTCGTCCTGAAGAAATTGGAATCAGAGTGGAAACTGTTAAGAAAGTAACAATATCAGATAATCCTGTATGTCAAATGTAAGTTATTCTAATGGGGCTCTTGGTTTCTTTCTTTCTTTCTTTTTTTTTTTGCTTTTCCAGATTTTCATATTATTTTTATTTATTTTGATGATTTTCATATTTAGGTCATGCATATTAAATTTGGTTGTCAGATTTATATTTTTTAGACTATAGGTCATTCACCTACACTTAGTAGTGAACAGTGGATACCAACCCATACCTATCCACCATCCCCTGGATATGGTCTGTGCTAAGTTCTTGTCAGTCCAGGAATCATTGATGCAGGGACAGCTCTCAGCTCCTTAACAGCCTGAAGAAGTTCTCAGAAATGATCCCTCCTCCCTTTATCCACCCAAATGATTTTGGATGCCATATTGCTTGAGGCGGGAGTTGATGGGGGCACCAATGTTAGCAAGAATTGTATTCTAAGCAACATTTGAGTCATCACCATGGCAATGAGGAACACCTCCAGTCCAAGATAAATATGTTCTAATCAATGAATGCCTTTCCTAGACAGGATGTTGGCCAGTAACTGACTGAAAAACTTTCCCTAAGTGAATGCCTACACAGTAATGTCAAGGACTGTTTTTTAGGTGAACTTATAATAGAGAGGCTCATTATAATATCATTATCATACATTAATGCTCACCAATGGATTTTTCTGCATGCATTAAGGGTAGCTGCATGTGCAATTCTACTTTGTCTTTGTGTATGTTTCAGTAACCGGGGATTGTGCTTGAACTACATCCAGTACCTTTGGATCAAATCCAGGATATTTGGTGGTACCTTCTAGTCTATAAAAATCCGTGTTTTGTTTTGCTAAGATGCTGGTTGTTCTCAGGAGCCTAGCCTGCTGGACAGCGTAATCCTCAAGTCCTTGGCTTGGATTGGTGATGGTCTGAGTCTGTGAATTCTTTTGAGGTGACCTCAAAACACACCTTGAAATTGCAACTTTCAGTACCTCACATAGTTCTTTAATAATAACTTAAGAACTTACTTTTCCATCACAGCTCTATTTGACTTTGACTCCAGAGAATATCAGGCTTCCTCTCAGGAAAAGCTGATCACCTGAGATTTCATCACCAGGAAGCAAGATTCAGGCTTTGATGGTCTTCATCTCCACAGTTTATCCTCAATGGCCTCTTTCCTTTAATTGGTTGACAGGAGTGCTATACATCAAACTCCTCTCAGTGCCTTCCTTTAAAGAGTACTCCCAGCATTTCTAATACCCCTTTCTGATTTCTTTTTTGTATACTCTCTTCTCTAAGATTGTAATATTCTGGTGAATGAACATTAACTCAGAAGATCTGACACCTGGAAAAGCACTTAGCTTAAAAACTCAATGAGTCCTACCGCATGCTGGACCATGGTCAACATCTTGATTTATGTCTTGCCAATGGATCCCTATGACCCTGAAGGGGAGAGTGAGTCTGCTGAGTTTGAGCAGCTCTGACTCACTTAAATCCAATCCACTCACAAGGAAATATGTCATGCTCATGATGACATTGTTCCTCTTTGAGACCAAAGGATGATAAAGAAACAACAAACTTTCTGTGATCAAGAACTGTCTCTTTTTCTTTTTTGTAGTTCCAACATTTAGTATGTTGCCCGGCATACAGTAAGTACTTGATAAATGTTTATGGAATTAAGTTGAAATTGAATAAGCAGTTGCCATGGATGCACTTACTAAATGCTTGCTGACTGACTTACTGACACATCATTCTTCAACTATTAACTCAGAAGGAGTCCCTCTTCCCATTCTACAGGATCTACCTAGACCAGGCACTTCCCTTCTTCTGGAGTAGAAACAGCTATAGCTGTTCTATTCTATTAAAAGAATTCTCCCCCATCTATAAATAAACAAAGAACTCATTTCTAAGGGATAAAAAGTTACTCCTATCTTTTCTTTTTTTTTTTTTGAAATTTTTTTTCTCTTTTTTTTTATTTTTCAAATAAATTTATTTAACTTTTTACATTCATTTTCACAAGATTTTGGGTTCCAAAATTTTCTCCCCATTTGTCCCCTCCCCCATCCCCGATACACTGGACATTCTAATTACCCATATCACCAATCTGCTTTCTCTTCTATCATCTCTCCCTTCCCTTACCCCACCTTCTCTTTTGTCCTGTAGGGCCAAATAACTTTCTATTCCCCATTACCTGTATTTCTTATTTCCTAGTAGCAAGAACAATACTCAACAGTTGGTCCTAAAACTTTAAGTTCCAGTTTCTCCCCATCCCTCCCACCCCACCCATTCCCTTTGGGAAGGCAGGCAATTCAATATAGGCCATGTCTGTGTAGTTTTGCAAATGACTTCCATAAGTAGTCGTGTTGTGTAAGACTAACTATATTTC
>CM053770.1:321510035-321529929 GCA_028658325.1 Potorous gilbertii
TGAGAGCTTAAGTTCTGGTGCTCAGGTGGGGGCAGGGCTGCCTCCCAGGCTCAATTCCCTCAGGGGGTTTATGCAGAGACCTTCCATAATGGAGCTCCTGCCGAGCTCCTGCCTGCTCCAGGTGCCTCTGGCTGCCCACTGTCTCTGCCACTGCCTCACGAGGGGGCCTGAGTCATGGAGACACCCTGCTCCCCTCTCAGCCTGTCCAGACGTCTCTCTCGCTGACCTGTGCATCTGTGGTGGAGGGACCTTCGCGGCCAGTGGAGATTCCATCCCTGAAGCCTGCTCAGATCTGCTCGCTCCTCTCTGTGCCATGCGACCAGGGCAGGGCTGGGCTCTGCTCCCATCTGGTGTGTGACAGATCTTTGGGATCAGTTTTTCAGGGCTCTCTGGAATGGAAATCTCCTTCACCCAGTTACTGCGTGGCTCAACTGTTCCAGAATTTGTTGGGAGTTCTTTTTACAGGAGATCCATGGGTTGTGGGTTCAGAGCTAGCATATATGAGTCTTTCTACTCCGCCATCTTGGCTCCGCCCCGCCCCCCAGTTGAACTCTTAACTCAGTCTTGAAATATTTAGCTTCAAGATTCAAATGCTATCTTGTATACTTGTATATATCTATGGATATGTTTGTAAATATAAAGTGAGAGAAAAGAAAGGAGAAGGAAAGATAGATGGACAGGAAAGAAGAAGAGGGACAGAGGGAGGAAAAGAAAAAGATTGAGAGAACTGGTTGTTAATTGTTTACTAGCACACCACTGATTAGGGACTCCCTTGGTTGAGGGGCTGGCTCTTTGAGGCATGTTTTCCTAGAAGATTTTTTTTAAGAAGACCAGTTCCCAGGGCATTGTTCATATATTTCAGTGATGAGAGGAGAGTCAGGAGAGGTCCAGCTGGGCTCTCCCTACCTGATGATCTGCTTTTCAGGGTTACAGGGATAAGTTTACAAGTGAAATAGTAGGAGGGGTAGACACTCAAAGTGAGTTGCAGTTCCATTCCCCAGAGAGCTGAGAACATGTGGAAAACCTGGTGTAAACTGAGAGAGGATGGACAGGTGTGTGAAAGACTAACTACCAGGAAGTCAGTTTTCCCTGAGGTCCTTAGGGACCCATGAGCCTCCCTGAAGGATGACACTGACACTGGTACCATCATCATCACCATATCTAACCTCAAGGTGGATGACTCAGGCAACTATTGGTGTGGAATCCATGATTCTCTCAACAGCACTATTGGTGTTATCGGGACAATCAGATTGAAGGTTTCTCCAGGTAAGTCCTTGTCAATTCAATCTCCTTCATCAGTTTATGCAGAGTTTAGGAAATACCTGGTGTGGACATGATCCTGAGGTAGATGTGAGCTTAGACGTCCTTAGGGTCTCCAGGGAGAAGCTGCTTACCCTCTTTCAGTCCCTCAGCCTCCTGCCCCTCCTTTTCTCATCCTTTTCTTATTTCCTTCCTCATTCTGATTTTGATGCTATTTCCTCTTCTACTCCCTGGGCAAAGTGAGGACTTTTCTTCTTTCATCTCATTCCTGAGCAGGGCAAACATTTGTCCTAGAGTTTCTAAGTGTTGGGTATCCAGTGTCACATACTCACACTCATTTATACAAATGCACCTGTGAGGACACCCATGGTCCTCCCAACATATACACAGGCACAAAGAATTGCACCTCAGTGATTTAGGATGCCTGACCTCTGACCTTAGAAAACAAGGGAAGGAGGGGTGGTTCCACCAGAGGTATTGTTGGAGCAAATCCTGGCAGGTTCTAGTGGAAGAGCAGAGATATACGGTCAAGTCTTAGTTGTGAAACTAATTTATGCTGTGACCTTGAGAGGTCATTCCACCTCTCTTAGGCTTCGTTATTCATTTGCTAAATTTGGGTGGGGGTAAGGAGGTGCTATTGTAACAATGACAATGGGAAATACTCTTTGTGAATTAAAATGCTCTACATCTGGGAATTTTTGGTATTGCCTTCATTCTGATCATGCACTACACCCAACTCCTGCGGATAGAGGAAGCATCCCACAGGACTGTCCTTGGTCAGGTCATCAGAGTGCCTGCAGATGGCATAGGAGACTGATGGTGACATTAAAAAGGAAACAATAGGCTAAAGTACTTAACGATCCATAAACGAGGGGATAAGATATAATATTAGCCCATAGAATGCATGTATATGATACCTAAAGTTTTTTCGAGGCCCAGCACTCATTGGACCAGCAGTCTTGTGCTCTGGCCCTTTCAGGGAAGAGAAACATGGGAGTTTGTGGGGTCAAGGGCCAAGTGATTTCTTCTTCTGTTCCTTCAGCCATAACATCTAAGACCACCAAACATCCTAAAACTACCACTGAGACTCCTCTCATCTCCTTAGCCATGAGCTGGTACAATTCCATTGTGTCTCAGGAGCTCCCAGCCTCAGTAATTAGTGTTGAGCTCGCTTGGGTTGCCCCAGACTCTTAGTCTAAGGTCATCTCTTTCTAGCTTTTCCTTCTGGATGGGAGGAGAAAAGGGCAAACAGAGGAAGATGAGGGTTTCCTTAGGCCTAGTAGGGCTGTATTCACTATCTTTCCCCCTTTCTCTCATTTCCAAGTTTACCAAGTTTATGAGCCCACACTGCCTTGTGTCATATGCTAAGCCAGTGGTGGCGAAGGCCATGTTGAAGGTCACATTAATATTTAGCTGTAATAAAAAAGTATAAAAGAAGAGCAGAAACGCATTAATAAAAATAAAGGATCTGTTCTGTAAAATTTGGATTCAGTCAAAGGGTTGAATTTAAGGACCTAGAAGGCCATAGTTCCCCACCCCTCTGCTGAGCCCTTCCCCTCCTGAACCACTACATTTCTGACAGTGGATATTATTTAGCTCACTTCCTTATCTGCAGATAAACCAGACAAATCCCCAAGTTCTTCTCCATTAAACACCTCTCTCTTCTTGATAAGTGGGGCAGCATTCCCTCCTGGCTTACAGGCAGAGGTCTGGCTATGTCACGCCAGAACCTCTAGTGGCTCCCTATTACTTTCAGGATATAATCCAAACTCCTGACTTTCATCTGACACTCTCCAGATTCTTGTTCCAGCCAACTCTTATAGATTTCTACAACTTTGCTGTATTCTTCACCATCCATGCTCCACTAAACATCCCTTGCTTTTCCTCACATACTATGTGCCAGCTCCCATTTCCATGTCTGCACTGTCTCTGTCTCATGACTCCAATACAATCCCTCCTCACCTCCATCTTTAATTATCTGGAGCTTCCTTCTGAAACGGACGGAGTTAATAAATCACAGGCAAAATTAATTAGGAATTTTGAGAGCATCATTTATTAGCCAGGCTGGTGGCTGCCTCATGAAGAGAACCAGAAGAGACAGTCCCGAACTGAGGTGGGCGAGTGCATTTTAAGCATTTCAGCGCTACTCAGTACAGCCTTGTGGTTTCCACAACAAACAGAGCTCTGACAGAGCAAGAGGGGGGTTTGTTGGCAAGAGCCCCCAAAACAGAGGGGGTTGTCAGGGTGCTACTAGACAAAGGACCCCAACAGAAAACAGGTGCCAGGAGAGGTACCCAATCAAAGACTGGTTTTCATAGTTGTCAGGAAGGGGGTGGTGCTCAGCAGAAGGTGGTTATCTGGCAATGGGGGTCTAATATTAGGGGGGCATAGGTTGTTACCATGCAAATGGGCTGAACGAAAAATGACTGTTAACAATTCATCAGATATTTCACAAACCAAAGGGGAATAACGTTTTGACAGGGGCCCAACAAAAAACCTGTTACTAGGCAGGTTATCCAACCCTGCCCAGTAACCTAACAGATATCTCTCAGCCTAGAGGCCCAGGGAGGAATAATGTCCGTTTCACTTCAAGGCTCAACTAAAGCACTTCCCTCTACAGGAGACTTTCTTTATTCCCCCTAATTGTCAGTGACTTCCCTAAATATTCCTTTGTATTTATCTGGTTAGAATGTTGTATCTATCTGTTTGGGGATGTGTTCTCATTGCCCCAGAACATGGGAGAGCTCCCTGCAGGATGAGATCTCTTCATTTCTGTCCTCTCCCACCATCCAGTGCAGTTCCTGGATCTGGGCAGGCCATTAATTCCTTAATGCTCCTGGACTCATTGAGAGCCTTAGCCCTGCTATGGGCCCCTGTGACAATAGAAAACTAAGCAAAAGCAAATCAAATCTTTGTACACCCTAAAGTCACAAAGTTTAGAGAAGTGATGACCAGGATTCCTATTGAAGGATGTCTTGTGTTTCCTCTCTCCTCTTCCCCCTCCTTGGTGTCTCATCTTGAATGTCCTCTTTCTTCTTTTATTCTCAGCAGACTCCAGTCTCTTACTATTCCGTGGAGGAGCCAGGGATGCCTCCTCTTCTTCACCTTCAATCCATTAACCCTTTATAGTGGATATACTGTGTACCAAATGTGAATAGTACCTATGGAGGAATCCATCAGTAAGTCAGCCAATAAGTTAAGTAGAATTTATTAAGTACCTGTTGTATGTTGAGTACTGTGCTAAACTCTCAGGATTCAGAGGAAGCAAAAGGAAACTATTTCTAGTCTCAAGGAACTCACTGAAAAATTAGGGAGACAATATGCAAACAATTCCATAGAAATATCTCTGTACAGGATAAATTATACAGGAGATAACCCACACAGGAGATAATCAGCAGAGGGAATGTAGGTAATCTTTACTAGTGGGACTAAGCTCTAGACCTAAGGAGTCTCTCACCCCACCACCACACTGCTTTCCTTGTGTCTATATCTCACTTTTCTTGTTTACCTTTCTCCCATAGTCCACCATACTCTTCCATTTTCTTCAGTTCCCCAGTTATCCAAGTACTATGTGGGCTCATTGTGACCAAAGGCCTAGTCTTCACAGCTCTGGTTGTTCTGCTGGGCAGGTGCAAGGGCCCAGGTGAGTAAGGACCCTCTTCTGATTTCATTTTAAATGCACCTTTAAATGCATTTTAAATGCACATTTAAAAAGCATGGCCTTTTCATCCTCCAAACAGAAGTAGCTCTCTGAGACTCAAGCTCTGAAGGAAAGATGCTCAGGCATTTCTAAAAGTCTCTCTCTTAGGGCCACAAGATGTATGGTTGAGAGTCCCTTGAAATGCCAACAGTAATAAATAAATGTCATACTGAATATATGTAGCTGGCATTTCTGGCATTGGTCTGGAGGCTGTGAGCTGGAGGCCATGGGGAGAGCTTGCAGGATTCACACTGAGCTTGTATCTCAAATGAGAGGGAAGTATGTAGGGTATTGAAAAAAGTGAAAATGGAAATTTGTTAATTTTTTGTTTCTGTCTTTAATTTTGCACCTTTCACTGGGGTCTGTACCTAGACCTCAGTCCTGGGTGGATTTGAGTCAGGCTTTAGGGAAAAAAGGCATGATTTCAGGCTGAAGGAAAATGGGGAAAGATTCATTAACTGAACTTTCTCTTTTTTTTTCCTCAGGGAAAGGAAGGAGCCACTCTGAGCTTTCTCAGGATCAAAATGGCCTGAAATGAAATGAATTCATTTCAATGAACCTCCCAACCTGATGTATGTTCCTGCCCTCCTGAGCTTGGCCCAGACCACAGGAAATATGGAGATTGTTCCATCAGGACAGAGAATGTGGCCACCATCCCCATAGTGATTACCTGCCCAGGTCCTTAAAGCCCTTGGCCTGCCTTTCATTTGAGTGGACCTCAGAGCTCACCTCCTTTTTTTCCCTCTCATGATGAGAAGCATCCATTATCTATTCCTGGCATTCTTATTGCTCTGTGGATGGGTCACTCTGTTTCTCTGAGGGCTTAAAATGACCCCTCATGGTCTTTCAAGTGAAGTTCAAATTCCTGGTACTCAAAACCTTTTATAACGTGGCCCTCAATTGTTGATCCATGCTTCTTTCTTACTATTTTCCTGCCAAGACTCTATCCTATGACCAGGTTGGGCTCTTCACATTCTCTAGAACATCATAAAAAATTGAAGTATAGATCTACATCATTTACCTGTACATAAGGTTCTCTATGTGCTTAGTTTGATTTATAAAAACAATTTGTTAATATTATCTCCACTTTATTGTACATTTATTCAGTTTCTTATCTATTGCCCAATTATGTCTTAAACTGGTTCAGGCTGTACTTGGTAATATTGTGAAGGACCTGCAGTCTCATCTGTTCCAGAATAGGGTCATGCTCCCCTCCCTGCCTTACTCTTTCCTATTCTGCTTTTTGCTAAGGTCCTGTTCCCTGGTTCCTATCTAGGTACTATTTATCTTTTAAAACCTTTTAGAAATCCTAACTCCTTGAGAGCTGTGTGATGTCCCAAACATATTTGATACCCTAAACAGATCTGAGCCCCCACCTCTTCTGGAAAGAGATCCCACACCATTCTATTTTTGCTTTCCTGTCCAACTTATACTTCCTGAAGTGGACTCTTATAAACAAGGGCATCTCAGCCTGGGATATGTGGCATTTTTTTATAAATGTTTTGAAAAGTAGTTCTAATATAATTATTTTTGAAGGTGTTAGGCAGATAGAGTACTGGGCCTGGAGTCAGGAAGACTCATTTTCCTGAGTTCAAATCTGGCCTTAGATACTTACAATCTGTGTGACCCTGGGCAAGTCACTTAACCCTGTGTTCTTCAGTTTCCTGTATTTTTACCAAGATAACTACAAATAGGGTCCCCAAGAGTCAGACATGATTGAAAAAAAATGGAACACTATTTGATCTAGTGGTTTTCTTTTTCTTCTTACCCAAAGGGTGAATTCAGGTGTGGTGAGACAGTGGAAAGCAGGCAGGAGGAAGTGGACACAAATTTTGGTTACTTAAAAAAATTTAATAAAAAAAGAGTAAGGACTTCTAAGAAAGACAGGTCTAACCAGGAAACAGGTGCCCCTCATGAACCCCAGAGAGGAGCTTTGAGAACTTAGGAATCTCAGTATGACTTAGTTATCTCCTTTTCTGTCAAGTTATTGTTCCCTGAACTGGATAATGTTATGGAATGTCTTTTGATAAAAAGTAGGGAAGATTTAGGACAAGTCAAAAATAAATACAAAATTGTGACTCTCATACATCTGTTGACTAAGCAGAATCTACTAACTTGAAAAACTCCAGTAGTCCTACTATGCACACACACACACACACACACACACACACACACACACATACACACATGCATGTATGGATTCATTCATTTCTACAGTTCATTGCTACTACACAGGAGGAATGCTCCTTCTTCATGGCACTCTGACTGGTACCTTCATGAAAAAAATAGCAATTTCTGAGCACTGGACTCTCTGGTACAAGGGCATTCACAAGACATCTTGAAGCACTTTTGAGAAAATTTCCCATATTTGGAGTATTTTGTCAAGGGTTTCCCCCTTTTTCTCCCAAAGGAGGAGTTTCTATATTTTATATTCTAAAATCCACAGAATTTAAAGGGCATTTGGGAGTTAACTTCAGAGATGATAAAGAAGTCTAGTCCTTTACCACTGAAGGGTAAGGGAGATAAGAAAGAAAAAATAGGATAGGGAAGGATGGGTTTGTTTCCTCGGGGATCCAAGGACTAAAAGACACTAGTGCAAGAGTTTGGATTGGAGTATCCCCTAATAAGCAGGAGTAGGGCTAGGACTACACAGATTAGCCCGTGAAGCACAGGGTGAGCTCTCTTGGAAACTTCTGGGAAACATGCTGACAAAGTAGACAGGATAGACATTTGGGAATGATACAGTCTCTGTGAGAGTCCTTTGCTCCCTTTCCCACCAACTGAACACCATGGCTACAGCAGAATGGGGGGATGTATCAAAGTTCTACCTCTGTGAGAGGCAATCTCACCATAGATTGCTCCCATTTCGGGCAGTAGGCAGAACTGAGACACTGAACACTGGGCAAAATTGATTAAGTTGCATTATGAACATTTAATCTACAGGAACGTAGACTCTGTTGAGCCAATGAGATCATTGTGGAGTTAAATCAGAAAAGACGTTCATGGTGCCTTTCAGGGTCTTTCATTGTTCTGCTGCCTGATTTCTCTTGTCCCATAGAGATGAATGTGACCAGGGCCAGAGGTATTGTGCTCCCACTTGATGGGGCTTAACTAGAGTGAAGATCCTAACATCTCATCCCAGCCTGAGATTTTATCACCACTATATCATTAAGTGAAAGAAAGGTGTGACTGGTCCCTAAATTTAGTCTCGTACTTACATATATCTATGTGCTGACCAGGTTCCAAAAGTCAGGAGACTGAAAATGCAGAGGGTTAGTTCTCACCACAGTCCCAAGACCCAGTACAGAAACAACTTAAGGAATTGGTGGATTGCCAAATCACACAGAGAACTTAGAGCATTCCCCTAGCTAAACTCCTATATCAGAAGTACTCAACCTTTTTGGTCACAGGATCCATTTACTCTAATAAAAATTATTGAGTATACCAAAGAGATTTTGTTTATGGGGACTCTGTTTATCAATGTTTACTGTATTATAAATGAGAATTGATAAAATTTTTAAATATTTATTAATTCATTTAAAATAAGAATAATAAGGCCATTTCATTGTAAAAAATTTTTTTTGAATAAAAAAAAATGTTTTAAAAGAAATAAAATTAAATGAGAAGAGTGGAATTATTTTACATATTCCTGCAAAGCTCTTTAATGTCAGAATTAAAAAGAGACAGTTGGACTGTTCTATCTGATTTTGCATTTAGGTTGTTATTTGTGTTAGAATATATGGAGAAAATTTGGCCTCACAAAAAGGAGGGAATGAGGATTTCAAGAGACAGTGTCTTGGTATTATGATGAAGCTAGTTTTAACCTAGCAGATATGCTGAAAGGGTATCAGGGACCCTAAAAGGTTCTTCAACTATTCTTTGAGAACCTCTGGATTAGATGGTCTGTGAGGTTCCCTTCAGCTTCTGAGCTAGTGTTTATTATCCTAGGACCTAGTTGATATGCCCAACAATATTTTTCTCTGGACCCCAGGGGACCAGTGGAGAAATGATCAATTTCTGGTTAGATTGCAGGACTTCAACATTCAACATGTTCAACATTCAACCCTACCCTTATTCCTAACCCTCCTTAACCAAGTCCCTTCCCTGGAGCTGGAAAAAGAAATAGTAAGGCTGTGTGGGAGGATCTAGTATGAACAGAAAGAAGAGAAGGGAAGACGGTAGAGTAAAAGGAGGGTTGAACTTGAACTCTCCCCCAAACTCCTTCAAATACCTGTAAAATATGATTTGAAATAGACTCTAGAGCCCACACAATGATGGAGTGAAACAAATCTCCAGTCCAAGACATCCTGAAAGGTCAATGGGGAAGGGTCTATCACACCAGGCTGGGAGTGGATCACAGTCCAGTGTGGGCCACTCAAGTACAGATCTGAGCAGGTTTCTAGGGACTGAATCACTGGCAGCTATAGTGGTTTCCAGGCTTCTCAACCCCAGTACACCAAGGACAACTTAGAAGGTCAGTAGCAAAAGCCTGTTGGACCTGTATGAGAGAGCCACAACAGCAATAGCAGCAGTGGTGGCTGTATCTGGAGCTCTAGGCCCACAGATTGTGGGGGGATTGAGCGGCTGATCAGAGAGGAATTGCAGGGATCTTTTTGCCAGTGCTGAGGTGAGATTCACATGCTCTACTGTGCTTGGATATGGGTCACAGTCCTGGGTGGTGGTCCTAAGGTGAGGAGTGGTGGAGTGGTGGAGTTTGTGGTAACAGTGAAGAGGGAACACTCCTCAAATTCCAAGGGGAAAAAGAATGCTTGAGGTCACTCACAGACCAGGAGAAGAGTAGATACCTCTCTTTGGAATACAACCTTGGAAGAGCTGAAAATCTGAATGTCCCTAAAAGTATTTCTGAAAACAGCTGTACAAAACTGAAGCTTAGGATAGTACAGCACCCCTCTCCACCTCACCCCAAATGGAAGCAGAGAACTGTCTTGAAAAAGAGCTCAAAAGTCAAGCAATTGGCTGGGAAAATGAGCAAACAGAAGAGGGGGTGGGGGAGAATCAGACTATTGTATCTTATTTTGGTGACAAGGAAGATCAAAATATACAACCAGAAGACAACAAAGTCAAAGCTCCTACATACAAACCTCTAAAAAAAATATTAATTGTTCTCAGGCCACAGAAAAGCTCAAAAAGGATTTTAAAAATCAATTAAGAGAGGAAAAACTGGGAAAAGAAATGAGAATGATGTAAGAAAATCATGAAAAATGAGTCAATAGCTTGTTAAAAGAGACCCCCCCCCTCCAAAACGCTGAAGAAAATAACACCTTTAAAAGTAGACTGACTCAAATGGCAAAAGATATCAAAAAAGCCAATGAGGAGGAAAATGCCTTGAAAAGCAGAATTGACCAATGCTTTAAATATTAGAATAGAGTAAATGGAATCTAATGACTTCATGAAAAATCAAGAAATTATAAAACAAAACCAAAAGAATGAAAAAATATAAGACAGTTTGAAATATCTCATTGGAAAAACCAGTGACATGGAAATAGATACAGGACAGATAATTTTAAAATTATTGGACTACCTGAAAGCCATGATCAAAAAAAAAAGAGCCTAGACATCATCTTTCAAGAAATTATTAAGGAAAACTCTCCTGATATTTGAGAATCAGAGGATAAAATAGAAATTGAAAGAATCCACTAATCACCTCCTGAAAAAGATCCCTGAAAGAAAACTCCTAGGAATATTGTAGCCAAATTCCAGAGTTCTCAGGTCAAAGAGAAAATATTACTAGTAGTCAGAAAGAAACAATTTGAGTGCTGTGGAAACACAATCAGGATAACACCAGATCTATTGGCTTCTACATTAAGGGATTGAAGCATTTTGAATATGATATTCCAGAGGTCAAAGGAGCTAGGATTAAAACCAAAAATCACCTACCCATCAAAACTGAGTGTGCTACTTCGGGAGAAAAAGCAGTCATTCAATAAAATGGAGGCCTTTCAAACATTCTTGAGAAAAGGACCAGAGCTGAATAAATATTTGACTTTCAAATATAAGAATTAAGAGAATCATGAAAACGTAACAGGGAAAAGAATTCATAAGGTATATAATAAAGGTGAACTGTTTACATTACTAGATGGAAAGATTGTATTTGTAACTATTGAGACATTTTTCAGTCTTAGGGTAGCTGGAGTGAATATAAATACATACATGCATACATACAGAGAACCCAGGGTGATTTGAATATTAAGGGATGGTATCTAAAACTTAAGTTAAGGGGTAAGAGAGGAATATAGTGGGAAAATGAGAAAGGGAAGAATAGAATTGGGTAAATTATCTCATATAAAAGAGGCAAGAAAAAAACTTTTGCAATTGAGGGAAAGAGGGGGTAGGTGAGAGGGAATGAGTGAACCTTACTCTTTTCAGATTTGGCTTAAGGAGGGAATAACATACACACTCAATTGGTATGAAAATCTATCTCATCCTAAAGGAAAATAAGAGGGAAGGGGGTAGATAGAAGGGAGGGTAAATGGGAAGAGGGGGTAATCAGAAGTAAACACTTTTCAGGAGGGACAGGGTCAAAGGAGAGAAGAGAAAAAATGGGGGGCAGGATAGGATGTAGGGAAATATAGTTAGGCTTGCTCAACATGACTGTTAAGGAAGTGTTTTACATGACCACAAATGTACAACCTACATTGAATTGCTTGCCTTCTCAGTGGGGTTGATGAGGAGGGTGTAAGGGAGAGAATTTGGAACTCAAAGTTTAAAAATGAATGTTAAAAATTGCTTTTCCATGCAACAGGGAAATGAGACACACAGGCAATGGGCTATAGTAATCTATCTTGCCCTCCAAAAAATAGAGGAAAAGAGGATAAGGGAAAGGTTGTGTGTGATAGAAGGGAGGGCAGACTGGGGGAAGGGGTGATCGGAATGTATGCTTTGAGTGGGGTTAGGGGAAAGATAGAGAGAAACTTTGAAACTCAAAATTGTGTCGAAGTGAATGCTGAAAACTAAAAATTAATTAATTAATAAGAAAATTAATTAATTAATAAGAAAATTTAAAGGAAAAGTTTTATGGTGATGAGGAGTTTAGCTTATACTAGAAAAATGCATCTGCTAGACTGATACTTTCTCTCTTGAACAAATTTCCTCTATTTTTTGGAGGGCAAGAATTAAGTGAGCAGAATTAAGAAAAACAATTTATACAATGACAGCATTGTAGAAAGAAACAACTTTGAAAGGCTAGACTTCTGACCAATGCAATAAGTCATGAATCCAGTCAGACTGAAGATGAAAAAATACTCCATTCACCTCCTGCCAGAAAGACAATTAATTTAAAATGCAGAAAGAAATGCGCATTTAGATATAATCAAAGTGGGAACTTCTTTTATTGAGCTATTCATACCTATAATGAGAGTTTTGATTTTTTCCTTTTTTTCTCATTATGAGGGGGCAATGAAAAGGACAGAATATCAATGTTCATAAAAAATTAAATAAATGTATTTTAAAAATTCAAGAGATTCAAAAAGCAAACCTTGGGGACTAGAGGAAGGGACAGCAAAGAAAGGAAAAAAGAATGTCATTGAGGATAAGCAGTAAAATGGATCAGACAGTCCTATCTCAGAAACGTTTATGTTTAACTCCTGATTGTGTTAAAAAAAAGTTTTTGTTGTCTCTATCCTCCAACAAAGTCCTACAACAATAACAACAGCAAAAAGAGAAGGGGCAGTTTCTTATTTGCCAGTGGCCCCTTGTGACCATAAAGAGTGGTTAACAAAACTGATAGTGAGGAGATCCAGGAGTCTCCATCTGCTTCTGCCATAGATCTCCTTCCTTTGATATACCCACATATCCCTAGCAGCTGCTGTCCATCTGAAGTGCTTGCTCTCAGAAGAGACAACTCCATTCCCATTTATCTGAGTCCTGATTAAATCTCAGCCCCAATGCTAGCATCTTTGTCTCCTCACTCTCTTTCCAAACCCCCATACTCTTCAGGGTCCTAAAGATAAGGTTCATGAGTGGGAGAACAGAAAATCAGTGCAATAAGACAAGTTCCTCTTTTAAGCTCTGTCCTTCTACAGGGTCAGGCAAGAGCTCTAGGGCAACCTTGGAAATGAGGGAAGTAAAGCCAAGATGGCAGACTAGGAGAAAGCCAGATAGACAAATTCTCCTCAAAAAATTCCTTCAAAAAGACAAAAAAGGCAGAAGACTGAATCTTGATGGGGAAATCCAGAACAAGTTCCACTGAGTCATTTCTCCTGATTAAGTTAGCACAGAGAGACAGACAGAAAGGCCTGTGGATGGGACTGGGCCAGAACACACTGGTGTCCAAGAAGAACAGAAGCACCAGATCAAAAGGATGTCTTATATCCACACCAAAGCATGTGAGTCCAGAACAAGGGCACTATAGTGGAGGCAAGTGCCAACTGATAGCTTTGTTGCCCATTTGTCCTGTTCTGCATCATAGATCCAGGGCAGACTAAGAAGGGACACAGCTCATGAGGTTGGTATCACAGATAGGGAGGCCCTAAGTGGTTTCCTGGCCTACTTAGAAAGGAAGAAGTTCAAAAGAAAGGAGCAGTAGTGTGGCTTAGACCCTTGAAACAAGGAAGGGTCTTAGTTCCAGCATCTAGCCCAGCCTACAGACAAATAGGCAGGGTATGGATCCCCGATCAAAGGGTGGCCTACACTTCTGTCCCTATGAACCAACAAAGCCTTCCAGATGGATAATAGGGACAGAATCCATCAGAACTCCATTGTTGCTCAGGCTGAAACTCAGGTCAGAAACAGATTAAGTGGACAGCAAGTACACTTGCCGTGGATTAGGCTACATAGGGAGACCTGCATAGGCTTGCATCTCAATCTCTCCCTGAGATCCTGAAATTACAAAGAACTCAATTCTCACAAAAATATCAAGAATATCAACCCAAATTTTCTTTCCAGAAGTGCCACAGAGTCCAGCCCTAACACAGGACTCAGGAAAGAAATCAGCTAGAAGAACGAGCAACGAACAATGAACACAAACATAAAGAGTTATTTTGTTAGCAGGGAAGCTCAAAACAATTGAGAAGACAAGAATGTTCCCAAAACATGAATAAACAATGTATCAGAAAAATGCAGCTTGGGCACTAACTTAATTAGAATTGCTGGAAGAGATGATTCAAGAATTAAAATTTATTTTTAGAAATGAAATGAGACTATTCTTGTGTAAGGTGTCAGGCATTGGTTTATGCCCAATTTCCACCACACTATTATCCAGTTTTCCCAGAAGTTTTTGTCAAACAGTGAGGTCTTCTCCAAGAAGTTGGGGTCTTTGACTTTATCAAACAATAGACTGCTATAGGCATTGACTACTGTGTCTTGAATACCTAACCTCCTCCACTGATTTACCCCTCTATTTCTTAGCTGCAAGTGGCTTGATGGTTGCTGCTTTATAGTACAATTTGAGATCTGGTAGTGCTAGGTCACCTTCCCTAGCATTTCCTTTCATTAATTCCCTTAATATTCTAGATTTTTTTTTCTAGATGAATTTAGATACTATTTTTTTCTAGCTCTAGAAAATAATTTTCTGGTAGTTTGGTATAGTAATGAAGAAGTAAATTAATTTAGACAGAAATCTCATTTTTATTATATTAGCTTGGCCTACTCACAAGCAACTGATATTTTTTCAATTACTTTGATTTGACTTTATTTGTGCAAAAAGTGTTTTGTAATTGTGTTCATATAGTCCCTAGGTTTGTTTTGGCAGGTAGTCTCCCAGATATTATACAGTGTCTACTGGAACTTTAAATGGAATTTCTCTTTCTATCTCTTGCTGTTGGGCTTTGTTAATAATATATAGAAATGCAAATGATTCATGTGGGTTTATTTTGTGACCTGCAACTTTGCAAAAGTTGCTTATTATTTCAAACAGTTTATTTGATTCTCTAAGTATATCATCATATCATCTATAAAAAGTGATAACAGTTTCTTGTCTATTCTAATTCCTTCAATTTCTTTTTCTTCTCTTATTGCTAAAGTTAATATTTCTAGTACCATATTGAACAACAGCGGTGATAATGAACATCCTTGTTTCACCCCTGGTCTTATTGGAAATGCATCTAGCTTATCCCCATTGCATATAATGCTTGCTGATGGTTTTAGGTAGATACTACTTATTATTTTGAGGAAGACTCTGTGGGAGTAAAGAACTGGAAATCAAGGGGATGCCTATCAATTGAGGAATGGCTGAACAAGTTGTCACATATGAATGTAATGGAATGCTATTGTTCCCTAAGAAATGATTAACAGGAGGGCTTCAGAGAGGCCTGGAAGGACTTATATGAACTGATGCTGAGTGAAATGAGAAGAACCAGGAGAACACTGTACACAGTAATAGTCACAGTGTGCATGATAGATTTAGCCCTTCACGGTAATGCAAGGACCTAAAACATTCCCAAAAGACTCTTGAGGCAAAATGCCATCCACATCCAGAGAAAGAACTATGGAATCGAAACACAAAATGAAGCAGACTATTTTTTTCTCTCTCTCTTTTTTAATACATTCTTTTTTAATTGAATTTTGAGATGTTGAGAGTATCTCATTGTGGTGGAAGGGAGGGAGGGGGAGAACGTGACCATATACATAGAGCATGACCTTAGGCAGGAAGTCCAGATGCAGGTGATGATCAGGTGAAGAAGTCCTGGGCTCCTCCCTACTCCCCAAGACTGACTCATGAACTGTTCCAAGCTCAGGAAGTGCGTTGGGCAGCACTTTGCAGCCTTGTGGCTCCTTTAGTTTCTCCTCTCAGGATAGACAATTCAGCATTTTCTTTCAGTTCCAACATATATCCAATATATCCAATACTATATCCAATCCTCCAAAAAGCTCACCTTTCACATATAACTCGGGGTACGTTGGCCAGTTGGAGTAAGCTTTTAGTCCTTGCCACAGTTCTTCATCCTCCAAGATATCAAACACCTCAAAATCAATACGTGTGTCGTTAAAAATTTCTAGAATTTGTTTTCTGAATCCACATTTTGCCATCTGTTTGTTTCCTTTCATAAACAGCATCGCAGAAGCTTTATTTGTCAGTACTTTGAGCCTTTCTTCTAGTTTCAGGGCTTTGGGGCAAATTGTATCAAGCTCATTAGATGCTTCCAGTTCTTTCACAATATTGAGACTTCCTATCATCTCTCCAGACACGTATAACTGAGGATAAGTGGGCCAAATTGAGTATATTTTGAATCCTTGGTGTACATCTTCATCCAAAAAGATATCAAAACTGCTAGATTGAATATTAAGCTTTTTAAGAATTTCCACCATCTGCTTGCTGAAGCCACAGAGGGGTGCTTATGGAGACCCTTTCATGAAGAGCATGCAGGGAGCAGCATTTATCAGCTTCTTCAGCCAAAGGTTAAAGTCTTCCTTCAGGCATTCGGTAGCAGCCCTGTGAGGAACATGGCTGGAGACATGGGACTCTACTTTCCTGGTCAGCTCAGGGGCATGGACAACATCTAATCAATCCACTTTCTAGGAGTTCTTAAAGAATAGAAAGGTTGAGAGAGAACTAATTTCATATTTCTCAGACACTTCAGGAACTGCTTCCATTTCACTTCACAAACACCATCTGCGGGTGTTCCTTGGCTAATTTTTCCATGACATCATTCATCTGTGTGCACTGGGAAGCCCACAGTGCCAGAAATGGATGACAGTGAGGGACACTACGGCTGGCCAGACTGGGTTGCTTGGTCCTTGGCATCCTCCTCCTCCTCCTGGGCCCATGAAAGCCATCTAGCATCCCAAACTATTTTCTCTTGTGTTATGTTATGTTTTGGTTTGGTTTTTCTCATTCATTTTAATTCTTCTATACAACATGACTAATGTGAAAATGTGTTTAAAAAAAATGTATGTGTGGAACCCATAAAAGATTGTGACCCATCTTGGGGAGGGAGGAGGAGAAAATTTAAGATTTATGGAAGTGTTTGTTGAAAACTGAAAACAAAATTAATTTTAAAAAAAGAAAAAGAAAAGAAAAATAAATTCTCACAATAAAAAAAAATGAAATGAGAGTACTTAAGAAAAATAACTGGAAAAGAAATGAGGACTAAGAATTAAAAAGAGGATTAACAGCTTGGAATGAGAAATAGAAAACCTTTCATGAGCAATAGTCTGAAAATAAGACAGGACCAAGCAAAGGAAGATGACTCCATTGGATAAGAAATATTAAAATCCAGGGGAAAGATGGGAAAAAGAAAACTTAAAATATCTCTCATTAAAAATGGAGCTGAAAACCAAATTAAGAATATATAATTAAATAAGTGTTGAAATATCTGACATCTATATCCTCCAGAAATGGCAAGAAATGGTGAAAACTATTGCCCGTATCTTTTAGAACCAGAGCAATAAATGAAAATAGAAAAAAAATCAACCAATTGCTTCCTAAAAGAAACGTGAAAATACAAACTCCCTGGAACGTTATAAAGCAAATCTAGTCCAAGTTAAAACAACAACAAAACACCTGTAAGTACCCTAAAAGAAAGAGTTCAGATCCCAAGCTGCACTCAGGATCCCACAACCATCCTCTCAATCACCCCCTCATTGACCTTCAAAGCTGTCTTTGGCGTCTGTGGGTTGAGGAATCTGTTAACCACAGCTGCTGCTGGGGATTCTGTCCCTGAGTCCTGCTCTGGTCCTGTTCCTGTTGTTTCCACGTAGCCAAGCCTGGGCTGGGCTCCGTAGGCTGCTCTTCACTCCATGCCCCATGCAATAGATCTTTCCTGTCAGCCTTCCAGGCTGCCTTGGTCTGGAAATCTCTTTCACTCGTTCGTTTTGTGACTTCTGCTGCTCTAGAATTTGTTTAGAGTCATTTTTTACAGGTATTTTATGTGCTGTGGGGAATAGCTAGAGTAGCTGCATCTTTCTATTCTGCTATCTTGGCTCCATCCCACTATTCATATCTTTTGGCCAATTCTCAATTGGGAATCACTACTATGTTATTAATTTGACTCAGTTCTCTATATGTTGAGAAAGGAGGTTTTTATCAGGCTTCATCATGTTCCTGGATGGAACAATTGTTTCTCAGCTTTCTGCTTCTCTTTTAATCTTGTTTGCATTGGCTTTGCTGGTGCAAAAACTTTTCAATTTAATGTAATCAAAATCACCCATTTTGCATTTCATAATGTTCTCTCTCTCATTTGGCTATAAATTCTCCTGTTCTCCACAAATTTGACAGGTAAACTCTCCTAGTTTTCCTTTAGTATTAGGTTTTACATTTAAATCATATACCTATTTTGACTTTATCTTGGTGTGTACTGTAAGATGTTGGTCTATGCCTAATTTCTCCCATACTATTTTCAAGTTTTCTTAGAAGCTTTTGTTAAATAGTGAATTCTCATTTCAGAAGCTAGAATCTTTGTGTTTATCAAATAATGGATGCTATAATCATTGATTACTAACTATGTCTTGTGTACCTAAACTATTCCACTGTTGCACCACTCTATTTGTTAGCCAATACCAAATAGCTTTGATGATTGATTGCCACTTTATAATACAATTTAAGATTTGGTATGATTAGGCTACTTGCCCTTGCTTTTCTTTTCATTAAATATCTTGATATTCTGGACCTTTTTTTCAGGATGAATTTTGCTATTATTTTTTCTAGTTCTATAAAATACTTTTTAGTAGTTTGATTAAGTTCTGAATAAGTAATTTCATTTAGGTAGAATTGTTGTTTTTATTCTATTAGCCCAGCCCACCAATGAGAAACTGATATTTTTCCAATTATTTAGACCTGACTTTATTTCTCTGAAAAGGGTTTTGTAATTGTGTTCATATAGTTCCTCAGTTTGTCTTGGGAGGTAAACTCACAAATATTTTATGATGTCTGCAGTAACTTTAAATGGAATTTCTTGTTATATCTCTTGCTGTTGGGCTTTGTTGGTAATATATAGAAATGCCAATGATTTCTATGGGTTTGTTTTCTATCCTATAACTTTCAAAAAGTTGTTTAATATTTCAAGTAGTTGTTAACTTGATTCTCTAAGTTTACTGTCATAACATTTGCAAAGAGTAATACCTTTGTTTCTTCTTTGCCTATTCTAATTATTCAATTTCTTTTTCTTCTCTTATTGCTAAAGCTAACATTTCTAATACCATATTGAATATCAGTGGTGATAATGGACATCCTTGTTTCACCCTCAATTAATTGGAAATACTTCTACCTTGTCCTCGCTACATATAATGCTTGCTAATGCTTTTAGATAGATGCTACTTATCATTTTAAGGAAGACAGGATTTATTCCTATGTTTTCTAATGTTTTTAATAGGAATGGGTGTTGTATTTTGTCAAAAGCTCTTTCTGCATCTTTTGAGAAATTTTTATGATTTCTGTTAGTTTTGTCTTTGATATGGTCAATCATGCTGATAGGCTTCCTAATATTGAATCAGTCTTGCATTCCTGGCATAAATCCTATCTAGTCATACTGTATTATCCTCACGAAAAGTTTTTGTAATCTCTTGGCTAAGATTTTATTTAAAATTCTTGCATCTGTATTCATTAGGGAAATTGACTTATAATTTTCTTTCTCTGTTTTCACTCTTCCAAATTTAGATGTCAGCACAATCTTTGTGTCATCAAAAGAATTCAGTAGGATTATTTTCCCTAATTATTTATCTGGTATTGGAATTAATTGTTCTTTAAAAGTTTCAAAGAATTCACTTGTAAATATATATGACACTGGAGATTTTTTCTTAGAAAGTTTATTTGTGGCTTGGTCAATTTCTTTTTTTGAGATAGGATTATTTAAATATTTTATTTCCTCTTCTATTAGTCTGGGCAATTTATGTTTTTGTAAACATTTGTGTATTTCACCAAGATTGTCAAATTTATGGCCATACAGTAAGGCAAAATAACTCCTAACTATGGTTTTAATTTTCTCTTCAGTGATGATAAATACACCTTTTTCATTTTTGATACTGGTAATATGGTTTTTT
>CM053770.1:321530429-321557021 GCA_028658325.1 Potorous gilbertii
CAGTGACTTGACTTCTGAGATTCCTCTCCACCCCCACCTTGCCTCCAGTTCCACCCAGCTGGTGCTTGGTGTCAGAGATTCAAATGCTGCTTCCCAGCCTCAGGGCTTTCTGTGGGGTAGGGCTGCTATTAAGTGTAAGATTAAGTTCAGCTGCTTGGGTGGGGGCAGGGCTTAGTTCCCTGAGGGGGTTTATGTGGAGACCTTCAACAGTGGATCTGAGCTCCTGCCTTCTTTGGGAGCCCCGGTCCTCTGCTGCCTCTGCTGCTGCCTCCCAAGGGGGCCTGACTTATGAAGATACCCTTCTCCCCTCTCAGCCAGCCAAAAAGGCTCTCTCACTGAACTTTGTGCCTGTGAATGGAGGGACCTGCATGGCCACGGGGGATTCTGTCCCTGAAGCCTTCTCGGATCTGCCTCTCTCGGTGTCGCACAGTCAAGGCAGGGCTTGGCTCTGCTCCAGTCCGTTGCTTGATGGACCTTTGGTGTTGGTTTTTCAGATGTCTCTGGAACAGAAATCTCCTCCACTCCATTGTTCTGTGGCTTCTGATGCTCCAGAATTTGTTGGGAGTTCTTCTTTACAGGTATTTTATAGATTGTGGATTAGTTATGTGAATCTTTCTACTCCGCCATCTTCGCTCCTCCTCCCAGTATTTCTTTTCATTAGCTCCTTTGATATTCTGGACCTTATGTTCTTCCAGATGAATTTTGATATCACTTTTTCTAGCTCTGCAAAATAATTATCTGATAGTTTAATTGGTATGACATTGAATAAGTAAATAAATTTAGATAGAATTGTCATTTTCATGATATTTTTTCAGACTACCCATGAGCAACTGATGTTTTTCCACTTACTGAGATCTGAATTTATTTGTGTGAAAAGTGTTTTGTAATTGAGTCCCTCAGTTTGTTTTATATTGTTGTTTTTAATCTATTCTGCTATCCATCTCTGTTTTATTGGAGAACTTCCCATAAATTCACAGTTTTGATTCACATTCACAGTTATGATTACTATTTGTGTCTTTTCTGCCATCCTCTTCCCCCTTGTTTATCCTTTTAGTTTTCCCTACTCCCTTTCCCTCCCCAAAAGAGTTTTAATTTTTGCCTGCTGCCTCCCTCAGTCTTCCCTTCCTTCTTTCAGCTCCCCTCCCTTTTAATTCCCTTTCCCTTACTACTTTCTCCCTCCCTTTTAGCCCCACTCCCTTTTCTTTCTCTCTTACCCTCTTATTGCCTGTAGAACTAGTTGTATATCTATACTTAATTGAGTTTGTTGTACCCTCCTTGAATCCACTCAGATGAGAGTACCTCTCAAACAATACTCATCTCCCTCCCCTCTTTCCCTCTGTTGTAATATATTTTTGCACCTTTTCCTATGATGAAATTTATTTTTTTTCCTGCCTCCTCTTTTTCACACCTTCCATTGCAATATCTTCACACCCTTAAACCACATTTAATATCATCACATCATTTAATTTATACCCACTTCCTCTATCTATGTCCATAACATACATTACATTTCATAATAAATATACAATTCTCAAGATTAACAAGTATCATCTTCACTTATAGGAATGTAAACAATTTGCTCATATTGTGTAACACGTTTTTTGTCCACTGTTTACCTTTTTATGCCTCTCTTGAGACCTGTGTTTGAAGATCAAATTTTCTATTGAGTTCTGGCCTTTTCATAAGGAAGATCTGGAAATCCTTTAGTTCACTGAATTCCCATCACCTTGCCTGAAATATCATGTTCAGCTTTGCTGGGCAATCAATCCTTCGTTGTAGTCCCAACTCCTTTGCCTTACAGAATGTCATATTCCAATTCCTTTTGATCTTTTAATATGTAAGTTGCAAACTCCTGTGTTATCCTGACTATTTGAATTGTTTTTTTCTGGCTGCCTTCAGTATTTTCTCCTTCACTTGATAGTTTTGTAATTTGGCAACAATATTCCTTGGTGTTATTAGTTTTTTGTCCCTTTTGGGAGGTGAACAGTGGATTCTTTAGCTGACTATTTTGCCCTCTGGGTCTAGGATTTCTGGGCAATTTTCCATGATGATTATTTGATGATATTGTCAATTTATCATAGCTTTCTGGTAGAACAATAATCCTTAGATTTTTCTCTCGTGGATCTATTTTCCAGGTCAGTTGTTTTTCCATTTAGATGTTTTTACATTTTCTTCTATCTATTCATTCTTTAGATTCTGTTTGACTGATTCTTGATATCTCATAGATTCATTATCTTCTACCTGCCCTATTCTATTTTTTATCAAATTGTTTTCTTCAGTTAACTTTTGAATGTCCTTTTCCATCTGTTCAATTGTTCCTTTTAAGGAGTTACTTTCACCTGTCAGGTTTTGTACTTCCTTTTCTATTTGTTCAATTTTCCTTTTTGAGGAGCTGTTCTCTTCAGTGAATTTTTTTTCAAAGTTTTAAAATCTTTGGCCAATTTTTCTTCTATTTCTCTAATTTGGGTTTTAAAATCCTTCCAGAGCTCTTCCAAGAAGACTCTTTGTACTTGTGACCAGGTCATAATCCCTTCTTAAGTTTCAGATGGGAGTACAGTCTCAATTCTGACCTCTTTGGTATTGATATTTTGGTCCTTGTCCCCACAGAAAGATTCTATGGTCTTTTCTTTTCTGCTTTGCTTTTTACTTATGATAATAACCCTTTTCCTGGCTTTCAAGGTAGATCTCTGTGTCTGTGGCACAGGGAGCTATGTCCCACAGTTCTTGTGCTTAAAACTTGAGGCTTTGTTTGTTGTGGCTTCTGGTTCTTTCAGCTAGAAATTTAACGCTGTAACTTATCTGGTGCTGAGCTGGCTGAAGTTTGAAAGCAGAGGCCAGTTAGGTCTTTTTGAAGACCTGGAGCTAGCTTGTTCAGTGTGGCAGAGGGGTGACCTGTACACCTGGAGGCTCCTCTGCTGAACTAGGACATCAGCAAGCTTAGTTATCTGTGCTAGTGTTTTCCTGATTTCTCAAGGGTGCTGAGGCACGCCTGGGGTCTTGGTGTTAGCAGTTGCTGGCTTCTACCCCACTGGGGCTCAGGATCTTCTCTTGGTTTGTTTAGGTAGGGCTTTCTGGGACAGCTCTGATTCTGCACTGTTTGCCTGTAGCCACAGCAAGAGGAACCCTCCTCAGCGATTTTTCTAGCCTCTCGGACTGAGAGTCTGTTTATGCCTTCTGCTGTTCCCACTATTTCAGGGCTTTTCCCAGCGAGATATTCTCAGTGGTCAAGGTGAACAAGGGGAGGGAGATGGCAATTGCCAATCACTCCACCATCTTGGCTCCTGGAACCCAAAAATAGTTCTTTAAAAATTATAATGGAGCAGACAGAAGCTAATGACTTCATGAGAAACCAAAAAATTATAAATCAAAACCAAAAGAATGAAAAAAATAGAAACGAATGTGAAATATCTCATTGGAAAAACAACTGACCTGGAAAATAGATCCAGGAGAGATAATTTAAAAATTATTGGTCTACCTGAAAACCATGATCAGAAAAGAGTTTAGACATTATCTTCCAATAAATTATCAAGGAAAACTGCCCTGATATTCTAGAACCAGAGGGCAAAATAGAAATGGAAAGAAATCTCTGATCACCTCCTGAAAAAGATCCCAAAAGGAAAACTCCTAAGAATGTTATAGCAAAATTCCAGAGTTCCTAGGTCAAGGAAAAAATATTACAAGTAGTCAGAAAGAATTAAAATATTGTGGAAACACTATCAGGATAACATAGTATTTAGTAGCTTCTACAGTAAGGGATCAAAGGGCTTGGAACATGATATTCCAAGAGGTCAAAGGAGATATGATTAAAATCATGAATCACCTACCCAGCAAAACTGAGTATAATACTTCGGGGGGAAATGCAATTTCAATGAAACAGAGAACTTCCAAGCATTCTTGTTGAAAAGACCAGAGCTGAATAGAAAATTTGACTTTCAAATATAAGAATCAGGAGAAACAAGAAAAGAGAAACCTTAAGGAACTCATTAAAGTTGAACTGTTTACATTCCTAAATGGAATGATATTATTAGAAACTTA
The DNA here is from genome assembly GCA_028658325.1 of Potorous gilbertii. Taxonomy (NCBI): domain Eukaryota; kingdom Metazoa; phylum Chordata; class Mammalia; order Diprotodontia; family Potoroidae; genus Potorous; species Potorous gilbertii. Next base: position 321,534,465 of record CM053770.1, read on the forward strand.
TGAGACCTTTTTAAGTATTATGGTAGTTAGATGGTATACACATGCATGTATATATGTGTGTGTGTATGGGTATGTATGCATATATATATGGAAGGCACGGTGTGAGCTGAATATGAAGGGAGAAAACCTAAAAAAATAAAATTTATTGTGGAATGGAATATAGTAGGAAGAAGAGAAAGGGAGAGGTAGAATGTAGTAAATCATCTCACATAGAAGAGGGAAGAAAAAACTTTTTCAATGGATAGGAAGAGGGGGCAGATGAAAGGAAATAACTGAGCCTTACTCTCATGGGATTTGGCTTAAGGATGGAATAGCACACAATCAACTGGATATGGAAATCTATTTTACCCTGCAGGAAGGCAAGGGGGAAGGGAATAGGAGAAGAAAGATAATATAAGGGAAAGCAAATTGAGAAAAGGAATAATCAGAAGCAAACACTATTGTGGGAGGACACATCTTGAGAGAGAATGGAATAAATGAAGGGCAGGATAGCACGGAGGGAAATGTGGTTAGTTTTTCACAACATAACTATTATGGGAGTACTTTGCATTGTTACACATGTATGACCTATATGGAATTGTTTGTTTTCTCAATGAGAGTGGGTGGGGAGAGAGGGAGAGAATATGGAACTAAAAGCTTTAAGAATGAATAATAAAAATTGTTTTAACATGCAATTGGAAATGAAGCTATACAGGCAATGGAGTATAGAAATCCATTTTGCCCTATAGGAAAATAGAGGGGAAGGGTAATGGAAGAAGGGTGGGTAATAGAAGGGAGGACAGACTGGAGGAAGGGCTGGAGGGGTTGCATGCTGTCCTACAGTGGGGCATGGGGAGAAATGGGGAGAAAATTTTGAATTCAAATTTTTGTGGAAATGTATGTTAAGAACATACATTTTTATTTATTAATTTATTAATACATTATATATATTATATTATAATTTTTAAATAAATAAATTGCATATAAAAACAAATGCTCCTTAGGATCAGGGACTGTATTTTGTCCTTCTTTATATCTTAAACACTTTTTAAAGTGCTTAATAATAACTCTATTTTCCATCAGCAGCTCTTTTTGGCTTCCACTCCAGGAAACAACATTCCCTCACATCCCCTCCCTATCGGGGAAAGGTGACACCTGAGATTCCATCACCACAAAGGATGATTCAGTTTTTGACAGTCTAGTGTACCTCTTCTCAATTCACCTTCAGCTGATTCTTCCCGTTAATTGTAAGGCTGGAGGGCTGAGCATGAAGTTCCTCCCTAAAACCTTCCTTAACAGAAGGTAACTTCATTTGCTAACAGCAACTCCATCCCTCCTTTCTGCTTTCTTTTCCGTGTTACTTTCCTCCATTAGATTATCAGCTTCTTCTGGACAGCAACTGGCTCTTTTTCTCATTCATACCCAGTGCTAAGCAAAGTGTCTGGAATATAGTAGTCACCTAGATCTTTACTGAATTGAATGGAAATTGAATAAATGTTTACAAATAAGTGTTTATTAACTACATTTATAATAAATGATTGCCAACTGACTTACTGACCGACATATCATATCTATTGCCTCATAATAGTCCCTTCTTCCTCCATTTCCTAGGATTTGTCCCAGGCCTTGGTTTTCCCTCTTATTTTGGAGTAGAACCAATGATAACTGCTCTATTCTATTAAAGACATTTTACCCCACCATGAATCACTAAAGGTCCCATTTACTAGGGGCAATAATATTACACCTGTTTTTTTTTCATTGAAGGGTATAAACCAGCCATAAAGTATGTGCATCTTATTGCCCAGTCTTTAAGACGGGGAACTATGGTGGAACTATGGTGTGTTAGAAGGAGCATTGTCCTGTCAACTAACAGCCCTCGGTTCTAGCCCCAAATTGATTTGAAAATATTGCTTGACTCCTCTGAACCTCTATTTCCTCATCTTTCAAAAGACAAAGATGAAGTTAAGTAATTTTACAATTGTAGGCTGTGGAGCCCAGCAACTATTGCAGGAGATTTATCTCATCAAAAAATTCAGTATTTAAAAAGACAAAGCAAAGTTCAATTCATGTATTTTCTATTGAAAAAGTAGTAAATATCTGATTCACATATACCTCTTGCATTTGAGATGCCCTGCTAACTGGCAGAAAGTCAGGACAGACTTTAGGATGACTTTCCCTTCTGTGGCTAATTTTACTCCCTCTCTTCTCCCACTAATGAATGGTAGACCCTGCAGATGTCAGTATCAGGAATTCCACAAAGGAACTCCCTTAAGGAGCATTTATGTTAGATGGGCTCCAAACTTTGAAAAGAAAGTTAATAGACTCCTTCCTCATTCGCCCCAAAGACAAGTTCACCAAAGATTTCTCCCATTTCTGGTTGTGGGCAGATCTGAGGTACTGAACCAGTCATTCTTGACATAATGACTTAGTTTGTGTTACAACAAATTGATCTGCTGGACAGTAGATTGTACTAAACCAATAATAACACTACTAAGTTAGGCTTGCAGAGTCATTCATGAACCCTCCTGCTGTCTGCTTCTGTACAGGGGCCTGGCATCTCTTGTCTCCTGATGATGCATATATATGGTCAGGGCCAGGATTTCCTTCTTCTCTGACACAGGACTTGACATGACAGGGGATCACACTACCTCTCCTCACCTTAGATTCTTATCATATTTAAGAACAGTGGATGATCTCACTGCTCCCTAAGCTCAATCTCAAAATGGGCTACATCTGTGAGGTGGTCAGATTCCAAAAGTCAGGATATTGCAAGTGCACAGAGGTAGCTCTCACCACCTTCTCAGGAAGAAACTCTAACACCAGTGGTTCTCCCTCCCTGCAAAAAAAAAAATTGTTAATTTATTTGTTTTCAGTTTTCAACAATCACTTTCATAAGTTTAAAATTTTCTCCCCCTTCCTCCTCTCCCTCTCTCCTCAAGATGACATGCAATCTTATATGGGTTTCAAACATGCACTCTTATTAAACATATTTTCACATTAGTAATGCTACATAGAAGAATTTTTAAAAATGGGAAAATCATGAGAAAAACAAAACATAATAAAAGAGAAAATAGTCTGCTCATTCTATGTTATGACTCCATAGTTCCTTCTCTGGATTTCAATGGCATGTTGCCTCAAGAGTTCTTTGGAAATGTCCTTGCACTCCACTTTACTGTTTCCCTCCTAATCTTGGTTGCATTGAGTTTGTGCAAAAGCTTTTCAATTTTATGTAATCAAAATTACCCATTTTGCATTTCATAGTGTTCTCTATCTCTTGTTTAGTCCTAAATTTCTCCATTCTCTATAAATCTGACAAATACACTATTCCCTGCTTCTCTAATTTGTTTATAGTATCAGCCTTTAGATCTAAATCACGTACCCATTTGGACTTTATTCTGGTATATGGTGTCAGGCATTGGTCTATGCCCAGTTTCCACCACATCGTTATCCAATTTTCCCAGCAGTTTTTGTCACAGTGAGTTCTTCTCCCAGAAGCTGGGATCCCTGCATTTATCTAACAATAAACTGCTGTAGTCCTTGACTACTGTGTCTTGAGTACTTAACATATTCCACTGATCTACCCCTCTGTTTCTTAGTCAGTAGCAAGTGGTTTTGATGATTGCTACTTTATAATACCATTTAAAATCTGATATGGCTAGGCCATCTTCCTTAGCATTTCTTTTCATTAATTCCCTTGATATTCTGGAGGTTTTCTCCTTCCAAATGAATTTTGATATTATTTTTTTATGGCTCCATAATATAATTTTGGTAGTTTGATTGGTATGGCACTGAATAAGTAAATTAATTTAGGTACAATTGTAATTTTTATTATATTGGCTCGACCTACCTATGAGCAAGTAATGTTTTTCCAGTTGTTTAGATCTGATTTTATTTGTGTGAAAAGTGTTTCGTAATTGTGTCCATATGATCCCTGGGTTTATTTTGGCAGGTAGACTCCCAAATATTTTATAATGTCTACAGTAATTTAAATGGGATTTTGCTTTCTATCTCTTGTTTTTGGGCTTTGTTAATAATATGTAGAAATGCATTTACGTGGGTTTATTTTGTAATCTGCAACTTTGTAAAGTTGTTTATTATTTCAAGTAATTTTTACTTGATTCTCTAGGATTCTCTAAACATATCATCATATAGTCTGCAAAGAGTGATAATTTAGTTTTTTATTTGACTATTGTAATTCCTTCTACTTCTTTTTCTTTTTTTATTGCTAACGTTAACATTACTAGCACTATATTGAATAACAACTCATAATTGCTCCTCTCCCCAGAAATCTTTAGTAAAAGGAGAAAGATTTATGTGATCTGAGGAGAAATCTAAGTAGAACACCAGTAGTTCTTGAAATTTTTGCTCTAAGACTCAAATACACTCTTAAAAATTACTGAGTCACAAAATTATTTCATTTATGACTTATATCTGTGAATATTTACCATATTACGAATTAAAACTGATAAATTTGAATCAACTATTCATCAATTTAATTAAAATAATAATTATACATGTTACATGTTAATTCAAAATGAAAAACAACTACTTTTTGAAATATCAGTGACAGGTGTCGCCGTTTTACATTACCATGGAAATTTCTTCAATATCTGCCTTAATAAGTAAAAGCTGAATTCTCATAGCTGCTCACCAAACTGTTGTAACTTGTTGTTTTAGCTGAAGTACATAAAATAATCCAAACTCGCACAAATATACTATCAGAAGAAGGAGGTATACTTTAAGAGACAAGTAGAGACCTAGTACAATTATGCAAATAGTTGTGATATAAGATCTCCTAAAAGAGGGTTGGAGAGTGAGAGACTCCTCATTGTGCAGTGGACAGCATTCTGGCCATGGAGTTCAAATCAAGCTCAGAGACTTATTAGTTGTATGACCCTGGGCAACTCACTAACCTTCTTTTGCGTCCTCATTTTTTTGTTTTTTTAAATTATAAATGTATTTCTATTTATGCAATTTCTAAAATAATTTTTGTCAGGATTCTATACTTTAGTTCTCTTTCTCCTGTACAGTCTTGGTACCCTGGAGTCCACACTGACACTGGATATTGTTGAATGATCTTCTGTCCAGCTGGGGTATCTCTTTGAAAGGTGGGTAATTTTCCAATATGCTGGTGATGATCTCGGAAGGGATTTTTCCACAGGATTCATGGCCACACCCTGGATATGAGGCCAACAGTTTCTCTTGGTCTTGTATTTGTGGTAGGCATGACCTATCTTTAAGGGTGAATTTATCAATATGACTTCCTCCAGTAACAATACCAACCACAGCTCTGTTTGAAGAGGAGATGATTTTCTTAGAGTCTGAAAGTAGCTTCACCTACATTTTCTTGTTTTCAGGATTGTGGGAAATCACTGTGGCATAGTTTCCAGATTCACCAGCAAGCTTATCCTGGTTCACAGGTTTTTCTTCAAGACAGCACACTATGGTCCCTTCAGGCATAGTGGCACTTGGGAGGACACTGTTAATGTTGAGCTGAGCTTTCTTACCACAGTACACAAAATGGCCTGTATAGATGCCTTCAGCAGCAATGAACAATTCTGCCCTCTTTTTAAATGGATAAGGATCTAGGAGAGCTACTTTTGCAAGAGAAGCCCCTGGGCCTGAATCATGGATTATATCCTTGAGGATATCCTTTAATATAGCCATGCGTCTTGGCAAAGTCGACAGCCCAGAGTTTGATAGCCCTTTTTCTGGGCTTCACGTGAGCGTGCAAGATGGAACCTGCACCCTTCTGATCATAGATTGCTCAATCCATCTTGCCAGTCTGGCTCTGGACTTACTAGGAAGAGAAGTTTCCTCATCTTGGAAATTAGAGAAAACAATAGTACCTACTTCCCTGAGTTATTGTGAGAATCAATGAAATAATATTTGCAATAAGCACTTAGCATAGCGCCTGTCACTTAGTAGGCACCATATAATGCTTATTCCCTCCCTCCCTTTTCCTAGAGGTCATTAGACCATTGAGAACTTTTGGATTAAATAGTTCTTGAGGCTTGTCATGGCTGTTCAGTTATGCTCTATGGTCCCATGACATAACCATATGGATGGCAATCCTATATATATATATTTATATCTCCCTCTTTTTCCCCTAGGGGAATGATGGACAGTAATTTCTGATTAGACCACACACTTTATTTCTCAAAGTCACCTCTTTCCATTCTCCTAACTCCCTTTAGTCAAATGACTTCTTTGAGAATGGAGAAAGGACAAATAATGGTTGGTGGGAAGGACTTAGGGTGACCAGGAAGAAGAGGAAGACAGAGCCTGTCAGTGTCCTACTGGTTCCTCTTGAAGGACAAGGGAAAGGATAAGCGGCAGTGAGGAGATGGCATCTCCTGAATGTTCTTCCTAAACAGACCACCGTAATAAATATTCCCCAGGAGTTGCAATCCATCTGAGGTAATCCTCTCAGATCAGACAGCTGTTTCCATTTACCTGAATCCCAATGAACTGCTAGGTCTCCTTACCTTCACCCTCTCTCCTATACTCAGGCTCTTTGGATCCCTAAACGTGGAACAGGTGTGTGTGAGATCAGGAGGCCTAAGGTGTAACCCAAGCTCCAGTAGAGGTTGTAGGGGCCAAGACTCTACCAAAGGGAGAGTCTCTAGGTCAACCTCAGGGTGAGAGCCCTGACTAATGAAATGTCCCTGACATAAGTGATCCCACCCCTCTCCTTTGAGGTCAGTACTTCTGCTTCTTCCACTCATCTCACTTCACTAACCATAACTCCACCCACTGTCTCTTACTTCTCCTTTCCTTCCCAAGGTTCAGAATCTGGCAGTGGGGAATAAGGACCAACTCCCTCCTGCCATCCATCAACCCTGGGACAGCATGAAGAGACCACTTCCCATGTCCTCTGAATCCATGGAGGAATGATGACCCTGACAGCCCCACTACTGCTGCTGCCTTTGCTGTTAATAAGTATCTTGGAGTGTGGGAAGGTCAGGGAAGGGTATAGGTGATGACTGACAGTGAGCAGAGAAGAGAGAGGAGAGTGGTGGAGGGGAAGTGGGGACAATATTGTGTGACTGTGAGGGCTTGGGAAGGGATGAGAGCAGTGATGTGCTGGAGCCAGTTCACACTGGCTTGGAAAAGCTGCTGGTTAAATTTCTAGTGAAAGTATTTTCATTTTGAAAATTGTAAAGCACACATATAAATGAAGAATTGAGTTATTGTTTAATTAATTGGCTAGATTTAAAAAAAGGATGGACAAAATGCAAATAATGTAGACAAAATTTTGAAATATGTCAAAAGTACATATATGTCCATGTATATGCTTATATATATATATATATGTGTGTGTGTGTGTGTGTATATATATATATATGATAAGAGTGGAGAGAGAAGACAAAAGAGGGGGAGAGAAGAAGAGGAACACAGGGAGGGAAAAGGAAAGATTGAGAGAAGTTGTTGTTGTTTACTAGCACACTACTGATGAGAAGTCTCCCTTGGGTGAGGGGCTGGCTCTTCAGGAATGTTTTCCTAGAAGAAGATGTTATTTAAGGAGACAAGCTCCCAGGACCTTGTTCATATTCTTCAGTCAAGGAAGGGAGGGGACTCAAGGGAGGCCCAGCTGGACTCCCCCTGACCTGATGATCTGCTTTTCAGGATCACAGGAACAAGAGATCCACGTGAAGTACCAAGAGGGGCAGACACTCAGAGTGAGTTGCAGTTACAAGCCCCAGAGAGGTGAGAACAGGTGGAAAACCTGGTGTAAAGTGAGAGAAGATGGAGAGGTGTGTGAAAAACTAATTACAAGGTCTTTAAACTACACTGGGGAACATAGGGACCTACGCATCTCCCTGAAGGATGACACCTACTCTGGTACCATCACCGTCACCATGTCTAACCTCAAGGTGAAGGACTCAGGCACCTATTGGTGTGGAATCTATAACATTTTCGTGGACACTATTGATATTATCAGGACAATCATGGTAGATGTTTCTCCAGGTAAGTCCCTGCCAACTCCCCTTCAGTTCAAGCAGAGCTTAGAAAATGCCTAGTGTGATATATATATATATCACCCTGACCTAAGATATGACCTTGGGCCTCCCTGGAGTCTCCAGGGCAAAGCTGTTCACCCTCTTTCAGTCCCTCTGTTTCCTGCCCCTCCCTTTTCCTATCCTCTCATTTCCTTCCACTTTATGGTTTGAGGGTAGCTCCTCTTCTACTCTCTGTGCAAGGTAAAGTGAAGCCTTTTCTTCTCTGGCCTCATCCCCATGCAGGGCAAACATTCCTGCAGGGATTTCTAAGTCTTGGGTATCCAGTGTCACTCACTCACACTCATTCTCACAAATTCTCTTGTGGCTTACACAGGCACAAGCGCACCAGCATCCTTCCAACATATACACATACTCACAGAATTGTGCCTCACTGATTTAGAATGTCTAAAACTTTGAACCCAGAAGACAAGGGGGATAGGGGTGGTCCCACCAGAGATACTGTTGGAGTAGATTCTGGCAGGTTCTGATGAAGAGCACAAAGGGTAAAGTTTTATTTATGAAATTGATTGTCTTGTAACCCTGAGAGGTTATTCCACCTCACTTCAGTTTAGTTCCTCATTTGTAAAATGGGGGTGGGGACAGAAGGGGGCCATTGTAACAATGAATGTGGGATACTCTGTGGATTATAAATGCTCTACAGCTGGGAATTGTTGGTATTGCCTTCACTCTGGACATGAACTACTCCCTAATCCTGGGGAAAGAGGAAGCATCCCTTGGGAATATCCTTGGCCAGGCCCTCAAAGTGCCTGGGGTTACCAAAGGAGTCTGATGGTGACATTAGTGGTAGAAACTACTGGCTAGATTAGACAACAATATATAATGAATGGGATATGATATACTATAATATATTTGCCCACAGCAGGCATACATTATGATGCTTAAAACTTTTTTGATGCCCAGCACTCATTGGGGCCAACAGTCAAGTGTTCTGGCCCCTCCAGGGAAGAAGAGGAAAGTGAGGGTGTGAGGTCAAGAGACAAGTGTTTTCTTCCTCTGTTCTCCTTTCAGTCATGACTTTGAAGACTACTAAATCTTTTCCACCTACCTCTGAGACACCTTTCACCACCTCTGCCATCCCTTTGACCTCCAGCAGGTAAAACTACTTTTTGGAAATCCATTGTGTATCAGGAGCTCCCACCCTCAGCAGTTAATGTGGGTCTCCCTTCTGTTACCCCAGACTGTAGTCTAAGGTTACCCCTTTCAAGTCTTCCCTTCTGGATGGGAGAAGAAAAGGGCAAACAGAGGGAGATGACGGATCCTCTGGGCCCAGTGGAACTGCACTTATGAGTTTCCCACCTTTCCCTCATTTCCAAGTTTAGGATGACTTGAAATCTGATTTCTTTTAAACTTGGCCTGACACTTTTCAGTCCTGAACCCATACTTCTTCTGTCATATGCTAAACCAGTGATAGAGAACCTTTTCTTCTTGAAGGCCACATACATTAACATATATATTTTTTTCTATATGAGTGGAACAAAAATATATTAATAAAAATAAAAGAATCTGTTCAGTAAAATTTGGATTCAGTCAAAGGGTTGAACTTAAGACCTAGAAGGTTACAGATTCCTGATTCCTGTGCTGAACCCTTCCTCTCCTGAACCACTACGTTTCCTACTGTAGGTATTGTTTCTCATACTTCCTCATCTCCAGATAAACCAGACAAACCCCCAATTCCTCCTTGTTAAATGCCTCTCTCTTCTTGACAAGCTGGGCAGAATTCCCTCATGACTGATGGGATGGGCATATGAATGAGTTATGGGCAGAAATCTGGCTATGTTACCCCCAGAACCTCTAGTGGCTCCCTTTTGCTCTCTGGATATAATCCAAATTCCTGAGTTCCTTCTGACACTCTTTAGACTTTGGTTCCCATCAACTTTTCTAGATTTCCAGAACTTTCCTGTTTTTCCCATCCTCCATGCTCCAGTCAAATAATCTTCCTTGCTTTTCCTCACACACGACAGGCCAGCTCTCATTTCCATGCCAGCACTGGCTGTGTCTCATGTCTTCAATGCAGTACTCCTCACCTCCACTTTTATTATCTGAAGCTTCCTTCAAAACTCAACTCAAGCACCATCTCTGGTCTCAAGGAAGAGATTTTCTTCATTCCCCCTCATTGCCAGTGACTTCCACAAACATTTCTTTCTATTTATCTGTTTATAACATTGTATCTACCTGTTTGTGGATGTGCTGTCCTTCCCCCAGAACACAGGGAGCTCTCTACAGGATGATATCCCTTCATTTCCATCCTTTTCTCCCACTATCCAGGTAAATGCTCCTGGATTCATTCAGAGACCTCAGCCCTGCTCTCGTCCCCTGTGACCATATAAAACTAAACAAAAACAAAACAAATCTTCAGCCATCCTAAAGTCACAAAGTGCAGAGAACTGATGACCAGGATTCCTACTGAAGGATGTCTTGTGTTTTCTCTCTCTTTCTTTACCCTCCTTGGTGTCTCATCTTGAATGCTCTCTTTGTTTTTTTATTCTCTAAAGCCTCCAACCTGTTGGTATTTCCTAGAGGAGCCAGGGAGGCCTCCTCTTCTTCATCCTCAATTCATTAACCCTTTACAGTGGACACACTGTGTACCAAATGGAAACAGTACCTGAGGAGGATTCCATCAGTAAGTCAACCAATAAGTTAAATAGAATTTATTTAGTACCTACTGTGCACAGAATATTCTGCTAAGCTCAGAGGATATAGGGGAAGGAAAATAAAACCATCTCTGGTTTTCAAGGAGCTCACAGAAAAACAGGGGAGACATTATACAAAAAATTCTGTAAAAAAATCGATGTATAGGATAAATTATACAAGAGATAATACACACAGGAGATAATCAGTAGAAGGAATGTAGGGAACCTCCACAGGTGGGTCTAAGGACTTGACCTAAGGAGTCACCCACCCCACCACCACACTGCTTTCCTTGTATGTGTATCTCATTTTTCTTCTTTTCTTCTCTTCCATAGCCCACCACAATCTTCCATTTTATACAATACCCCAGTGATCCAAGTACCATGCGGGCTCATTGTGACCAAAGGTGTAGTCTTCACAGCTATGATTGTTCTGCTGGTCAGGTGCAGGGGCCCAGGTGAGCAGAGACCATTGATCTGACTTCATTTTAAGTACACCAGGAAGCCTTTTCAATCTCCAGACAGAAGCAACTCCCTGAACTCCAAGTTGTGAAGGAAAGATGTCTAGGCATTTCTAAGTCTCATTCCTAGGCCAGATCTGAGGTGGTATGGTTGAGATTTCCCTGAGAAGCCAATAGTGATAAATAAATGAATGTCATCTTGAATATAAGTGGCTGGCATTTCTGGCATTGGCCTGGAGGGTGTGAGCTGGAGGCCATGGGGAAGGCATTTAGGAGACACACTAAACTTATGTCCCCAAAGTAGAGGGAAGGACATGGGGTAATGGCAAAGTGAAAATGGTGGCTTATTTGTTTTTGTTTTCTGCCATTGATTCTTCCCTTTTGGCTAGATCTCAATCCTGGGTGAATTTAGGTCAGGCTTAGAGAAAAAAGGAGTAATTTCAGGCTGAAGGACAGTAGGGAAATATTTACTAACTGAGCTCTCTCTTCTTTCCTCAGAGAAAGAGTCACTCGAGCTTTCTCAGGATCAAAATGACCTGAAATGAAACTTATTCATTTCAATGTACTTCCTGACCTGATGCATGTTCCTGCCATCCTGAGCTTGGCTCAGGCCAAAAGTAATATGGAGATTTCCCTATCAGGACAGGGAATACAGCCACCATCATCATGATGATTCCCTGCCTAGATCCTTGAAGCCCTTGATCTGCCCTTTTAGCTCTGAGTGGACCTCAGAACTCACCTTTTTTTCCCCTTATGATTGAAAACATCCTATGTCTGTTCCTGGCTTTCTTATTGCATTGTAGATGGGTCAGTCTATTTCTCTGAGGTGTTAGAATGGCTCCTCATTGACTTTGAAAGGAAATTCAAATTCCTGGTACTCAGAACCTTTTACAGCATGGCCCTCAGTTACTGATCCATTCTTCTTTCTCACCATTTCCCTGCAGAGACTCTCCCCTCTGACCAGGCTGGGCTGTTTCCTCTTTCTAGAATATCATACAATATTACAGTATAGATGGGGATCACTAACCTGCACATAAGGATCCCTATGTGCTATAAAAAGTGCTTGTTAATAGCATCTATATTATATTGTATTTTTATTCATTCTGTTACCTGTCTTCCAATTATGTTTTAATCGGGTTCAGGCTGCGCTTGGGATTATTGTGGGCAGTGTGCAGCCCATATATTGTGTTTGAACACGTCTGCACCAGAACATCACCACATTCCCTATCCTGCCTTGCTCCTTACTATTCTGCCTGTTTCTAAGGTCCTGCTCCCTGAGCTCCTATGTAGGTCCTACCTATCCACTAGAACCTTTAAGAAATCCTAACTCCTTGAACATGTGTTTGATTCCCCGAAAGAGATTTGAGATCCACCCTCTTCTTGGAAACCCAAAACATGTTTCCTTTCCTTTCCAATCTGTGCTGTCCTGAGGTGGGCTCTTATAGATCAGGGAATTTCAACCTGGGATATAGGACATTTTCCCATAAATGTTCTGGAAAGTTGTTCCAATATAATTGTTTTGCAGGCAGCTAGGTGGCACAATACATAGAGTATTGGGCTTGGAGTCAGAAAGACTTGTCTTCCTGGTTCAAATCTGCCCTCAGATACTCACTAGCTATGGGACTCTGAGCAAGTCACTTAACCCTGTTTGCCTCAGTTTTCTCATCTGTAAAATGAGCTGGTGAAGTAAACAAAGTCCTCTGTCTTTACCAAGAAAACCCCAAATGACATCACAAAGAGCCTGCCTGGAAAGACTGAAAAATTCCTGAGCAAACTTTGTTCCAGTCATTTTCTTTTTCTTCTTACCTACAGGGTGAGTTGAGGTGAGGGGAGAGAGAGGAAAGCAGGCAGGAGGAAGAAGGTATAGATTGGAGTTACTTTAAAAGAATAAAATTTTAAAAACATTAATAAAAGGAGGAGAATTGGCTCTTTTGAGAAAGAGAGATCTGAGCAGGGAACAAGTGCCCCCTGTGAACCTGGAGAGGGGATCTGAGAATTTAAAGATCTCAGCATGACTTAGTTATGTCCTGTTTTGCAAAGTTATCATTCCAGGACTTGAGTAATGTTATGGAATGTCTTCTAATAAAAGGTGTGTGTGTGTGTGGGGGGGGAACTTAGGACAAGTCACAAATAAACATAGAATTGTGGATCTCATACATCTATGGACTAAATAGAGTCTATTAACTTTGAAAACTCTAGTGATCCTAACACTCAAATACACACACACACACATACTCTTATAGATTCATTTATTTCTACACTCCATTGCTACCATACAGAAGGAATGCTCCCTTCATGTACCCACCCTGGTATCCCCACGCCAAACCAAGCAATTGTTGAGCACTGGGCTCTCAGGTATAAGCATATCCACAAGACATTATCCAATGACTCCCTTTTGAGAAAATTGCCAATCTGCAGATTCCTCCCCCCTTCTCCCAAAGGATGAGGCTTTATTTGTACAGATTTTTGGCATTTTGGGGTTAATATCAGAGATGATAAAAAAGGGAGTTCTTCACTGAAGGGAAAAAGAGATGAAACATTTAAAAATAAATAAAAATAGGATACAGAAGAATGGATTTGGTTCCTTTGGGAATCAATGAAGGAGATTATTGTCGGTTTAGACTGCAGTATCCCTTACCAAGCAGGAGTAGGACCACACAGACCAGACCATGAAGCATGGGCTGAGCTCTCCTTGCAATTTCTTGGGGGAAAATATGACAAAATAGATAGGATTGACATGTGGGGATGATACAGTCTCTGTGAGAGTCCCTTTTCTCCCTCGGTCACCATCCCAAACAACATGGCTGCCATGAAATGGGGGGAATGTATCAAGGTTCTACCTCTTGAAGGGACAATCTCACCATACATTACCCCCATTTCAGAGAGCATGCAGATCTGAGACACTCAACATGTAACCCTGGGCACAATTGGTTAATTTGGATTAAGGACATTCAATATAAAGAAGGGCAGGATGTATTGAATCAATGATAACACTGGGGAGTAAAGGCAGAAGAGGCATTCATGGGGCCTCTCAGGGTCTTTCAATCTTCAGCTGCCTAGTCTCTCCTGTCCCATGGAGATGAACAATGATGAGGGCCCAGAGGTATTGGGTTCCCAGTTGTGGGGCTTAACCATACTTAACCCAGCCTATGATTTTATCACCATTAAGGGAAATGGAGGGTGTGACTGGTCCCTAAAATCAGCCTCATATTTGCATATGTCTCTGTGCTGACCAGGTTCCAAAAGTGAAGAGACTGCATATGCAGAGGGTTAGTTATCAAAACGGTTCCCAAATCTGATTTAGTTTGATTGCCAGATCATTCAATAAAGTCAAGATAAGAGCATTACATCACCTGAACACTTATGCCAATAGTCCTCAAACTTTTTTGTCTCAAGACCTATTTACACTAATAAAAATTATTGAGTACAGCAAAGAACTTTTATTTATGGGGGCTCTATTTATCCATATTTACAGTATTTAAATGAGAATTGGTAAAATGTTTAAATATTAATTTATTTCATATAAGGATAATAAACTCATTTGCATGTTAAAAAAATTAATGGAAAAATGTGTTTGAAAACAAAGCAAAATTAGTTAGAAGAGTGGCATAGCATCTTTAATGTTGGAATTTGTAAGAGATTGCTAGGTAGTCCTGTCTCACTCTATACTCAGTTTGTTGGTTGTGTTGGAATACAGGGAGAAAATTTGGCTTCACACAAGGAAATGAGTGAGCATTTTAAGAGACAAAATCTTGCTATTATGACAAAAATAGTTTTCTCCTAGAAGATATTATGTTAAGGTTGCAGGGACCCTATAGGGTTCTTCGGCCATACTATGAGCACCTCTGGATTAGATGGTCTTTGAGGTTTCCTTCAGTCACTAAGCTGTGGTCTAGGACCTACTTGATATATCTTTACAATTGCTATGGCAATAGCTCTCTGACTGTATGCTCACCATTCAACCTTCTTCTTATTCCTAACCCTCTTTAGTCAAGTCCCCTCCCTGGAGTTGGAAAAAGGACAGATAAGGCTGGGTGAGGAGGCTCTACTGTAAACAGAAAGAAGAAGAGAAGGGCAGTCTCTCCTTTCCACTGGTCCCTTCTAACCATATAGAGAGGTTAATGGTAGAGGTAGTGAGGAGGTGCAGGAATCTCCATCTGCTTCTGCCACAGATGTCCTTCTAAAGCATACCCCATATCCCTAGCAGCTGCTTTCCATCAGAAATACTTCTCAGATAAGATAACTCCATTTCCATTTATCTGAGTCCTGACTGCATTCCAGTCTGAGTACCAGCATTTTTGTCCCCTCATTCTCTTCTCAACCCCCAGACTCTTTGGGGTCTTAAACACAGGGTTCATGGGTGAGAGACCAGTAAATCAGTGCAATAAGACAAGCTCTACTTGTAGATCTGTCCTTCTACAGGCCCAAACAGTAACTCTAGGGCATCATCAGGACCAAGGAATGTAGAACCAAGATGGCAGAATATCAGGATGCCAGACAGAAAAGTTCCCTTCTACAAATTTCTCCAAAAAGACCTAGAGAAGGTAGCAGACTGAATCCTAATGGGTAAATCCAGAACAAGCCCAACTGAGTCATTTTTCCAGCTCAGGTTGGCAGAGAGACAGAGAGGCCAGTGGACACTGAAGATGGGATTGCACCAGAATACTCCAATGACCAGGAAGAGGCTGTGTATCAGGTAAAGATGATATCCTATATCCACACCAAACATGTGAGACCAAGACTAGGGCACTGTAGTAGATAAAGGTGCCAAATGTTAGCTTTGATGCCCATTTACCCATTTCTTGGTCATAGATCCAGTGCAGATTGAGAATGGGTCCTGTCATTGAGGTTGGTGTCCCAGGGTAGGGAGGTCTGAAGGAGTGTCCTTGCCTACCTAGAAAAGAAGTTCAAAAACAAGGATTAGTGTGGTTCAGAATCCAGGAACAGTGTTAGGTCTCAGTTCCAGCATCTAGCCCATCCCGAAGAGGAATAAACAAGGGCATGGATACCAGAACAAAGGACAGCCTACAGTTCTTTTATTCTGAACCAATGAAGTCTTCCACATGGTTGATAGGGGCAGAGTCCAGCAGCATTCCACTGCTGTCCAGGCTGAAAGTCAGGTCAGCAACTTAGATTAGTGGGGCAGCAAGTATACTTACCCTGGATCATACTACATGGGAGTTCTGAAGACTTTCCAGTCCTCAGCCTCTTCCTGAGATCCTGAAATCACAGAACACTCAATACTCAAGAAAGCAGCAATACAATGAGCCCAGACTTTCTCTCCAGAAATGCCACAGACTCCAGTGCCAACAACAAGACCAAAGGCAAGAAACCAACTAGAAGAGTGAGCAACAAAAGAACCCCAACACAAAGTTATTTTGTTAGCAGGGAAGCTCAAAGCAAAATCGCAGAAGACAAGAATGATTCCAAAACAGGTACAAACAATGCCTCAGAAAAAACACAGTTTGGCACAAACTCAATTAGAATTTCTTGAAGAGATGAAGCCAGAGTTGAAAATTGTTTTTTTTATACATTAAATGATAATATTTAAAGAAATATATTGGAAAAGAAATGAGAGCTACACAAGAAAGAATTAAAAATGAAATTAACAATTTGGAATAAGAAATACAAAAGCTTTCCTAAGTAACAAATTCTCTGAAAATCATAAAGGACCAGGAAGAAGATAGTGACTACACTAGACAATGAGAAATATTAAAATTAAGGTAAAAGATGAAAAAAAGAAGAAAATTTAAAATATGTCATTTTGAAAAGAGAGCTAGAAACCAGATGAAGATTTACTT
Organism: Potorous gilbertii; assembly: GCA_028658325.1. NCBI lineage: Eukaryota > Metazoa > Chordata > Mammalia > Diprotodontia > Potoroidae > Potorous > Potorous gilbertii. Next base: position 321,551,357 of record CM053770.1, read on the forward strand.
TTATACATATTGGAATACCTGACAGCTATGTCCTCTGAAATGCCTAAAAATAATGAAAAGAAATTGCCAAGATCTCTTAGAATAAGTGTGCAAAAGCAAGGTAGAAAGAATCTACATATTACTAAAAAAACCTCAAACTACAAAATCCCTGGAACAAGATAAGTCAAATCCAGTTCAAGGCAAAACAACATCGACCAAAAACAAAACAAAAAGAAACGATTAAGCACTAAAATAAAAAAAACTCCAATACCAAGGGACTACATTCGGGGTTCTACAATCATCCTCTGAGTCACCCAGGCAGGTAAGCGTCCAGTTATCTGAATGCCTCACTCTCTCACTCACCAGCACCACCCCCCACCACCACCCCACACAATCTCATACCCGATCTTCTGCCATGGCTTGTCCATTTTGTCTCCATAATATCTCTCTCATTCACCCCTTCCTCTCCTCAAACACTGCCACTATTCTGCTGCAGATTCTCATCTCCTTATTCCTGTACTACTGCAATAGCCTGCTGTGTGCCTCAGGTTTCTGCCTGCTCTGTTTTCCTCTCAGTGACAAAAGTGGTCTTGCTAAAGCAGAAGTCCCACCATGCCCAACCTCTAATCAATATACTCTGGTAGCTCTCCATCACCTTCAGGAGCAAATATGCAACACTTGGTCATGCAAAGTCCTCCTCATCTTTCCAGTCTTCTTACATTTTACACACCAACCCACCCCACCCCCAAGCCCCAGACGCCAACCTTCACCCTCCTTTCACCTACACACTCGGGATACTCCATCTCTGGACGTTGGACATTTTCCCTTGCTGAGCTCCATGCGTGCAATGGTCTCCTTCCTCATCTCTGCCTCCTCACATCGCTCACCGAAAATCCCAGCTCCTACAGGAAGGAAGCTTTTTGCATTAACCTTTAATTCAAGTTCCTGCCCTCTCTTCATTATTCCCAATTCATGCTGTGTTTAGCACGCTGGCACATAATTATTTGGAGGTTGGCTCGCCGTTAGACTGTGAGCTTTCTAAGGACGTGTGTGTGTGTGTGTGTGTGTGTGTGTGTGTCCCAAGATTAGCGCAGAGCTTCAATAAATGTTTCCCTTCCAACTCCTGCTTCGCGTGTCCCTGAGGATGGGACAAGGACCTCTGTCCCACACATCGACATCCCCTGCCATCCAGACTCTCATCTCCTACTGCACCTGCCTGATCTCAGACTCCGGGAAGAAGAATGCGAATTTCCTCTGAACATGATCCCGCCTGTTCCAGCCCCTTCTGTACGCGACTTCAGAGGCTGCTGAGGGCTAGGGCAACAACTTTCAGAAAAAGGCAAATATCACCTCCTGCTGCTTTAATCCTTCTGGCCTTGAGGCTATCTGGAGCGGAGGAAAGGAAAGAAGAGAGAATGTGAAGGTGAGACGCTGGAGGGGGCGAGGAAGGGAAGAGAAGGAAAGGGAAAAAGTGGCGGTGATGGGAGGGAAGGAGGAGGCTTTGGTTGCAAAAATTGAGCAACACGGTCAGAGCAGGGGAGAGGGAGCGCTAAGTGCAGTAGACCGCGAAAGGGAGAAAAAAGAGCTGCGGCCAGAGGGAGCCGGGAACCTGAAAGGCTGGGCTCACCTCCGTCTCCCTCCCGTTTACTCTTCTAATAACTCCCCTTCCTGCTCCCCTTGGGGAGGCTGCCGCGATATCCCTCCCCCTCAGAAGGTTAGGCACTAACCACACCTGGACTTCCGCTTCTCTCCAGGGTGAGATGTGAGGTTGGGGTGGAGGGGGAGTCTCCCCCACATCTCGGACAAGATTCCCCCTTCCTTTCCCATCCCCGCAGCCAGAATGGACCTCTTCTTCTCACGCTCCACGTTCTCCTCCCATCCTGTGGGGCTGGACAAGCCTCTTTTCCCCAATCCACCCACCGCTTTCTCCTGACCCCCCACACAAGACAGCGGATTTTACAGACTGTCATAGTCCAGACAGCTTGAGAATGAAGCATCTTTAGCTTTTGGAAAAGAAAGTTGAAGAAGGGGGTTGGTAAAGGTTGCTAGGAAACCTTGGAAGATTCAGCCCTGAAGACTCAGAGGAGATAATGAAAAAAGAAAAGGGATGGGTGGATGCCGCAACTGGGGAGGCTTCAGGCTGGTATTACCCTTGCTTATATTTTAACCACTCTATTTTTCTTCTCTTCCTCCCCTCCCCTCACCCCCCCCCCACCCCGCACATAATTCTACTTCTTTCCTACCTTAGCACCCGATTTCCTTTCTCCAGAATCACTCAAAATCCCAACCAATCTTGATGTTTTATCCTGACTTCAACTCCCTTTTCCTTCCCAGATAGAAGTATTTTTTTTATCTCTTTAAAAGAATTTTATAATTTACCCTCACTTCTTCATTTGTCACTTGTTAACTTTTATCTTTTTGAGGACATTGACCACCACCCCCCCCCACCTCTTAAGCGTCAGAGGTTATTTGAAGATGAAAGAATCCTTCAAAAAAAATTGGCCCCGGAGGCCAGCACCTCCTGGAAGCCCCCCAATCCTTCTATCTTCCAGCCCAGAGTGCCTCCCCTCCCCAAAACACTGTTAAAGTGGGGTGGGACTTTGGGCCAGACACAGGGACAGGGATCTCAGTTCCTTCCCACCGATTTCTTCACCCTTGGCCCTCCTTAATGCTTCACCCAGTAAAGAGGATGATGGAGAAAAGGAGGAGAAGGTGATGGATTGGAGACTTCCCCCAGACTGAGGCCAAATAGGAATACCTCAGTCCTTCGCTCCTCCCAGTTCTCATCTCTGTCCTTCACTTGATAGAGGTTGTTCTCAGTAGCTTCGCTAAGCTGAGTCTTTCATAAACTGCTGCTCTCTAAGAGCTCCTCCTTGATTTACCACTGGAAACTGTGGGGTCAACTGAGGGGGTGCAAGCTGGGGACCTCCACATCCCAAGAATCTTCTCCCTTGCCAGAAAGGGAAACAGCCCCTCCTGCTACATCCTCCAGCTGCAGGCGAGACACCAAGGAGGCCTCCCTAAGCTGGACTGGGGCTGTTAGGGGCCTGAAGGCTGAAGAAGGAATTTAATGGTGTATTTTCAATCTTCATCCTTCCTGATGGATGCAGCCTCTGACACTATCTCCTTGAAATTCTCCTTGAATTTGAAAATCTCCTTGCTATTCTCCTTGAAATTCCTCTCTCTCTAGGTTTTTTTTGACACTACTCTATCCTGAGTCTCCTACCAAGCATCTGACAGGTCCTTTCCAGTCTTCTTTGCAGGATCTTCATCCAGATCAAAACAGTTAAAGGGGGGTCTGCCCTCCGTCCTCCTCTCTTCAACATCAATATTGTTTCACTTGGTGATCTCAATCTCCTCTGATAGACTGAATTAACATTTCTGTTCTCATGATTCTAAAATCTCTTTATCTAGCCCCAACCTCTTTACTGACTTCTAGTCTCACATCTCTAAAAAACATTGGGCATCTTGAATGGGATATCCCACAGACGGCTTAAGCTCAGCACCTCCTAAACTGAACTTATTACTTTCCCCTTCCTAAACTTCTACTTTTGTCAAATTTCACTGTCACTGCTGAGAGCATCATAATCCTCCCAATCATCCAGGCTTGCAATGTAGGTGTTACATTTAATTCACTACTGTTCTACCATGCCTTTCCTCCAATAAAATTTTTTGACAATACTTGTTGTTTTTACCTCCACAAAATTGCTCAAATATACCTTTTTCTCTCCTTTGAAACTGCTGTCTGCACAGTGTGTGGTCATTTTGTTGATCAAAGAGAAACATGTTTGCAGGCTATAACAGTGAAAGATTCAAGGCCACATTTAGTTCTTTCCTGGGTCACAAAAAGGGAACATTTATCTGAATTAGGACACAACCAAAGGGGAAATTGGGTTTAATTGGAATATTTAGCTAGAATTTAAGGAGTCTTACACAGTAAAGGTGAGTACTGGTTAATTTTAAAATAATTATTTTAAACCAGTATGTGTGTTAAAACTGGAAACTTGACTTTGTATGAAATTGTATGAAATTCCATAAGAAGAAATCATGGACAACTATGTTTGAGATAAGTAGTATTTATGTAAAATACATAAATTTATGTATTGTTCTTCTTCTGTATTCTGTAGTATTATTATATTTACACACATATGTATATGTAAAGTTACATAAACCATAAAATCCTACAATTAGGACTATAATCATAAACCTGGATTCTGTCTAACATAATCTTGAATATAGATCCAGGTAACTGAATTTATTCTTGTTATGTTTTAAGTGAAATATTGTGTTTCTTAACTTGATGCATTGTGAGTAGAGTTGTGAACTGAACTAACTGTTCTGTAGAGCAATTTGGAACTATGCCCAAAGGTGTATGAAACCATGCATATACTTTGACCTAGCAATACCATTAGTAGGTCTGTATCCCAAAAGAGATTTAAAAAAACCAAAAAATAAAATAACCTATATGTATTTATAGTGGCCCTTTTCTGGGGGCAGAGAATTAGAAATTGAAGGGATGCACGTCATTTGAGGAATGAATGAACAAATTATGGTATGTGACTATGATAGAATACTATTGTACTCTAAGAAATGAGAGCAGGATGCTCTCAGAAAAACTGGGAAAGACTTGCATGGGCTGACACAAAGTGAAATGTACTGTGTGCAAAGCAAACAGCAATATTGTAAGATAATCATCTGTGAATGACTTAGCTACTCTCCACAATGCACCAATCCAAGACAACTCTGAAAGAGTTATGCTGAAAACTGCTATTCATCACCATGATGATGTCTGGATACAAACTGAAGCATACCTTTTTTAAGTTTTATTTTTCTTGAGTTTTTTTGACTGTATTTTCTTTTACAACCAATCATGAATGTTTTGCAAGACTACACATGTATAACCTCTATTGAATTTCTTGACTTCTCAATGGAGTGGGGAGGGGGGAAGGAGAAGGGAGGCACAAAGGTAGAGATTTTGCAACTCACTGTTTTAAAATCATGTTAAATGCTTAAAAAATTTACATATAAATGAGGGGAATAAAATACTAACTTGAAAGAAAAATAAGATGTCAATTTATTTTAGTTTTTGGAACTAAAATTAATTGCAAAAATGCATAGATATGAAATTTGTTAATTGGGTGATCTTAAGCAATTATATTAGTTTACTTCACATGAGTATAGAGTACCTAATGCATTGCCTGGCAAAAGGTAGACATCGTATATATTAATTGTTATTGTTAGTTTCTTAATTAGATGTGACCAGTATACAATGCCAATGGAGATGAGATACTCGATTTCTATGGAAGGTAATTTGGAAATGGATTTAACAAGATTGAAGTCACCTAATTGGTAATGGGTTTGTTTTCAGTTTCAAATACATAATATTGTTTTAAATGTGTACATTTTTGGTATTAGTTTCAGAAAGAATGTTGATTCATCAGTTCAGAAGAAGAATATGAAGTGGTGGATAGGCAGCCTCTTCTCTGGGGTCCCTGTCCATTCCTCTCATTTTGTAAATTTTCCAGGTTCCTGGAAACCATCTCTGTGGGCAAGGTCATCAGCCCTGGAAAAGAGTTTTTTTGGGTGATGGAGTTCCTAAACAAGGAACTTGACTTGCTCAGAATTTTCAACTTTATGTATAATGTAGAAATGATTTCTAACAATTTGTTTTTATACCAGGATAAGT
>CM053770.1:321557521-321660402 GCA_028658325.1 Potorous gilbertii
ATTGGTGTACTAGGGGAGAGGGGACAAATGGGGAGAAAATTTGGAACCCAAATTTTGTGAAAATGAATGTAAAAAGTTAAATAAATAAATTTATATTTAAAAAAATAAATAAATAAAACAAAAAATATAGTAGTAATAAATGCAAATCTTACAGTTTAATAACAAAACTTCACAAATATATGATAAAGATCAATTGCTTTGAAAAAGATGTGACTACTTTGGTGGACTCAATATGAATCAATATTATAATATAGCAAAAGAAGCTAATGCAGACTTGGGAAGTACCCTGGCTTTAAATATATTTAATCCAACCTCATCCATTTTACAGATCAAGAAATTGAATCCCCACAAGGTTAATTGACTTATTCAAAGTCATTCTACAAAAGTGGGACAATCAGGATTCTAACCCAGATTGTGACTCCGAGCAAGGTCATATGCAGTGGGTATTGTTGATGAGGGGGAGGTTGCAGTCTTTAGAAAACGGAAAATATTTACCACTCATTGTGGGAAACTGAATAGGGATGCACTAAGTGTTGACAAAGCAATTGTCATTGTGACACTCATACATATGAAACATATGTCAAAGGAAGACTCCAGGTGCAAAAAGAGATATCCTAAATGAAACAGAATCAGAATCTGATCCCTCATTATAAAAGTGTTTGTTTTCTGAAAAGATTTTGCAGAAGAAAAGTTGCAAGGAAGGAGAGGGAGGGGGGAGGGAGGGAGGGAGAGAACTTAGCTGCCCAAAGAGGAAGAAAAGGGTGCGAAAATGTAGTTTCTAGAGACTTTCAGGTGGGGAGCTGGGTGTGCAGAGCTAAGGTAGAAGACATCTGTAAACATAATAAAGCAGGCATTAGGATGTTTTGAAAGTTCCAATCAAGGTCTTAAGCCTACAACTGTGGTTCAAGGATCCTCTTGAGTTGGGTAAGGCTGGTTCAGTGTTTTCTGGCTGCTACAGGCATCTCCAAATTTGATTAGCATTCACTCTTAAAGAATCATTGGTATGTCAAGAAATTTTGGACTTCAGAAGCCTTTCTGATTGGCTAGTTGTGATGTAATTCTGACAGATTAATATAATCATTACAGACTCCATGTTAACATCATGACCCCCTACATGTGACAAAACCAATGACAATAAATATCTATGTGCTATTTGCTTAGGATATGAGTTCATAGATACTGCTATACAGGTAGAAATCTAGAGAAGGATTTTGAATTAACTTAGATTACAGTATCTCATTTAGCCTTCAGGTGGTGCTCTTCTTGAGCTAGTCACCTCCTTGGGTACTTTAGGATGTTCAAAAAAACTTCTGAAGAGTCTCACAGTCTAAACTAGTCTAGGAGATGAAATACTGATAAAATATTTAAATATGAAATTTACTACATTTGTATTTTTGTCTCTGCACCCTACCAAATGAGATAGTACACTCTCTCAGAACTCTTTCCTGATAATCCATATACTTAGTATGTAATCACATAATTTTAATTTAAAATTCATATGGCAAAGGGGAGAGGGGATAAAGATAGTAATACATCTGTTTGATGAGGTGCCCAATCAACACGATGAGATTATGAAACCTAGTTGGCAACTCTATGAATTGTGGACATTCCTACCACTATTTTGCTAACAGGACACAGGAAACTCAAAGTAATTAACTGATAGACTCAGGGGAAACAGATACATATTGAAGATGTCATCTCTGCTTGTGGAACATAAAAAGTGAGTGGTGAATCAAATGTTCTCGGTATGTGTTCCTTACTCCTTCTTTGTTTAACTTTAAGACTAGAGCTATATTCTGAGAGAACTAGGATTAAAATTAGAAGGGCCTTTAGATAACTTGCAGTTTCTCCCCTAACCAGGATGGGGCTTCTGCCAAAAGCATATGGCAGAGAAAGGCATACTTGCATGTGACCCAAGAGGTAATTTGTGGGCAATGTCCCTAAATTCCAATTTCCCATCTAAAAAGGGAGGGATTTTTAAATGTCTCAGCTGTATGATCTCAGAATCAATCTAGCCTTTTAGTCAGAAAAAGGAGATTTCTTAGACAGCACTAATCTGGGGTGTTGTCTCTTGGGTAAGCCTAAATTCAAGATTTCCCAACTTTGAAAGTTTGGTCCTAGACCTTGAGAAAAGTGCTTCATTAAGGACCCCTACTCAAACTCTAATAAATAATAATCAGTTCATTATGAATTATTTTTGGTAATTATTTTAATGTATTTATCTACTAATATATATCTTGTCAATTATCTCATAATAGAATAAGAATAAGCAATATATTAATTCGTACTTTGTATAAGTTACATAGGAATATAGATTCTAATAAGAGGGCCTTATGATAGGCCTCAGACTTTCATAGAATGTTCATTTCTTATTTACCAGCTATGGAGTTCACTTGTGCAATCTCACGAATGCCGACGGAGATCTCCATCCTGTTTTGATCAAATTCCATGATCAAACCAAGCATGGGTGGTGGAATGATATGAAAAGTCCACCCTGGTATGTTCTAGGAGCATAGCTTGTACCATCTCCTCCTGCCTAACCAAGGAGGAGCCCATTCATCTTTCTTGCTTCACCTAATTTGTGACCCTGCTGACAGATCTTTTCACTTGCTTTAGTTTATGTGTCATATGTCAACCGATGTTTTTGTATTTTACCATGTTTCTTTTGTATATTTGCATATGAAACTCAACATATGCAAAGTCCCAGAAGAAGGGGACATCTCACATTGTGAGGAAGATCTGCGGTTCACTTTATTAGAAAGGACCATGGACTTTTTAACAAAATGCCATTGTTCAGAGCTCTTCCTCAGTCTCTTTTATTGTGGATTGGACAATTTTAATCCCTTTAATTTGTAAAAGCAAGGACCCTAACATACACAGGAGGACCTGCTATCACAGGCTCTTAGATCTGCTTTTCTAAAAGGAAAGCAACTTTTGAGGGGTCAACAATCACTGTAATCAAGAATATGTTTTATTCACTTAGTTCGGGGGTGGGGCAGCAGTCTCATGAAGGACTGCCCAGAGTCTTGTCTGGCCAAACAAACACTTCCAATGAGTAAGCCCTAAAGTAAAACCTCACCTCAAAATCTTTATACACTTTTCAGAGTCAGAAGGTATCACAACTCTTGAGAACCAGTGCCTCACTGGAAAATTAACAAAAGGTGGGAGCCCCCCAATCAAGCTTCCCTTAATGGGCAGGCCCATTAACCTGTGAGGAAGATCTTTAATCTCATTAGCATTACACTATTGTAGCCTATTCATTGGACAAGAGGAAAGTTCATATAGTTCTATGCAAATCATTCTTGCAGATCAAAGCTAGTGAACTGTTAAATGATTTCTTATTCAGCAGCACCCAAAGTATTCTTTTCTTTTTATTGCTATCTACTGTATACAACAAGACAACTAGGTGGCATAGTGGATAGAATACCAGTCCTGGAGAAGGGAGTGTCTCCAGCTGGTCATTATATCCAAATCTGTGCCAGGCCTTCAGGGCATTAGAATGTTTCACAAAATGGTAGACTCATCCCACAGTTAGGTTCTGTCTCTATTACATACATCTCTTCCTCCTCTTCCACCAGATCTTGTAACGCTGAAGAGAAGAGTTAGTCAGAGAAACCCCAGCCTCTTTTCAGTTCCCTTCTAATTCATGCATGTTTTTCCTCCTCCAGATTTAATATATATTACAGCTCAGAGTTCTTGGCTCAAAAAGAGGATAAGCATAGGTAGGTAGTAGATCTGTGATTTATTATTAGTATAAGTAACCCCCCAGTGAGAAAACTCCCCCTATCAATTGGAACCTTCTTTGTAATTTATACTATATGGAGTCACTGAGAGATTAAGTGACTTGACCAAGATCACACAGTCACTGTGTATTAGAGTGGATCCTCATCTGGAAACGTCAGCACTCTGTCCACCAAGCAACACTGTTTAGAATAATAATGGATTCCATTCATATAGGCTTTTAAGGTTTTCAATGACAGACCAACAGATCTCATCCCCCCTCCCTTGAAGGAACAGACAAAAGAAAGGAGGGGGTCAGAACACTTGGTCTCCTCTCTGCCTTTACCCTAACTTGTCCATATTCTTCAACCAAATCCCTCCTGGAGTCTGAGGAGAACTGACATAAGGAAGTGTAAGAAGGAAAATGTTATTGTGCCCTATAGGAAAAGAATGGAACAATTTCTTGCTGAACAGTTGACTCTAGTGACAGCCATTGTGGTTTGTCCTTCATTCTTGAAGAGGACCCTAATATCAGGAAGATAATGACATGACTAGCATTAAATTGGATTTGAGTGAGGGAGCAGGTGAAAAGTCACTAGTCTCACTTTCTCCTCCTGAACCAGCTGGGTCCAGTGGTCAGATATGGTTCCGGATGACTGGAGATAGCCCAGGATGCATTTGGAGACCTTAACCTTTTTAAGTTATTAAGGTCTTTACAAATTCTCACTTTGAGTTGAGGCAACACCCATCCATTCAGTGAATAGGCCTCTTTAAGAAGTGAGTCAAGGGGTGGTCCCTATAATTAAAAAAAAAATCAAAATGAGAGGGAAACACCCTTGAGTTGCTGACCAAAAGAGAAACAATTACTATTTACATTCACTGAGCCAGGAGGACATGAGTGGTGTTGGGGCTGGGTCCTATTGTCCAAATCAATGAGAGCCAAAGTGACAACTGTTAAGAATAGAGTTGTATAGTGTGTATGCTGTACACCACCGTCCCTGGAGATGGAGAGGCTAAGGCTATTTGACTCATGTGAGCTCAACAGTTCTGAGCTGTAGCAGGCCTAAAGCTGATCAACCAGGCATCCACACAAATATAGTGGGTCCCAGGGAGCAAAGAGCAACCAGGCTAAGTGAAAGCTAAATGACTTAGGTCAGAAAAAAATAATGCAGGTTAAAGCTTCCATGGCAGTCAATACAGGGATCAAGCCCAAGAGTGACTGCTGCACTTCCAGGTTGGGTAAGTTAAAGAGACACAGTCTTTAAAAAAAATTAAACTAAAAAAAATACAGGGATAGGGACCAGATTTGTGATCTCATTGGTGTGGGGAACTTCTAGATGAGGAAACTCTCTTTACCAATGCAGGTGGGCACTTAAGCACAACATGAGATATTTTTATTTCTTAAAGTAAAAGTCCCAGAGCTGGACTTCATAATCTAACTGTTGAGCTGTATGGAATTTGCCCCTCTCTGTGCTTCTGTAAAGCAGTTTCCATGCCTTCAGTGTAAGTGGCCTGAGAATGTCAGTTGGTTTGACTGACTAGGAGGAAGGGCCAGGATGGGAGGAAAGGGCTCAGTGCTTGAGGTGATAGTCTCAGGAAGCTAAAATGGGGGGAGGTGAAGAAGGGGTAGCAGGAAAGATTGGGGATAGGGAAAATCCCAGATGGGACAGAGTAGGTACAAGAATCAATAATAGGAAATGAATGGCCAACTCTGATAAGTTGCCTCCAGATTCCAAAATAACTTACTCCAATTTCACCAACTTATAGATTAATCATCCTCCAGGACCCAAACATTCCCATTTCTGTGTGTTTGGCACCTATTCTTTTCCATACCTGAAATGCCCTTCCGTCTGCTACCTAAACCCTATCTCTTGTCCCTCCCAGCACAAAGAAGTCCTCTCTCTATGGTGCCTTCCTACCCCACTCTGTTCCTCAGAATTTTTTTTCCCTCCCCTGAAATTGTAGCAGATAAGTAAATACTTAAAAGCAAATGAATTTGAAAAGACATTTTGGATGCTTACAAAGATAGTAAGGCAACCTGGTATAGTGGAAAAAATGGTGGGGTTACAACCAGAAAAAAAAAGACCTGCCTCTGTCTCAACTACCTGGTTGAATTTGAGCAAACACTTAACACTTGTAGGTCTTAACATATTTAAAAAGGAGGTCAGAAATATTCAATGATTTCTCAGGTCTCTTTTCATTCTCAATCCTGTAATCCTGTGAATTCTGGGCTCTTCTTTGGCTCAGATAGCAGCTGAACCTCCCTACCCACAGTTACCTGCCCTCTCATCCCTCCCTAAGCACCTCCTTTCCCAAGGAAATAAGTGAAAGTGTGAAATGAGGAGTAAATAGAAAACTCCTTTTCAAGAGCTCCTCACTATCCTTCCTCAACTCTGCCCTTTACCATCTCCATCATGCTTGTACCTTCAACACAGAGAAATAGCAAAAGCAGTTTCTTCAACCTCCGGTGTCCTACCACCTCCATCTTATCCCTAGCTCTTTGATCCACCTGTGACTGACTATGCCCAGAGTTTCTGTCCAAGGACTTGATGCCACCAGTTCCCCTCACCCTCAAAATATTTTCAGGATGTTGCCTCACATGAAGTGTGTGTGTGTGTGTGTATGTCATATTGGAGGATGAGAGTTACTGATGAGGCGAAACAATGGAGTAGAATGTGTCATGTCATTGGGGACCTACTAGACAAGAAGAAAGAAAGGAGTTTTCAAAACCTGCCTCTGCAACCTACCACCTGATTGGGTTTGGGCAAAACACTGAACATTCATAGATCTTATCTGTTTAAAAAGATACTCAATGACTTTTCAGATTCATTTTTTTTATCTTATTTAAAAATATTTAATAATATTTCATTTTCCTCAATTACATGTAAAAACATTTTTTAACATTCATTGTTTTTTTTAAGTTTCGAGTTCATGCCCAAAGGGCTATAAAACTGTGCATACCCTTTGATCCAGCAATACGACTATTAGTTATGTATCCCAGAGATCATAAAAAAGGAAAAGGACCTCTATGTACAAAAATATTTATAGCAGCTCTTTTTGTGGTGGCAAAGAATGAGAAATTGAGACAATGCCCAGCAATTTGGAAATGGCTCAACAAGATGTGGTTTATGAATGTAAAGGAATGCTATTGTGCTATAAGAAATGATGGGCAGATGGATTTCAGAAAAACCTGCGAAGACTTACATGAACTGATGCTGAGTGAAGTGAGCAGAACCAAGAGAACATTGTGCACAGTAGCAGCAACATTGTGCAATGATCAGTCTTGATAGACTTAGCTCTTCTTGGCAATACAGTGATCTAAGACAATTCCAAAAGAATCATGATGGAAAATGCCATCCACATCCCCAGAGAAAGAACTATGGAGTCTGAATGCAGATCAAAGCATACTATTTTCATTTTTTTGTTTTTTCTTTCTTGTGTTTTTTTTTACTTTTGCTTTAATTCTCCTTTCACAACATGACTAAAGTGGAAATATGTTTAATATGATTGTACACATATAACCTATATCAAATTGCTTGCTGTCTTGGGGAGGGAGAAAATTTGGAACCCAAAATCTTATAAAAGTCAATGTTGAAAAGTGTCTTTACATCGAAGTGAAAAAATAAAATATTTTTAATTATTAAAATATTTTTAATAAAGCTTTGAGCTCCAAATTCTATCCCTCCCTCCCCTCCCCTCTCCCTGAGATGGCAAGCAATTTGATACAGGTCATATATCTGCAATCATGTAAAATATTTCCATGTTAGTCATTTTATGCAAGAACAGAAAGGAAGGAAGGAAAGAAGGAAGAAAGAAAGAAGAAAGGAGAAAGAAAGAAAGAAAGAAAGAAAGAAAGAAAGAAAGAAAGAAAGAAAGAAAGAAAGAAAGAAAGAAAGAGAAAGAAAAGAGGAATAGTATGCTTCAGTTGATATTCAGACAATATCAGTTCTTTCCCTGGAGGAAGATAGTACTTTTTATTAATAGTCTTTGGGATTGTCTTGGATCATTGTATCACTAAGAATACACAGTCATTGCTAGGAATACTGTCATTCACAGTTCTTCATCATACAACATTTTTGTTACTGTGTACAATGTTCTCCTGGTTCTGTTGATTTCACTTTGTATGAGTTCATTTAAGTCTTTCCAGGTTTTTCTGAAAATCATTTAGCTTACCATTTCTTATAGCCCAATAGTATTTCATTTTAATTCAGGTCCCTTTTCATTCTTGATCCTTTAATTCTATGAATTCTAGGCTCTATTTTGTCTCAGGCAACACTTGGTTCCCCAACAACCACACATAATTAGCTGCACTCTCATGCCTAGAAGAAATGTTGCCCTTGGTATTCTTCTTGTTAAAATACTGTCTTCATCATGTCACTTCTCTGCCAAAAAACCTCGAGGAGGCACTTAGGTAAATTCTAAATATTTCTGCTTGACTTCTGAAGCATACATAACCTAGCACTTAACTTTTCAATCTTACTTCTATATAGACATACACATATACATACATATACACATATATGTATATATACACAGACATGTATATGTGTATGTAGGTGTGCATATATGTATGTTTATATATATATATATATAAAACGCATATATGTGTGTGTATGTATGTATTCTCTGTTATAGTCAGTCTGGTCTCCACAGTGTCCCTTGAACATACCACACATTTTGCATCTATTTATTTTTACTGTGTAGATGGTCAGACCATTCTATTTTGAGCAATGACAGAGCTCATTGAAAAAACTCCTTAATATTCTGAGGTTTGAAAAATTAATACAATAGAATATAGATTATTTGAGGTGTTCAAGAAGACCTAGCACTTCTGGTATGAGGGCATGCTGAGCCTTCTTCAGGACTGCTTATCCAGCTTTGGTATCTACCTGCCATTCAACTCTCCCCTGTGGTTCCAAGAAGTTATAGCATATGCAGCAACCACACCCTGGTAAGCCCTCTCAGCAGTCATACTAAACCAGGTTGAAGGTAACCAACAGGTCTTTAACCCATCTGTGACTTAGGAGAGTGTCTAGCACAAGTATGTGAAGACTTCCTCTGATGGAATGGGTAGCTGAGAATCTATTTGTTCCAATGGCAGGAACTGTGTAGCACTTGGAGCTTGGTCAAATAGCAAGAACACCAAGGTCATGCACTGCATCCTGGGCCATTACCAGTCATTCTGACTTTTGTCTTGCCACTGAACTTCAATGATTCTGAAAGAGAGAATGAAGTTGAGACAGATGACTATGTGACCATGGATGAATCATTTAACTGTCTTCAGTTTATTCTACTGTGAGATAGGAATAATAAAAGCACTTCCCCCCACCCCAGAGTTGTTGTGAAGATCACATAGTAGAATCTTAATAAATGCATACCCTTTCCTTTCTCCAATAAGAGGCATGAATCATGTCCATAATTATGGAGATGAAATATCCAATGTCCTGGTCAAGACCACATGTCCCATTCTGGGCATTACATTTTAGAAGAAACACCTACTCTAGGGAATATCCAATAGAGGGTAAGCAACTAGAGTAAGGACATTCATGGAGAAATAGTTGAAGGAATTGGGACTATTTAACAGCAGAAGGATAGGATAGCTGTCTTCAAATATTTGAAGATCTTTATATGGAAAGATTGGAGTTGTAGATAACCTAACACAAGGTAGCAAGTTCCCTGTCCCTAAAGGTATTTAATAGGCAGGAATTGAACACTGTCTATAAGGGTCATTGAAAAGGAGATTCATACATCATGCAGTCCCATAGGATATCAGATGAGATGATTCTTAAGATCCTTTCTCTTGGAGGCTCAGCTCTAATACCAGTAATGTTCCTCTTGGTTTAATGTTGGGATAAAATGAGGAACTCATAATTCACTGAATATTTGACAAAGAAGGTTGACTTTTCCCTAATAGAGCAAGAATACGTTAGAACCTGACTCTTCTGGACCAAACTCTCTCCATCTCCATCTGGAAACTCTCAGGTCATTAAATCTAGTGGTCTCAGACAACCACCAAGTCTAAGAGATGCAGATTATATATGGCTGAGATTTTTTATGCTCCTAGGGGCAGTTTCAAAAAGCCTCTGCACGTTGTTGAGGATGGAAGGAAAAAAGAAGTTTATGGAAGATAATGGCACTATCACACTTTTCAACTCAAAAATTTTATTGTTAAGGAGGAGCCAAGATGGTGAAGTAGAAAAACATACATGTACTGACTCTTCCTACACAGCCCATAAAATACCTGTAAAGAAAGACTCTCAACAAATTCTAGAGCAGCAGGCATGGAGAACAACAGAGTGGAGAAGATTTCCAGCCCAGGATGACCTTAAAGGCTGATGGGAAATGTCTGTCACACCAGATGTGAAGCAGAGCCCAGCCCAGCCTGGGCCACATGACGCAGCTCTGGGAGGAGGTCTCGAGCAGGCCTCACAGGCGGAATCCCCAGTCTCAGTAGCAGCGGTTCACAGATCCCTCAGCCCACATGTGCCAAAGGTCAGTGAGAGGGTTTTCTCAGCTGGCCAAGAAGAGAAAAGGGCCTTCCTATAGCTCCAGTCTCAGGTAGCAGCTGCAGAGGCCACATAGGGAGGGCAGCAGCAGTTCCCACAGCAGCCCCTACAGCAGCCTGCATCCATTGTTGGATCAGAAAACCCCTGGGGGCACTGAGCAGCTGATTCTTACCTCAGCCCTGTGTAGAGGCCCTGCAGCAGCTGATCTTTATCTCACACTGAATGGTGGCCCTGCCCCTGCAGCTTATCTGAATCTCATCCCCCAGTGCTAGCTTGATGGAACTGGAGGCCAGGTGGTTGTGAAGAGGAAATTCTGCTAAAATTCTGAGCACAAAAATCTCTCTCTACTCCCAGACCAGTGCACACACTTGATTTTGCCACCTTGGAGGAACTGAGATCTTACAGATTCCCAGAGTATAACCTATTCTTGACAAAGGACCCAAAAGTCAAGTAATTGGTTGGGGAAATGCCCAAAAAAGGAAAAAAAATAAGACTATAGAAGGTTACTTTCTTGGTGAACAGATATCTTCTCCCATCCCCTCGGATGAGGAAGAACAATGCTTACCATCAGGGAAAGATATAAACATCAAGACTTCTGTATCCCAAACATCCAAAATAAATATTCAATGGTCTTAGGCCATGGAAGAGCTCAAAAAGGATTTTGAAAATGAAGTAAGAGAGGTGGAGGAAAAATTGGGAAGAGAAATGAGAGAGATGCAAAAAAATCATGAAAAGTGGGTCAACAACTAGCTAAAGGAGACCCCCAAAAATGCTGAAGAAAATAACACCTTGAAAAATAGGCTAACTCAATTGGCAAAAGAAGTTCAAAAAGCCAATGAGGAGAAGAATGCTTTGAAAAGCAGAATTAGTCAAATGGAAAAGGAGAGTCAAAAGTTCACTGAAGAAAATAGTTCTTTAAAAATTAGAATGGAACAGATGGAGGCTAATGACTTTAGGACAAAACAAGAAATCACAAAAAAAAAAATCAAAAGAATGAAAAAATAGAAGATAATGTGAAATATCTCATTGGAAAAACAACTGACCTGGAGAATAGATAAAGGAGAGAAAATTTAAAAATTATGGGACTATCTAAAAGCCATGACCAAAAAAAAAGCCTAGACATCATCTTTCATGAAATTATCAAGGAAAATTGCCCTGATATTCTAGAACCAGGGGGCAAAATAAATATTGAAAGAATCCATTGATCACCTACTAAAAGAGATCCAAAAAGAGAAACTCCTAGGAACATGTAGTTAAATTCCAGAGTTCTCAGGTGAAGGAGAAAATATTGTAAGCAGTTAGAAAGAAACAATTTGAGATTGTGGAAATACAATCAGGATAATACAGGATCTGTAAAATGGAAGAAGGGAGTAACAAGAAATAAACACTTTTGGGAAGGGACAAGGTGAAATGAAGGAATAAAAAAAATAATGGGGGATAGGGTAGGATAGAGGGCAATATAGTTAGTATTACACAACATGATTATTATGGAAGTCTTTTGCAAAATGACACATATTTAGCCTGTATTGAATTACTTGCCTTCTCAGTGGGAATGGGTAGAGAGGGAGGGAGAGAAGTTGGAATTCAAAGTATTAGAAATGAATGTTGAGAATTATTATTGCATATAACTAGGAAATAAGAAACACAGGTAACAGGGTACAGGAATTCAACTTGCCCTACAAGAAAAGAGAGAAGATGGGGATAAGGTGTGATAGAAGGGAGGGTACATTGAGGGAAGGAGTAATCAAAATGCAAGGTATTAGGGAATGGGGAAGAGGAGAAATGGGGAGAATGATTGGATATGTTACAAAGTGATGTAAAAGCAATTAGTATTAAAACAATTGACTGAATTAATTACTGAGACTAAATCAGAGACATCTTTATTTGGGGGGAATGAATTTTAGTCTGTTTCCTAAAGGCAAGTAACCTGAGGTAAAATTTGGCATTGCTGGAAAAGTTAAGGTTTTAATGGCAAATTTGATTTTATGATCGTTATTTAATCAGGAACTAGAACATGTATAGAAAGGCATGTAATCCATGTAAGACTCGCCTCAAAAGATATTCATTAGCCAATGTGAAATTATAGTCATATGTGAAACCTGGTTATTGGAACTTACTATTTTAAGATTCTATGGGACTATTAACTGACTACTGTTCCTCTAAGTCTAACTCCAGGTGTGGACAGCAAGAAAGGCAGTCTGAGCCTCCAATCCATGATACCAGTAAGCCTGTGAAATGCTGGTATGAACTGCAGAAAGTGACCTCATGGGAAGGGTGGGAGAGTAGCTGTTCAGCCTGGGCTGAAGTAGGATTCTCCTGACTCCATTTCCCCACTGACACCTGGCAGACTTTAGTCTGACTGAATGCAAGTTGACAATCTTCTCCTGCCTGGAACTGACATGAAGTTGGGAAGATATTGTTTCCCTGCGATGTCCCTACTCTTGGTGGCAATTTCCTATAGTCAAAAGGTTTGTAAGCTTAAGACCAGGTCTATTAAATTATATATTGTTGGTAGGGGAATTTCCAACGTTAAGTCTAAAATTAAGCCATTAGGCTTAGGACTTTAGACCAACAACAATAAGTTAGGGTCTTTTAATTCTTAGTAATAGTGGGGAGACAATTAGGTCAAGGGCTTGTGAAGTGAGCCTACATAGTTATTGTTTGTGTCTCAGTTGGTTTAATGCTGAAAAAAGATTCGTTTGTGGTCTATATTGTAAATGCTTTAAGAGAAGTATCACCTGACCAATAGTTGGAATTGTTTTATGTGATATGTACTGTGTTAAAAATGAAAAATGAAAAAAAAGAAATTCAATTTTCTTATTTTATAGATGAAAAAATTCAAGCCCAGTGTGGTCAAGAGACCTGCCCAAAGTCATTTGCCTAGACATCACAGAGAAGAACTAGAATTAGAACCCAATTCTCCTGACTCCTAATCCAGGATTACATTCAGCATACCAAGCTACATTTTTGTAACTCATCCTTCTAACTTCTCTGTCCCAGAAACCAAAAGTCATAGAAAGCATCTTCATTTCCAGACTCCTCCTTGCTGCTTACTGTCACATGTAGTCAGTAGGAATGGGTTCTGCAGGATGAGGGGTTCCTGAGGTGGCTGGTAGATCACACATTGGTATATTCCAGAGTCCTGCTTCTGGAATTTTTTGATTGTGAAATTCATCATAGAGTCAGGAGGTTTGTCTGAAAATAGATAAACTTGTCAGTCTGAACCTGGTTTAATTCTCCTTTCATGTTGCTCATTAGTACCAAGGCTCCAATTGGCCATCACTCCCTTATCTTTGCCAGGCCTTCAGTACATTGGAATACTTCCTAATGTTGTAGGTGCAATGCAGAGTTGCATCTTGTCCCTTTACTGTGCACAGGGGACCTTGTCATCCTGGGGGAAAGAAGAATTTTAGTCAAAGAGAAAGAAATTGAGTCACCTGCCTCTTTCCCTCTATTTCCATCCTCTAATTCATTTCAAAGATATAAAAAACTGAGAGATATGAAGGGATGTGAGATAATCAAAGGGGCAGGGCCTGGATCCTGGACCAGATCTCTCTGATACCCTCAACCCAGTACAACAAATCTGAGCTCTCTTGACTCACATATCCCTTATTAGAACCAATCCAAAAATATTTTGATATTTAGCATCAATTTTGCCAACTAAGCTTGTTTGGTTTTCATATTTAGTTCATTATTTTTCAATGCATAGTCATGAATGTCAGAGTATTTGATGAGGGTAAGAGAAGGTGTAAGGTGTAAGAAGATTGGAAAGGTAAGGGATAGGAAATGAACTTTGAACATCATTATGAGCTTTCAACATGAAGCAGAATGTTTTATATTTGAGATTTATATTTGACCCTGGTAGTAATAGAGACCTACTAACATTCATTAAGTCATAAGGGTAGAGGATGGCATAGAAGGTCACTTGACAGCTGAATGAAGGATAGACTGGAATGAGAGATTTGGAGTGATCAAAAGGCTACCACAACAGTCCAGGTGTGGGGTGATGAAGGTATTTAACATAGTGGTGGAAGTATCATAGGAGAGAGGGGCACATACACAAGAGGTAAAAATTCAAATAAAAACCAACAGTCCTTAACAACCAATGATTGGTTGTTGTCCTTTGTTCTTGAAGAGGATCAAAAAGACATCACCATGATAAAGTTAAATTTCAGTGCGTCCAACTGTGACTGATCAAACCAATATGAGCTTGAAATGCTCTACCACGGGTTGGGCAGAGATAGTCTGTGTGAATATTTGGGGTGGATACTCCAAATTTTAGCATCCTACATTTACTTTGTGCTCTCTCAATTCTGCTTTGCTCATAGAGCACAGCAGATGTGGGTACACCATATTGGGTGGTCCTGTGCCAGTGTCTACCATGTCACACAGTCAAATCCAAAGTTCTTGACAGAGACCTTGAGTGTGTCTTTGTATTGCTTCTTCTGATCAAGTGATTTCCTACCCCATATGAGTTCTCCATAAAATAGTCTTTTTGGCAAGTGTACATTTTGCATTAGAACAATGTGGCCAGTCCATTGGAGTTGCACTCTCTGAAGCATTGTTTGAATGCTTAGAAGTTCAGCTCAAGGGAGAACTTCAGTGTCTGGTACCTTATCCTGCCAGGTGATCCTCAAAATCTTCCAAAGACAGTTCAAATGGAAGTGATTCAGTTTCCTGGCATGGCGCTGGTAGACTGTCCATGCTTCACAAGAGTACAACAATGAGGTCAGCACAATGGCTCTGTAGATGTTCAGTTTGGTAGTCAAATACCTCTTCTCTCCCAAAATGTTCTTCAGAGCCTCCCAAATACTGAACTAGCTCTGGCAATGCATGCATTAATCTCATTGTCAGTGTGTACATCCTTGGAAAGTACACTACCAAAGTAAGGGAACTTATTACAGCATTCAAAACTTACCCATTTGTTATAACTGATGGTTCCACATATGAATGGTGTTGTGGTGGCTGATGAAGCACTTGTGTTTCCTTGGTGTTAATTATTAGGCCAAAATTAGTACAGGCAGCAGACAACTGATCCACACTTTGTTGCATCTCAGCTTCAGAGGCTGTGTTGAGTGCACAATCATCTGCAAACAAAAAATCATGCACCAACACTCCCTCCACTTTGGTCTTGGCTTGTAGCCTTTTTAAATTGAAGAACTTTCCATTAATATGGTAGTTGACCTTGATGCCATATTCATCTTCACTGAAAGCGTTTGACAACATGACTGAAAACATTATGCTAAAAAGTGTGGGAGCAAGCACACAGCCCTGTTTCACTCCACTGGTGACTGGGAAGGCCTAAGAGCATTGTCCACTATCCAGAACCTGGGCAAAAATCATGAAACTGACATATAATACTGATGAACTTCTCCAGGCAACCAAATTTTGACATAGTTTTCCATAAGCCCTCATGGCTAACAGCGTCAAAGGCCTTCATCAGATCTAAACATTGTGTGCAGACCTCTGTTCTTCTCCTGGCATTTCTCCTAGAGTTGTCAGGCAGCAAACTGTTCCTTGGCCCTTTCTGAAGTCACACTGGCTCTTAGGTATATGACCATCTTTCAGGTGAAAGAGTCTGTTAAGGAGGACTCTAGCAAGAATTCTGCCAGCAATGACTAAGAGAGAGACACCCCCTGTGATTGTCACAGGATAATCTATTCCCTTTACCTTTATAGAGATGGACAATGGAGGCATCTTTGAACTCCTGGAGGATAACCTCCTCCTGTCATATAACCTGGAAAATTTCAGTCAACTTTTGTGTGAGTGATGGTCTCCCTACCTTGTAAATCTCAGCTGGAATAGAATCAGCACCAGGTGCTTTGCCACGTGAAAGGAGCCTACTGGCCCTCAAAACCTCTTCTTCAGTTGGAAGTTCAGCTAAGGAGGGATTGACTTCAACCTGAGGTAAATGGTCAACAGCCTCAGCATTGATTGATGATGGTCTGTTGAGAACACTATGGAAGTGTTCAGTCCATCTCTCTAGGATCATGTCCTTATCACTAATCAATGTGACTCCATCAACACTGTGTAGTTGTGATACACCATGAGTTTTTGGTCCATAAATAGCTCTCAGGAAATCAAAAAAGCACTTTGGATTGTTACTATCAGCATAAAACTGAATTTCATTTGCCTTGTTACTGAGTCAGGAATCCTGCATCTCTCTAAACTTTGCTAGTACTTTGTTTTTGATGGAATTAAATGTTGGTTTCTTAGAGGTGGATAAACTATCCAGCTGGTATATCCTGTGGATATTCCTTGTTTTTTGCTTAGCAGCTTCTGAATTTCCCCATCATTTTGATCAAACCAGTCTTAGTTTTTGTGAATGTTCTGACCCAGATGAGCAAATGCAGTTGTGTACACCAATCTCTAGCTGCCCACTTCTTTTCTGCTCCACTGTTGCCAACTATGTGTTGACTCAACTTTCCCTCCAAGTTAGTAACAAACTGTTCACACTTAGAGAAGAGCTCTAATTTGTATCAGGAACGAAAGAGAGAGTGAATACAGGAGATATTGAGCTTGGATGACTGCGAGTGGTACCAGATAGTGGTACCCTCAACATAAGTATTATGGAAAAAAGATGTTTCTTTTTAGATATGTTGAGTTTAGGAGGATATGCATTTTGAGACCCCTAATAAGTAATTACAGATGAGAGCCTGGGGATCAACAGGGAGGCTAAAATTATATATGTAGATTTGAGAAGCATCAGTAGGGAAATGATAATTGAATCCATCAGAGCTTATGAAATCATCTAGGAAAATAGTACAGAAGAAAAAGAGAGCTCAGGACAGAGTCCTGAGGGGCCTTTCATAGTTATTATATGTGTCTTGGATCAAGATCCAGCAAAAGAGACTGAGAAGACCTAGGTAGATAGATAGAAGGAAAACAAAGAATGTTATCAAGGAGAAGGAGGAGGGTGGCAATGTGAAAAGCTTCAGAGAGATCAAGAAAGGTGACAATTGAGAAAAGATCATTCATTTTGGCAACTAAGTAATCTTTGGAGCGATCAGTTTCAGTTGAATGATGAAGTGGGAAACTAACGCTGCAGAGAGTTTTTTAAAGAGTATAAGGGAAGTGAACGCATTATAGACAGCTTTTTGATGAGTTTAACTACAAAAGTGAGAACTCAGAAAGACCTTAGCTTAAAAGGGTCAATGTCTCCCACTGCATTCTGGGTCATTTCCAATTGTCCCTGACTGATACCTGGTCACTGAACCCAGATGGCTCTGGAGAAGAAAGTGAGGGTAGTGACCTTGCACAGCACTCCTTTACTCAAATCAAAATCAATTGTAAGCCATGTCATCATCTCTCTGATGTCATGGTCCTCTTAAAGAACAAAGGACAAACCACACACAATCACAAAAGAGAAGACAGATACAGGACAATATCTAATGTAAATGAATAGATCAAGTGAGTTTTTCAAAGATATGAACAATATGAGCATATCTGTAGGTAGTTGAGAAGCAAAAGTAGCACATGGGGAGAGACTGAACATAAGTAATAGAATGGGGACAATCTATTGGAGAGGATGAGAAGGAATGGTATCATTTGTGCATATAGAGGGGCAAGGGAAAGAGTCACCTCGTCCCATGAGACAGGAAAGTAGCAGAAAATATCCAAATAATGTGAGATGAGTAGGAGGGGAGAAAAGGGAACTCTCAGAGAACTCTCAATTTTCTCGGTAAAATAAGAGACAAGTTTCTCAGCTGAAAGGGGAAAAAGAGGGGAGTTGTAGGAGGCTTGATGAGGATGAAAGAATTTGAAAGAGCTACTGTGGGAAGTGATTCTGATGTTATTTTCAATTGGTCAGTGGCACCCAACCCTATATGACCCCATGAACTTTGTCCATGGGGTTTTGAGGAAAATAGGGTTTAAATGACTTTCTGAGGGTCAAATAGCTAGTGTCTGAAGTCAGATTTGAACTCAGATCTTCCTGAATCTAGGCTCAGTGCTGTATCCACTACACCATCTAGTTACTCCATGGGCAGGTAATTAGGGAGGTATAAAAGAATTGCTTTGCATTAATAAGGATCCAGTTGAGGTCATGTCACATTAATTTGTTGTGTACCCAATCAACTCGATTTCATGATTTTCTCTAGCTTTGTTCATCAGCCTATGTGTAGGAATGGAAGAAGAGAATGGTAAGAATAATCCACAGTTGAGGCATAGCAGGGCAAGATCAATGATGTGATACAGGGGAAAAGGTTTCAATACGGCAATGAAGAGTCAAGTTGGTTCACCAAAGGGTCACGATGGGAAAGACAGGAGAGGACAGCTAGTGTAGAAGTGATGGCCTAAGAAAGATCTGAGGGACAGAGAGATTAGAAGTTAAGATGTAGTTAAAGAATAGTGTTTGAGGTTGTAAGGCTGAGAGAGAAGTGGAATGAGAACAGAAGGATCATGGGTACAACCATTTTTGTGTGTGTGGATGAGGTGGGGCAGAGGAACACGTAAAAAAAATGAGTAAGTTGAGGAACCATGAGGTTAGAATGTTTAAGGTTGTATCAACATGTATGCTGAAGTACCCTAGTATGAGACTATATAGCTAAGGAGGAAAGACTAAGCCAGACACTGAACTCATTGAAAGATGAGAAGTCCTGAAAATCAGTCGACAACAGCTATACCACATCCCATTCAACATGTCCCAAGCTTGTCTTTCGGTTTTCCCTAAAACCAACTTCCTCTCCTCATGTTCTCATTTCTATCAGTTACACCATTTAAGTAATAGTTATCCAGCCTCAAAACCTTTGAGTCATATGTAGTTCAATCTCATTCTCTTATGTACTGACTCCTACTGATTCTGTTAGTGACTTCAGAAGTTATTTCTTACTCTCTATTCTCAATGCCATTGCCTCAGTTTTGTCCTTACTACTTTGTTTTTTTCAAAATTCTCAACATTGTCCAAGTTTTGGGGACAAGAGCTCACTATTTGACAAAAACTTCTGGGAAAACTGGAAAGCAGTTTGGCAAAAACTAGATGAAAACAAACATATTTCATACCATATGCCAAGATTTTTATCTTGGGTATGTAATTTAGACATGATACCATAAGCAAATTAGGTGGCAGTTTACCTGTCAGATCTATGGATAAGAATGAATTTATTATGCAACAAGAGATTACAGGATATAAAATGGATAATTTTGATTGCATTAAATTGGAAAAAAGGTTTAGTATAAACAAAATCAATGCAACCAAGATTAAAGGGAAAGCAGAAAATTGAGAAGAGGGACAATTTACAGCAAGTTTCTCTGGTAAAGGCCTCATTTCTCAAATATATAGAGAGCTAAGCCAAATGCATATGAATCATCCCAAGTTATTTCCCAGTTCATAAATAGACAAAGAATATGAACAGGCAGTTTTCAAATGAAGGTGTCAAATCTATCTATAATCGTATAAAAATGTTTTAAATTACTATTGATTCGAGAAATGCACATTAAAACAACTCTGAGGTGCCACCTCATACCTAGCAGACTGGCTAATATATCAAAAAAGGAAATTGGCAGGGGATGTGAGAAAATTGGGACATTAATTTATTGATGGAGTGTGAATTGATCCAACCATTTTGGAGAGCAATTTGGAACTATGACCAAAGGGCTATAAAACTGTACATAACCCTTTGACTCTCTTTCCTGTGGTTTTTCCCTTTTGTTCTGATACTTCTTTCGCAATATTCCACTAATGTGGAAATATGTTTAATATGATTGCACATTATAGCCTATATTAGATTACTTGGAAAGATCACTAGGTCTAGAATAAAAAAAAACTGAGTTTAAATCTGGCCTCAGACATTTATCTGCTGTGTGACCCTGCAAAAGTCACTTAAGTTTTGTCTGCCTGTTTCCTCAACTATAAAGTGGGAATCATAATATCTACCTCCCATGGTTTTTGTAGGGATAAAGAGGTAATATTTGTAAAGCACTTAGCACAATATCTGGCACGTAGTAGGCATTTAGTAAGTACTGGTTTCCTTCCTTCCATGTTAGTAGTTAAGCAATCAGCTCTCCAAGAGAAAAAAAGTACACATAATACATTTTGAATCAGCATTATTGACATTTTCTTCATTACTTTCTTAAGTCTAAAAATCAACAAAACAATAAGTCACACCCTGATTTGTAGCATTTGTTGATTTCCCAGATGTAAATGCTTACAATGAAAATTTAACAATTGATTCTCAAGAGCAAATTCAAGACAGCTCTAATACACTACTGACTATGTTACATACCTTTTGTTTTACTTTCATTACCTAAATATAGTACGTAAAATGAAGGGGTCAGAGATAAGACTCTTGACAGAGACATATTAATCAATCATTTTGACAAAGTTATGAAATAAATTATGAGGTTTTTTTTCAACCTTAGACTGAACAAGATGAGATAGAAACTTGGCCAAGGCACTAAGAGTCTAGAACCTATAGAAAGCCCTGGCTAGTCTATTCCTCCCAAAACAGTGGGATAAACAGGTGATTCATATTCGAAGCCACAGGTATTCAAATAAAGTCCTGGCACATTTAAGAACCAAGTAGGAAGTCTACATTCACATATGTAGTGAGATCCTGGTCAGATGGTTAATATCTTGATCTCAGAGCACCACCTGGTGGTAAATACAAAAATTACACTCTGACTCAACCACCCACCCACCTCTCCACTGCAGTACCCATGTGAAGCAGATGCTCCTAAGGAGATGAGAATCCCTGTATCTATATAATGAAAAGGATTGTCTTGTGTGACTTTAAGGATGAACAAAGTAACAGTTGAATTTTTGTCCTTTTCCTGGTTCAACTATATTTATGACTTTCTGAAGAAAAAGGCAGGGGCAGATTTAGAGTTTCAGCTATGGCATGGTGGATAGAATACCAGACTCAGGCAATCCTGAGGACTTAAATTCAAATCCCAATTCTGACATTTATTAGCTATGTAAGCCTAGC
This sequence comes from Potorous gilbertii, assembly GCA_028658325.1. NCBI lineage: Eukaryota > Metazoa > Chordata > Mammalia > Diprotodontia > Potoroidae > Potorous > Potorous gilbertii. Next base: position 321,578,673 of record CM053770.1, read on the forward strand.
ACCTTGCATAGTATGTAAGTATGTATGTATGTGTGTGTGTATGTGTGTGTGTGTACTGACTTAAATTGAAGAAAGCCCAATGTATGCTCTTGTCTTCAAATTTCTTGCCCAGCACTTCATAATTCCTAGGAATTTTTTCTAGGCTCCTTCTTCTGGTATCATTACTTGTCATGTAAATTGACTGAAGTGAGCATTAACTTCTGGTTTAGAAATTCCTAGCAGATTTTCTTTCACTTTCCAAGCACATGTCCCAGAAAAACAGAAGCCTCTCTAATATTCAGAGACACTATGTAATGGGAGGTAAAGCTGCATTCAAAGCCAGAATTCCATGGGTCAGAATCCTTGTTCTACTACTGTGTCGTCTTGGCCAAGTTACCTAACCAATCTGGACCTCATTTTAATCATCTGTATGTAAGATAGATGTGAGTGGTTTTGTAATATCTAAAGATAGCTGGTTTACAGATCACATATATAGATCTGATCTGTGATCCGGTCCACTTTTGCAGAGAGTAGGAGGATGGTCATGTTGACCACCTATTTGGAGTAACTGGAGATCAAAGTACCAAAGATCCTGATCTTTGGATAGAAAATGACCAGTATAACCAATGGAATGTGAAAAGTACTTTTTGTTGTAATTTGGCTTTGAATAGACATAAGGATATTGTGCACATTAATAAACTACACTTTTTGTATGTGTGAAGATGAATTACAGAAAAAATCAGAAACACATCTGCTTCATAGCAGAAGTGGCAGTCATCCTGGACCCTGAACATGGGAAAAGTTGAACTTGTCCTCAATTAAATCTCTGCTAATTGATGCATAAACACTACTGTAAAGATACTATCAAGAAAAAGAACTATTGCTTGCTATAATTTTGTACTACCTGGTCATAAGTACGTTATATGCATGAAAAGAATTAGCATTTGGTTCAGAGAAAGTCAATGTCAACAAAACCAGTCTCGAAAACAGAGATCATGTGAATTCACATTTCTTTCCAAAGAATGAGACAAAATTACAAAATTTGGAGGAATTTTTCTTGGTAGGGATTGGGAAAGAAAATTTTGTTTTTCAGGAAGCACTTGAGAAACTTGTGAATCATTTGGAAGCTGTGAAATGTGAGATACTACAATTTAAAAAAAAACTAAAATTAAGGGCACAGATAGAGCACTAGAGTCAGGAGGACCTGAGTTCAAATGTGACTTCACTTACTAGCTGTGTGACCCTGGGCAAGTCACTTAACCCCAATTGCAAGAAAGAAAGAAAGGAAGGAAGGAAGGAAGAAGAAAAAGAAAGAGAGAGAAAGAAAGAAAGAAAGAAAGAAAGGAAGGAAGGAAGGAAGGAAGAAGAAAAAGAAAGAAAGAAGAGGAGAGGAAGGAGGAAGGAAGGAAGGAAGGAAGGAAGGAAGGAAGAAAAAAATTAAGAACAAAAAAGTAATAATGTAACCAGGAATTCACGTGATACATCAGAAGAAACTGCTCTGCTGAAATAGAAACCAAAGACTGCTGAAAATGAGTGTGTCTGAGAACTAACAAAAAATACATTGCCGTGATTCCGAAAAAAGTTTCAGAGCTAAAGACTCCAGTTCAAATGATCATGATTTGATTGCCCATTGGGCTCCATCAGAGATGCAGGGAATTCCACTAGTAGCATTGCAGTGAAATCTAAGGAAATTTAAGAGGAATAAAAGTTCAAAAGATGATGAGGGAAGGTTAAATTTAAAAGATATGCCATTTGACCTGGAGAATTCAGCTGTCAAGAGAGAACAGATTATACCAGTGGGGAAGATAATATGCAATTTAAGTTGTCCATAAACATCACATAATATCAATAACAAAATACCTACAAATTTAGAAACTGAGATAAAGATATCGAAATAATCAACCAGTTGTTAGACTTTCATACAAAGGAAAAATAATCAACTGTACATGACGTGGAAAAGCAGAGGGACTTATCCACATACAAATAACTAGGTTATATAGTTAGACTGCTAGGCTGAGAGTCAGGAAGATGAGTTCAAATTCAACCTCAATCCCTGGGTAAGTCACTTAATTTCTTGTTTGCTTCACTTGCTCCTTTTGTAAAATGGAGTTAATAATAGCACCTACCTCCCAGAATTGTTTTAAGGACCAACTGAAATAAAAATTGAGAAGTGTTTAGTACAGTACCTGGCTCATACTAAGCACTATTTAAACATCAGCTGTTATTACTATTATACATTGCTGTAAAAAAGGTATTTTTTTGTCCTTGGATAAGAGATGCCTGTAGCTTTCTCTTAAGGATTACCTCGACCCAGATGTCTTAAGTCAAATAGACTTCTTTAATAGTTATAAAAGTATTTGGCCACCCCTTCTTTCTTGTCCTTGAACAGGAAGCTTCTAGGCCAGGTAATGGAAAGAACATTGAACTTGAAACTAGGAAGACAAGTTCGAATCTGCCCTGAGACACTTATGAGTTGGGCAGATCACTTAACTTCTCTGTTCGTCAGTTTCCTCATCTACAAGAAAGGGATAAAATAATAGCACCTTTCCTCCCAGAGTGGTTGTGAGGATCATATGAAATATATAACTTGCTGTGTCAACCTTAAAGCTCTACATAAATGCTAATATTTCAATAAAAAAACACTGCCAATTGGAATCCAAATATTACCCCAGAAATCCTCGATTTGGTTTTTCTCTTCAATGATTCTCATTTCCTCTACCCCAACTCTCCAATAAAAAGTTTCATTTATCTATTCTAAATTGCTACTGAATGCTTTTCATTGGTTATGTACTCTAAAAAGGTCTGAAATGCTATGAAAACCCAATCTGCACCCCCAGAAGCTAAAACACCTACTCTTTGAGCAAATGGTCATCTTTGGTGTGCTGGTAAATTTCCTTTCCTTTCAGTTTGGTTATTGACTTTATTTGATAACTAACCATTCAGCCCTCCTGATCAGTGAGATGCTCCCCAGCCCTTCAGAAAACCCAGGCTGAAAAATTTGAAAATGTAATTACAAATAGTCAAATGTCAGCCTATAAGGACAAATAATGATATGCATTTGAATGTGCTTTTGTTTTATTTTTGTCATTTTTAATTAGCTTATGAAATGTTGATTTATGTACATTTATTATTGTTATATATTTAAATATAATTTTACATGTTAATTATATATGTAGCAGTTTATTTGCTTATATAAATTATGTATGTATTAATATTGATTGTTATACAGGGAAAAGTTAGTTTTGCCTTCATATTGATCATTGACAAGCCTTGGCCACAGCTTAGATATTATGGGTGAAAGATAGTGAGGAACAGAGGATGACAGTTTGTAAACCTAAGAAACTGAGAAGGTGGTATTCCCATCTATAGTAATAGGAAAGTTAGGAGAAAAGGCAGATTTTGGGGAAAGATAATGAGTTCAGTTTTGAACATGTTGAATTTAATATGTCTACATGTGGTTTAAAATGTCTGAGAGGTGGTTGGAGATGTGAAACAAGAGATTAACACTAAGAAAATTTTTTTTTAATCATATAAACATTTGAAACCTTTGGAATGATTAAAAAAAGGACTATAAAATTATCAGGAGACATTTGGGAGGTTGAGACTTTTTAAATAAAAGGCTAGTTTTTAGTTTAAAAAAAATTTTTTTTAAATAAAGGGGTTCTCATATATGCCGCTGAACTACAACTTCCATAGCAAGAAGAGAATAACAGAAGGGAAAAGGAAGACAGAAACAGCCGGAAAAGAGGACTGTGGGAATTGAATTGAACAGCTGGCAGATTGGGAAAATTGTTGAAAAAGAGGTGTGGAAGTTGAAATCAGTTAAGAGATGATTCTGTCCCTGTGATTCTGGAGGGTGGGAGAGAACTGGTGTCATTGGTCAATAGCTCAAACATTGTTCTTGGTAAAGCTTGTATCAAGAGCTTGTTGCTCTCTACTGCCACTTCTGGCTTAAGAAGGAAAAGCATGAGGGGTGTTCCTGGGCTTCATAAACCAGACAAGTCAAAGGAATTGTGTTCTGATTGGACAGCACAGCATCTCTGTGAGTGAGTAAGTGGTTGGACAGGTCCAGAGGAAACCAATTTGATGATTTTGTCAGTTTTCTGTTTTAAAGAGAACTATATTCACAGTAAGAGCTAATACTTTCTAAACTCCCTTTTAAGGGTGGTAATTAATTAAGAAGCTCAACAGTCCGGGCAGAGAAGCAATTTCTTATAGGGAAAATGTTCGCGAATGGAACGATAACACAGAAGCCTGTAGTCTAAAGTTATGAGTTATCTTAAACATGAAATTTTCTCTTTCATATGTTTCCTTGCTAGGTTCCTATAAATGTGTTTCTCCTTTTTTTCACCATTCCTATTGAGTACATTGATAGGAATATGATCTGAGTTTCTATGTGTGTTGGATGAATTTTATTATTAATAAATTTGCCTTAACATGTAAGTACCTATAATATTATGTAAATATTATATATTAATTGCATTACATATGATATTATATATTACATATAATATTATATATAATTATATTACATAATTATACTGTCCTGTATTATATTGTACATAATACAATTGTATTACATAATTATGCTAATTATATAATATGACATTTCTTTTGCCGTATTAAGTAAATAATTATGTTTAATATATAAAATTGTCAATATAAAATTATTTAATATCTAAAATAGTCATTATTGCAAATGACTGCTTAGATAGCTAACATGTTGGTTATATGGGTTCAAGAATTTGAGTGGTAGAAAGGTGAAGTATATTTTCCCTCAAACAAGTTTCTCCTAGTACTATGAGAGAGTTTGTAACTTGTGGTGCTGTTGATTGCTGGGCACTTGATCCTGTTAGTGTGAGAGTAAGATTGAGCTAAATCTAGAGTACTGGGGGTGTTTCACATACTTACATAAGATAATCTGGTCATTATCTATATTCCACGTATAGTGGCCCTTTTTTACCATTGGTACATGTAAGGGGAATGGAAGAAACCACAGACCACAGATCATACTCCATTATTGCTATTACAACAAGTTATGAAGATCTTTAAATGACAGATGTATTGAATCCTAGAGCACCTGGATCTCTGAGCAGAAAAGATGACATGATCATACTTGCTGTATAGGAAAAAAATCATTTTGTCAGTTAAGTGGAGAATAGACTGGAGTGAAGAGAGATTTGAGGGAAGAAAACCAATCAGAAGGCTATTGCAATAGTCTAGGTGAAGGATGATGAGGTCCTCACCTAGCATAGTGGTTGTGTCAGTGGAAAGAAGGGGATATATAGGAAAGATGTTAAGATTGTAAAAACAATAAAATTTAGCAACAGATTAGATATATGAAACAAGTGACAGTGAAAAGTTAGGAAAAAAACAAGGGTATAAACCTAGGTAACTGGGGAGATGTTGATTCCTTCAAAGGTACTAAGGGAGTTCAGAAAAGGAAGGTTGGGCAGGGGAAGATAAGGAATACTTTCTTTGTAAATGTGCTATGCAATATTTTTAACAATACTCATTAATTAATTAAAAATAATCAATACTCATTAATACTCATGTTAGTCTATAATTTTCTTTTTGTGCTTTAACTCTCCTTAATTTGGTAACAGGACCATACTTGCCTCATAAAAGAAGTTTAAGATACTTTTTCTATTTTTGCAAGTAATTTATTTAATAATGGAGCAAATTTTCTTTAAAGGTTTGACAAAATTCATTTACAAGTCTCTCTAGACATGTTTCTTTTTCTGAGATTGGGTTACTTAAATTTTTATATTTCTTAGTCTAGTAACCTCAATATTTTATAGTTTTGTAAATAATCAACTATTTCATTTAACTTGTCAGTTTCATTGGCATATAACTGGTATAAACAGTTTTTTAAAAAAGCATTTCCTTTATTTCTTCATCTGTGTAAGTTTTCCTGTTTTCATTCCTGATTTTGATAATTTTGTTTCTCTCTTGCATGATAGGTGAGTAAAAAAGATTGCAAATTGGCTAATGAATATGTTCCCCTCCCCCCCCAAAAAAACTTGTTCCTAGTTTCATTTAACAAGTCACTTTTTTCTTTTTCATTTTTTCATCTTTGATTTTCAAAATTTCTATTTTATTGTTTAACTGAGTTTTTTATTTATGCTTTTTCTAATCTTCTAATTGTATGCCTAATTCACTGATCTATTATTTTTCTTTTATGTATTGTGTTTAGTAACATACATTTTCTTCTAAGGATTGTTTTGGATGAGTGTAAAAATTTTTGTATATTGTCTCACTGTTATCATTTTATTTGGTAAAATTAGTTTTCTTTCATCTACAAAATCTTTAGCATTATTTAATTTGCCTCCACTTAAGTTTGAATTATTTCTTCAATCGAACCTCCTGAAACAAATTTCAAATTGACAAAATACCTATATATATAAAAGTCTAAGTTAAGAGCTTCCAGGAGAAAAGAAATACTACGGTCAAAAAAAGAGCTGAACAAGGTATCAACATAGGTGTGTACTGTACGGAGGTCCAAAATTACTCTCACATCAAGGTCTTTTCAGGTTTGTCCCAACGTTGTCACTGCTGAGGTCAATTCCTTGTGCTCTTTTTTTTTAACTATATGTGTGACTCTTAGAGACGGTTATCCAAGATATCCAAGGATTGTACTTCCAGAGGATCCTTCCCATTTTCTGGTACTTTGAGCATAATCCTGGCCAATGTGAAAGCTCTCTCCTTTCACCTTGAACAAAGGGCTGTGGGGGGGAGGAGCCAAGATGGTGAAGTAGAAAGACACACATACGCTAGCTCCCCAACCCACAGTCTATAAAACACCTGTAAGGAGGAACTCCCGACAAGTTCTGGAGCAGAGGAAGCTGCAGATCAATGGAGTAGAGGAGATTTCTGTTCCAGAGAAACCAGAAAAACCGGCACTGGGGGTCCATTGTGCATCGGACCCGGAGTGGAGCCCAGCCCTGCCCTGGCCCCATGGCCCCAGGAGAAGCAGATCTGGGTGGGCTTTGGGAGGGAATCTCCAGCAGCCATGCAGTTCCTTCCATACACAGGCGCAAAGGTCAGTGAGAGGGCCTGTTTGGCTGGCCGAGAGGGGAGCGGGATGGGGAGAAGTTGGAACTCAAAGTTCTAGGAACAACTGTCGAGAATTGTTCTTGCTACTAGGCAATAAGAAATACAGGTAATGGTGAATAGAAAATTATCTGGCCCTACAGGACAAAAGAGAAGATGGGGGACAAGGGAAGGGAGGGATGATAGAAGAGAGGGCAGATTGGTGATAGGGGAAATTAGAATGCTCGGTATATTGGGGTGGGGGGAGGGGACAGATGGGGAGAAAATTTTGGAACCCCAGATTTTGTGAAAATGAATGTAAAAAGTTAAATAAATAAATTTATTTAAAAAAAAAACGAAGGACTGTGATGAGAAATTTATGGCAATCAGGTGCTCTTAAGGATTTGATAGTATCTCTTGGGTCTGAATTTCCGTTATATTACTAGGGATAGAAAAATGTGTCTTTAATGGATGATAATTTAATGTATGTTGTGAACTGTGAACAGGAATGTCTGAAACATTGTAAAGAAATTCATTAGACAATGTTTACATATCTCACCTGAAGAGCCCTTGGAAGTGTAAATAAACATAAAGACTATATTAAGCTGCTTTAAAGCAATGTGTACAGGTAAAAAGTTGGAGTTGGAGTTATTTTAACTTTAAACTTGTACCAAGTCTTTTAAATATTGAAATTTTGCAGAATTTTTTTGCTTCTGTGTTTACTTTCCATCAGACTACATAAGAAATTGTGCTCTTGCTATTGGTAAAGGGACTTTCACTGAAATCCAAACTTCAAAGGATTTCTTTTATTTTTCTATGTTTGATTTGAGAGGAAGGGTAGTATGGGTGATTGGATGGGTAGGCAGTGCTTATTCATCATTGACATCTATCCTATGAGCTTTCTAGAGGTGCTTACTTTATTAAAGTTTATTAAACATCTCTTTAATATTAAAAAAGAGCTAAAGTATCAAGAAACCACAGTGAGTATCACACAATATTATACAACAACTATTATAAAGGAAAGGTAATTTTGAACATGATATGGCAAAAATCAAAAGAAAAATGTTTCTAACCAATAATATCCTGCTAAACTGAGCATAAGTTTTTAGGGAGAAATAGACCTTTCGTAGGAATACTTTTGAGCATTTCTGCATAAAAAGTAACAGAACTGAAAAAAATCTTTCAAGAACAAACACAGGAAATAACAGAGAGCTAGAAATTTTTTTGAGCAAATGATAAAATGCTTATCTTCTAATAATGTCCCTTTGGAACCACACTATGTATTAAGCACTTAGAGTAAAAAAAATAACAAATGCAGGGCCTGGGTGTGGTTTTATTCTCCTTTTTTGTCAAGATTTGTTTTGTTCTTTTTATTTTGGGAGGAGAAAGAGAAAGAAAGGAAAAAAGAATATGCTAGGGAGGAAATGAGGAAGAAAAGAAAATTATCATAGGCCAGAGAAATATGTTACAAATCTAAAAGAGAAAAGTAATTTCCCTAACCCCTACAACCAAAATCCAAGCACAGTTTGCCCAGAAGATCAATCAGTACACCTAGAACAAAGGATATAAAAGTTTAAAAATGAATTTAAAATATTATAAACTAAATGAGAGCAGTAGCAGAAAGAATTAGGAAAAAAAAAGAAAACAATAGATGAACAACTTGGAGAGGGATTAGTAGCTTAACAGAAAAGATAAAAAAAAATCTTGCCCAAATTACAGATTCCTCTGAAATTTTAATGGATCAAGCAGAAAATGAGAACCCCATGAAATAGCTAGAAAAAATAAAACTAAGTCAAAAGACGAAAAAAAGAAGATGCAAATACAAAAAAAAAAACAACTTACCTAGAAAACAGACCAAAAAGAAGGGATAATTTTAGAATCACTGAACTACCTGAAAGCCAAGACCAAAAGAAAAGAAATTAGACAACATTATTCAAGAAATAATAATAAAAAACTGCCTGTCTCTCCAGAGAGTAAAGTGAAAACAGAGAGATTTTGCCAGTCACCTCCTGAAAGAAACCTCCAAATAAAAACTTTCAGGAATATCATAGCATAAGATAGAACTCCCAGGTCAAAGAAAAAAAAACTTCAAACAGACAGAAAGAAAGAGTTCAAGTGTCAAGTACCAAGGGAGATCACACAAGATTTTGCTGCTATCTTTGTAAAGAAGTGGAAAGCATGGAATGTAATATTCCAAAAGGCAAAAGGTGTAGACTTATAAATAAGAATAGCTTTCCAGGAAAACTAAATATAATCCAAGGCAAGAGATAGAACTTTAATGAAATAGAGTGGTTTCAAGTATTCTTTAAAAAAATTTTAAAGGTCAAAGCTGAGTAGACACTGGTAGTGAATTGAATAAAATGGAAGGCCTAAGAGTGATTTTTATTACATTATAGTGATCTTCAAAGAGAAAAGGAAAGTGAAAGGGAGGTGGAAATGACATGCTAAACAAGATAAGAGGAGGGAAGGAGGAATGGGAGTAACTTACCTCACATATTCAAGGATTGTGGGGGAAAGTGCAAGTAGAAGTCTACACAACAAGCAGGAGTAGGGAGAATGGCTGTCACTTGAACCTCCTCACTTGGAGCTGATGCAAAGCAGAGTAAGCAGAACCAGAAGTATAATTTATACAAATTATAGCAACATTTTCAAAAAGAACAATTTTGAAAGACTTAGGAAGTGAAAAGTGAAAAATAAACAGCGTTATGTGACTAGTCACCAGTTCAGGACATGAGTTATGGACTAAATACCCACAATGTTCACTCTAGGACATCACCCACATACACCTGTTCACCATCACCATAACCACACTCTGGGTGAAAGGATCTGGGTTCTATTATTGTGGAATCTAGTACTCTACTAGGCATAGCACTTCTGTCCTCAAAAGAGTCTACCTGCTGGTGTCTCCAAGTAATTCCTTTCTCTGAGAAGGAAGAACATTGAGGGGAGGGTGTCTTTGAAGTATCCTGATGGAAGCTATAACCAGGATATATTGCACTTGGTGCCAGTTCCATTGCAGAGTAGTGGTAACAACAGCTGAGAATACAGTCTAATCATAGATACTAGGAAAGAAGACAGCTTTTCTCTAGGCTTCACAGGATTCCACAAGGACAGAGACCCTACAGGGGCTAAAAGGGAAAATAGACCTTGGGAGAAGGACATCAGAATGAAGAGATCCTGAGAGCAGCAGCCTAGGGCAGTTTCACCATGTTGGGCATTGTGGATAGAGGACTACGAGGCTGGGCATAGAGGTGATAATCTCCATAAGGAATTATGGGAGCCCACCCATCTGGCCAATGAAGTAAAAAAAAAAGCATTTATTGTTTACTACATGCCAAATATTGTGCTTATTGCTGGGGATACCCTTATAACAATGAGACAATTACCCTCAAGAATTAATAGATGTTAACAACCTCAGACAAAACTCTGTTTATCACCTGTTAGTTTTGCCCCAGAAAGAGACCACCTTCCTGCAAAGTTCAGTATTTCAATTTCTTCATAACTCCCTTTCCTTTCCCATCAACTCTAACAATATCTCTGAGTTGCCATATAAAGTCTTCTTCCTATATTAAAAGCTTATCCTGGTTGCTTCCTGTTCTTCTTTCTTTTATGTCTTAGTCTTCCATCTTCCTTTTCTGCTATTCCCCAGATGATACATTCTAATGTACTTTGTACATGCCTCCTACAAGACTGTACCTTGAATGTATTTCTGCCTCCCCTCTACATGGCAGAATTCCTAACTTCCTTGAAAGCGCAGTGCAAATGATACATGGAAGTCTCTTCTGCTTTTCATTTCCCAATTGCTAATTCCCTCTCCTTGGAAATTCCTTTGTATAGATTTTGAATTTAATTTTCTTTGTATATGTTGTTTGGTTGTTGTAAGGTCCTTGAGGGCACAAGCTGCTTTGCTTTTGTTTCTATATTCCCAGTGCCTGCTGTATGGTAAGCACTTCATACAGGCTTACTGAAATGAACTGAATCTCATCCCTCCACACTCTTGCTTCCCTGGGCTCTCCTCCCCCAGGTCACAGTCAGGTGCAGCTTATGCCTTGCCTTGCCACCTCTGAAATGAGCACCCAACCGAACTGTGATTTTCAAAGCAATCTTACTTCAGGTAACCACAGACAAAAATAAAAATAAGGAAACAAGGGGGGAAGTTACAATGAAGTCTAGATACACTAGTGGTGGATAAGTATCACCAGTCTTTATTGAGCTATAAATGGAACTTTCATACCTTTCCTCACCATACACTGACTCAGCATCTCTGTTGTGGTTTTCTTGGCTTGTGAGTCAACCCGCTTTATTCACTCTTGATTTTGGGGGTTGTTTCTTAACCGTTTCTCCACTTGTTAATCCCACGCAGTCTCACAGTACAATAACCTTAGGAGTTAGTGGTGGGCTCCCACAAAGGAGCCAAGGTTTTGTTTCTATTCTCAGAATCTCCAGTCTGGAGTATAGCATACAGTGGGGACAAACTAAAGGCACTTTTAAAATGTTACTTGGTCACTTCTTCAAAAGTGCTACAGTTTCCTTAGGATGAACACTTAATCATCTATACATACCTGATGCCCTCCAGGCTTTAAGAGTTGGTCTTCCTCTGTTTCTGTGTTCAAAAGAATTCATTCCCCAGAGGCCAGTTTTCTGGCAAATGAAGTAAAAAAAAAAAAAAAAGCATTTATTGTTTACTACATGCCAAATATTGCGCTTATTGCTGGGGATACCCTAGAACAATGAGACAATTACCCTCAAGAAACTCACATTCAAATAAGAGGGTAAAGAATATAGGTGAGATTTGATCAAGGAAGGATACTTTTGTCCCTGAAATCATAAGGAGTAATGAGGCAGTTAATTGACTTACTTTTTCCAGAGGCAATCAATGATATAATCAATTTGACTACAGTTTGCAGAGCAAAAGGTGGAAGTGGGGAGTGCCAAGATAGAATTCATTTGAATGAGCATAGTGCTAGAGCACCAGGATCATGAGTTTAGTGGCTTAACTCCTCCTGGATGTGGTCTCTGGAGATCTGGTTTGTAGAGTAGAGAACAAAAGATAGCTGGGATAAAGTGAATGAGCATACTCCTGGGGTAGAAATACAGAGCTGAATAAGTGGAATAGCTCCTCTTGGGCACAGTTTCAGGATGATGGAGCTGTAGTATCTGAGATAGCAGACACAAATTCCATAACTGGGTCAATATCCAAAGTCTTTTTATCTGGGAAAGATCCATCAAATCTTATTCTCTGCTTAATTCTAAGGGATTGGCTGATCAAAGAACAAATCATAGAAGTAAGTGATCAATTCGCCAAAGAAAATGACAAGATGTCAACACTTTACTGGGGGAAGGGACAGGGGCAGGAGAAGTGAAGCCAAAGCAATCTTTCAGGAAATTTTTATATTTTTAAACACTTTCAGCAACAAAGGAGAGAATGAACAAATCACTGAATTGGGCATGCAAAAAAAAAACAAGAAAAAAAAACTAGAAAAAAAAACTAGAAAAGCAACAACTCAAAAAAAAAAAAAAAAACCTAACAGCAAATTAGAAATTCTGAAAATCAAAGAAGATATTAACCAAACTAAAAGGAATAAAATGAATTGATAAATAAAAACAGGAGCTGGAATTGTCTGGTTTGGGGGTTGGTTTTTTTGTTGTTATTGTTTCTTTAGGAGGGGTGAGGGAGAAAAAAAATATAAGCAATAACCCAGTCTAATTTTAGGTCATTCAGGTGGCACATAGGATAGAGTGCCAGGTCTGAAATCAGGAAATCTCATCTTCTGAGTTCAAATCTGTCCTCATACCCTAGCTGTGTGACCCTGGACCAGTCACTGAATCCTATTTACCTCAGTTCCTCATCTGTAAAATGAGATGGAAAAAGAAATGGCAACATGAGGGGTGGGGGAAGAACTGTGGGGTGCAAAACTGCCAAAAAGAGAATGGAGTGGTTGAAAGGATGGACACTCCCCTCTCCTGCTCTCACACTGGAAAGGTAACTAATAGTTCAAGTTCTATGAATAATACATACATCATAAATTCAGTTTTCTAATTTTTTTTTTGCTTTGAAGTACTGTCTAGCTCTGACAATTATAGGTTCTAACATTCATCAAAGCATCATAACAACGTTTAGAGCTGGGAGGGACCTTAGAGACTTTCCAATCCAATCCCCTTATTTTACAAATGATGAAATTGTGTTGGAGAAAACTTAAGTGCCTTGCCCAGGGTCACAAAGATAATGGCCTTTTTTGATTAAAGTTTTTTTAACTAACAAATCTATTTTCTCTCCTTTCCACCCTCTCACTCCCACTCCATTGGGATAAACAAAAATAAAAACTTTGTTACAAATATACATTGTCAAATGATATAAATTCTCTCATGGGCAAAGGTTCCAAAAATACGCCTTTTATTCTACACCCTGAATCCATCACCTCTCCATCAGCAGATGGATAGCAGATTTTACCACCAGTTTTCTGAAGTCATGGATGGTCATTGCACCAACCCTAATTCTTATAGCTTTCAAAGTTTTTTATCTTGATAGTATCTTGATTACTGTTCTCCTGATTGCTCATTTCCTTCTTCAATGGTTACAAAAATCTTCAAAATTGTTCATTTTCATAATATTGATCTATAGCATAAGTTGTTCTCCTGTTTCTGATCACTCAACTATGCATCAGTTCATATAAATCTTTCCATGTTTCTTGGAGAGTATCTAGTTCCTCACTTCTTACAGAGCACTAGTGTTCCATCATGTTTATATACCACGCTTGGTTAAGCCATAGCAAGTGTTTAAGGCAGGATGAGTCTCATGTTCTATCCACTATTCTGTGCTGCCTTTTTAACATTCTTTTTTCTATGATTCAAGAACAAATTCCACTACTTTAATTCCAACCAATGGCAGGCTCCTCGTTCATAGACCCATTTAAATAGTCTGCTTCTAAGCTGTGAGATAGGAGAAAAGAAAGGAAGATTCTTCATAGGATTATGCCTCTTAGAAGAACTAGCTTCCTATTTTTGCTGTCAGCACACAGAGCTGGGGGCTGTTTCCTGTGCCATCATCTCAGTCACAGAACTACCCCCCTCCGCAACAAGGAATCCTAATCCCACTTTCCTAGTCAAACTTAATGTCCTTTGAGCTGGTGCTCCCTTCCCCAACCTACTTTCTTCTACTCTACCCAACAGGGGCTCATACAATAAAAGTTGCAAAGATGCTCACAACTTTTGACTGAATAATCCTTCTTTTAGGTTTGTATACTAAAGGAAGTCAAGGGAAAAAAGAAAGAATACATCTGTACAAAAATTTTCCAAATTTCTCTTGTAAAAGAGAAGGAGGGAAGGAAGGAAGAAAGGAAGGGGAAAAGCAAGGAAGAAAGCTATGTTCTTAATGACTGGGGAATGGACAAATAAATTGAGGCATATGGAACTTAACAATCAAAGTAGCTGGATGGAGAAATACAACCATAATATACAATATTGTTATGCCATCAAAAATAATACATGTGAGAAGCAAAAAAGAAATATAAGAGCCAAGATGGTGGAGTAAAAGAAAGGACTTGCTTGAGTTCTCCCCCAAATCCTCCAAACACCTGTAAAAATGACTCTAAATAAATTATATAGCAACAGAACCCACAAAATGACAGAGTGAAACAAATTTATGGCCCAAGACAACCTGGAAGGGCAACAGAAATGTCTAGAAGAAGAGCATAGTCGAGTGTGGGCTGTGGTGGCATAGAGAGAGCCTGAGCAGGTCTGAGGGCACTGAATCATTGGAAGCTGGGACAGTTTCCAGACTTCTCAACCTGAAAACACCAAGGACAACTTGAAAAGTCAAGTAGGAAAAGGCTGTTGGGCATGTGTGAAAGAAGAGTGCCACCTGAACTCAACCCCAGGGTGGCAGAGAAGCTGGCAGAGTGGATGGTGGTTGCAATAGTGGCTGTTTTTGGAATTCTAAGCCCCCAGATTGTGGGGAGATCAAGTGATCGATCAGAAGGGGATTACAACTACTTCTTCTTTGGTGCTGAAGCAGGGTTTTCTTATTTTGCCCTGCTTGGATCTGAGTCGCAGTCCTGGGTGGCAGTCCTAGGGTGAGGAAGAGTGCTGGAATGGTGGAATGAATAGGATAAAGCAAGTAGAACAGTCTAGCTGGAATATAAAATATGTAAGGGGAAGTAATTTTAATTAGTATGAAAAGGTAGCTTACAGACAGATTGTGAATGGTCTTAAATTTCAAAGAAGAGTCAACTTTGGCCCGTGGGGTTCCCCTCCTATTAATGGTTTCTACTCTGGACTCATATGATCTGGCTTCAGTCTTAAGAGTAATTTGATCCCAAAAATAGAAAATCAGGCCCTTCTTGAACTCTGTCTCATTATGCCCTCACCCTAAAATAGAAGTTGAGAAAAAGCTCTTACAAAACTTAGGCATGGCTGATGTCTAGGATCTTTCCAAGAGGATTAACAGAGTACATTCTAGAAAAGATACTCAGTGGACAAACTAGATGTCATATATAGGACTTTAAAAAAAATTCTAACACAAAAAAATGCTTGAAATACAAAAGACTCTTGTGTGCCTTACAAATAATTGAAATATACAATCGTCTATCACAACCATTATAATCTTCCCAAGAGATAAAAAACAACATATTCACCTTAGAACTTAGGTCATGGATCTATCCCAAGAATGAAGCACTCAAAAGAGAGAGGACTCTTATAGACAACTAAAGAGTCAAATCTTCCTGGTTCAGTCATCAATCGTCTTTGGTCATAGTCCACTAGTCATGAAGACCAATACGAATTTGCTGTGTCACTACCAAGTGTGTGTCCTTCAGCAAACAGCCAGGACATCCATCTAATTGAAAGAGACCAGAAGGAATGCCCAAACCTGTGGGGATGGTGGTGTCCCAGTTAGGCAGATCATAAGGTTCCTCTGATCACATCCACTGTGGAAAAAAATAGTAAGTACTGAGAAGGAGTCACTTGAGCAAAAGAATGATATGACTAGACTTGTACTTTAGGAACACCAATTTGATAGATGTGCAGAGAAAGTATTGGAGAGGGTAAGACTGGAAGCAGAGAGGCCAAATTGGAGGTTATTACAATGGTTGGGGCAAAAGGTGACTAGAACCTGTACTAAAATGATGCTTGTGTGAGTAGAAAGAAAGGGACAAATGCAAGACATATTGTAGCACTGAACTCAACAATATTTGGCAAATGATTTAAGGAAGAGTCTCAGATTAGAGGTGACTACAAGACTGCAAATCTGGATAACTAAAGGATCCAAAATGAAAATAAAGTAATTAGGAAGATGGGAAAGTGATAATGAACTCTATTTGGAGCATGCCACATTTGGGATAAATTTAAATTGAGTCTAGTTTACAGTTAGAGCCTTTGTAGTTGGAAGAGGAAAACTGCATACCAAACCAAGGCATGTAGAAAAAAAAATTATTTGGCTTTTTCCATCTTGGAATCTCAAAAACCCATTTTTTCCATGCAAGCAACAATTGGGGGCAACTGTAACTTCTAACGATAAGATGAAGATCCAATAAAAACAAAAATAAACAGATTATCTTGTATGAAACTTTAGCAAACACATACCTTCCCCACTGTTTTTGAAGTCTAAAATAAACCATTGATTGCCTTAAAGTGGAAAACCAAACTAAAGCAGTCTTATTTTACATTCTGGATACTCAAAATATGACCCAGGTGTCTTATTTTTGTTAAAAGCACCACCATCCTCCTGGTCATTTAAGCTGCTCATGTCCTTGAATATGACATCCTGTACTCTTTCTTCTTCTTCTCTCTCATATATAGTCAATTACCAAGTCTTGTTGAGTCTACCTCCATAACATCACTCACAGTCATCCACTTCTATCCACTTACTGAGCCACTGTTGACTTTCATCAATATATACCAGGATGATCATAGAAGCTTCCTAACAGGTCTCACTGTAACTAGTCTTTTCCAACCTTTCCTTTATGCAATTGCCAAAATGATCTTTCTTAGACATGGCAGCTAGGGGGCACAGTGGATAGAATGTTGTGCATGGAGTCGAGAAGACCTGAATTGAAATCCTGCCTCTGACCAAGATCGGAATCTGAGAGAGTGCCTATAAATTGTTATGGTATAAAAATGTGATGAAATACTATTGTGCTGAACTCTTAGCATAATGACCATCCAAGATTCCATAGGATTAATGATGAAACATACTACACAAATCCTTACAGAAGAGTGAAGCATGAGAGAAATTTTATTTGGACATAGCCAAGGTGGAAATTTGTTTTGATTGACCATACTCATTTGTTATGAGGGAAAAAAAAGAAAAACTTGCTTTCTGAAAAATAAGCAGTATAAACTCTGCCTCAGGGTCTAACTCTGTGTGACTGGGTGGGCAAATCACATCACTTCTTTAGGCCTCAGTTTCCTTGATTGCAAAATGAATGAGTTGGACTCAAAGACTTCTAAATCTATGATCCTATGATTCAAAAACTTTTAGTGTGTCCTTGTTGAATAAAACAATAACCCCTTAGCCCAACATTTAAGGTTCTCCTAAGTCTGGCCCCATCTTCCTTTCCATTCTTTTGTTCCCCATAATCCCTTTCACAAACTCTAAGTCTTCACCTAACAATACTATACACTAAACATGATTCTAAATCTTCCATCTCCATCTACTTAAGCTTGTCTTCTTCCTCCATTAAACCTTTCTTTATCTCTCTAGTTTTAAGTTCTTTCTCCCTTCTTAATTTTTTTTGGTCCTATACTTATTTGTGTTCATATTGTGATCATATTTGTAGCCCCCAAGTAGAATGTGAGTTCCTTGGGAGCAGGAACTATTTTATGTCTTTGTATTCCTACCACCTTAGAATAGTGTCTAGTACTTTTGTTGTCTGTTGCAGGGAATTCCCGCTGTAGAAACAACTTCCTCCAATGCAGGCTACAATTCTCTGAAACTTAGAGTCATAAAGAGCCACCTCATGCACAAGAGATCAGATAGCACACAATCAGTATTTCTCAGAAGCAAGACTTGAACTCAGCTTTTCCTAAGAACTCTCTAGAAAGAGTTAGCCCTGGACTCAGGAAGATTTGAGTTCTAATCCTTCCTTATACATTGACTAGCAGTGTGACCCTGGACAAATCATCTAACCACTGTCTGCCTCTATTTCCTCAGTTATGAAATTGTGATCATAACAGGATTGTAGTGAAGATAAATCAGATATTATTTGTAAAGTAACTAACACAGTACCTAGCACTTTGAAGGTGCTTAAATGTTTGTTTCCCTTTCCACTTGCCTAGAATAGAACGGAAGTGATAAAATAGATTTAGTGCTGTAACAGACCTTAGATGCCAATGAAACCAAACCCCTCTCAATCATTTTACAAATAAAGAGACTAAGGTCCAGAGAGAGTGAGGAATTTGCCCAAGGTCACTCAAGCAGTAAGTGGTTTGGGCCCAAGTGCTCAATAAATGTTATGTTGAGTGGAATTGAAAAGAAAAAAAGGTCACTATTTCCATAAACATATTGAAAAGTACTTTTGAGGAAAATGTGTGACAAGATTGATGGAATTTGGATTTTCAGAGGGTACCATGCCAACTTGGATGGCATTTTGACATACAACAGCCATGCCATTTGGGGCCCCTTCAGGAAAGCATTCATATTTCTAGGTCAAACTCATTTCCATTACCCACAATATTTATTATTTCAGAGTACAAACTCCAGTCCAAAAGAGGATAGAATGCATTTTTTCAAGGACAATTGTTCATGGTTGACACGTTTCCAAGAAGATCAAGAACTATGGTTTGCCAGTGAACTGATTAAAAACAAACCATAAAATATGACATAAAGTAGAAATGTTACTGTTATTGGTTTTCTTTTCTGGAGGGGAAAAGGCAAGGCAATTGGGATTAAGGGACTTGCCCAAAGTCACACAGCTAGTATGTCAAGTGTTTGAGGCCAGATTTGAACTCAGGTCCTCCTGACTCCAGGGCAGGCACTCCATTCACTGTGCCACCTAGCTGCTCCAAAAGCATCTGTTGTCATTCAGATATTTTCAGTTGTGTCCTACACTTTATGATCTCCCACTTGAGGATTTCTTGACAAAGATACTGCAGTAGTTTGCCATTTCCTTCTCCAGCTCATTTTACAGATGAGGAAACTGAGGCAAACAGTGCTAAGTGACTTGTCCAGAATCACATAGTAAGCATCCAAGGCTGGATTTGAACTCAGAGAGATGAGTCTTCCTCACTCCAGGATCAGTTTTCTATCCACTGTGCCACTCAGTTCCCCTATTATTAAAGTTAATCTTTCCATTTACATTGCTCCTTCCATCTTTCCTTCATTTCTTCCTTCTTTCCAGGCATGTAGGATGAATAAAGGCATATCCAGAGCTTTCTTGGAACACATGATCTATTTTAAAAGTTCGTAGTCTGATTAATGTTGCTGTTCCTGTGCCAGCCGGTGGGGTATGGAGAGAATAGGGAGGGGATGCCTATTCCAAATAGTCATCCAAGATGATTCTGGTTTCAGGTAAGCAAAGGGTACTTTGAATGGGGTTTTTCAATAGGAATGTCTTTTGCCTGGCCAAGTGCGCTGACTGTGGGATTCGAAAAAACACAGGATCATCATGGCCCTGCCTAAGGGACTTCCCTCAGAAAGAGAGTCAATGAAGTCCTTAATGAATATGTTCCCTCTGTGACTTCTGCTCTATCTCTGGGTCTTTATATTATCCCTGGGAACTACTCAGTGTTACCTGGGTCTCACAACCTCATGGTAAACCCTACAAACCAGCTTCCCTTTCTCACTTCCCCGTTATTATTAGTGGCAAAACTTCAGCCCTAATTATCCCAGGTTTGCACAACGAAGTCATCGCTAGCTTACCATCCTTCAACAGATAGAAACAAGAGAAAATTAAGTCTTACTGATTTCTTCCTTCTCTATTTCTTCATTCCATCCTTTTCTCTCCATTTTCAGGGTGACCACTCTATTCTAAAACCTCTTGATCTTCTCACCCTCCCCCTAACTATTAGGGCCTCCTTCTACCCTCCAATTGACTTACCCTCCAGGGCTGTTGTGAGAGTCAAATGGGAGATTTATAAAGCACTTGGCAGAGTGTCTCTTATTTTTATTATGATGTAGCTTACATACATAATTATTTACATGTTGCCTCCTCCATTAAAATGTGTGCCCCTAATGGACAGAGATCATTTTTTAATTTTTTTGTCTCTTCCACATTTAACACAATGTCTGGCTTTTGGAGTTTTGATTCATTTAATGCCATTTTGGTTATAAGTTTTTATAGGCATGGGGAATCTAGGTGGTTCAGAGGGTAGAGCAGTGGGCTTGGAAACTGAAAGACTCATCTTCCTGAGTTCAGATCTGACCTCAGACATTTAATGGTTGTGTGATTCTGGACAAGTCACTTCACTCTGTTTGCCTCAATTTCTTTATCTGTAAAATGAATCGGAGAAGAAAATGCCAAACTATTCCTTTATCTTTGCCAAGAAAACCCCAAATGGGGTCATGAAGAGTATAATACAACTGAAGAATCAGTTGACTAACATAGCTTTCCCTGTAGTCCCTCCTCTGATCATTTTTACAAACCAGTCTTCATAAAATACCACTCCAATCACTTATAGATTCTCTAGTGTTAATTGTCTCTAGTGTATGAAGTCCTCAGCCTGCCATGCAAGACCTTCATTAGTTGACTCCTTTTATCTCCCCCAAATTTCCCACTATTTCCCCAAGTAGAATATTCTGCTCCACTCAGGTCGGTCTCTCTCCTAGTATTCCACAAACCTACTAGGCTCAGTATCATTTTTATGCCTTGGTTCATGATTTTATTCAGTCTAAAATGTTCTCTTTCCCATGCCAATCCCATCTTCCAGTTCAGTTGAAGATTCATCTTCTCTGAAAAGTCTTCCCCAACAGACTATCCCATGGTATTACTTCCCAATTCTGAGTTCCCTCAGTGTTTGTTTATATGAAGTCTATAATCTCACAATCAAGCGTGTACCTTCATATTGTCATAGGTTGTTTTTAAAGGGAGGTGGGGATTAAGGAAGGTTTGTGTGAAAATTCAATGTCTAGATTTGAAGTCAAAAGACATCAAGCTTTGACTCTGTTGTGTGTGTGTGAGCAAATGAAGATCACTTCACAGTCGGAGCCTTAGCTTCCTCATCTATCAATTGAAAGAGCTAGCCTATCAAGGGTGGGGAACCTGAAGCCTTGAGGCCACACACCGCAGATTCCCCCACCCCTGGCCTAGATGATATATAAAGACATAAGGGTCTCTTCTAGAACTAAATCCTGTGATCATCTGTTATTTTCCCATCTAGACTTGTTATATTTTTCTAGGGCAATCAATTAACAAGCATTGATATGTTTTAGACACTGGGTTGCAAATATAAAAATTAGAACTTATTGTTGAATCTTATCTAATTCTTCATGACCTTGTGGACCATACAGTCCATGGATTTTCTTGGCAAAGATACTGAAGTGGTTTACCATTTCCTTCTCCAGTTAATTGGATGAAGGCAAACAGAAGTTAAGTGACTTGCCTAAGGTCACTTAGCTAGTAAGTGTTGGAGGCCGAATTTGAACACATCTTGACTGAGGAGCCCAGAAGGCTATCAATAATAACAGCAACAAAAATAGACAATCCCTGACCTAACATTCTGTGATTCTATAGTCACTGACCCTCCTCTGAATCATTCTACCTTCAAAAGTAATTACGAAACTTCAAGAAGTCTACAATGAGAGTAGTTTGTGGGGGGAAATACATAACAAATGCTAGTCCAGGGGATCCTAACCTTTTGTATGTCATGGGATCCATGAACAGTCCAGTAATAACTATGACAACCTGAAAATAATGTTTTTAAATGCATAAAATAAAATACATAAGTTTAAAAAGGAAACTATATTGAAATGCAGTTATCAAAGGGCATTTATCAAAGTTATCAAAGTAGATCATGAGTACAGAGTACAGGTTTGGAGTCAGGAAGATTCATCTTTCTGACTTCAGATACCTACCAGCTGTGTGACTTTAGACAAGTCACTTAACCCTGTTTGCCTCAGTTTCCTCATCTGTAAATAAGCTGAAGAAGCAAAAGGAAAAAAAAACATTCTAGTATCTTTGCTAAGAAAACCCCAGATAGTGTCATAAGAGTTTGATATGACTAAAAAACAACTGTGACAAATGAAAAGTTATGGCAGCAAATAATTAATAAAAGAAGTCAGCAGCACTCTCAGAAGTCAAAGATGAATCAGGGAGGCTGCTCAACACTAATATGCCCTTGGAAGAGTGGGTGATCCTGACAGGTGAAAATCAACTCTAATTGGCTAACAATTAATGAGAGAATGAATAATGAGAGGTGGAACTATTCTAATGAGGGACTTGGCATGTGACTCTAATCATGTAATTCATGGAAAAAGACTCATCTCAAGCCAGACCCCTCTATATAAAAGAATCTATCCTCTACCAGTCAGTGAACAATGAACAATGATGGGGTAAGAATTTCACCTACATAGGATGATCTGGGTGGGGTAAATTTTTGGACAAGGTCAGAAATGTCCTTGAGAGACTGGACTTTGACTAAAGAAATAGAAACGGGAAAAAACCCTGGATCCCCAATATTATTAGTATAAGACAAAAGTAATAATTTCTCTCATAATTGAACAACAAAACAAGTTCACAACCCTAAGTGAAGAACTTTTGCTCTTTTAACGCTCTATAGATCCCAGGAATTGATGTAAGTCTTTCATATTGGTCAGTGCTACTTAAGTTGAGATGTCATTCCACCTTCCTTCCAGGAAACTCTCTTAACTCCTGCCTCCAAAATATCAGCCACAAATAGAATTTATGAGGTACCTACTATGTGCCAGGCAGGTGTTGGGGCAACAAATAATCACTTGGTTTTGAGCCTGGGTAGCTGGGGGGATGGTGGTACCCCCAATAGTAATAGGGAAATTTGGGAGAAAGGAGGATTTATGTGAAGAAAGGGAAGATAACGAGTTCAGTTTTGGACATGATGAGTGTCGTATGTTGACGGGGTATGAAGTTTGCGATGTCCAAAATGCCATTAGATATTTGATACTATAGGTTAGGAGAGAGGCTAGAGATGGACAAATATTTCTGAGAGTTGTCTTCATAGAGATGTGAAAGAATTATGATTTTTATAGTAATTGTTATGATATGTGTAATTAATATACTAAGTAATTAGCTTTTTCAGAATTGCCTCTCTTGTGAGTCAGATTCACAATGCAGCTTGAACTGATCAATCAAACTTTGACAAGGTTCTCAATCACCGGTATCCTTCTGCCTGTGTACCTGAAGTGAAACAAATCAAAGACTGTAGAACCTGTTCCTATCATAGAACTCTGGTCGGGTTCTAGCATCAACTCCCAAGGACTCAAGCAATATTGCTCCCACAGGACTCCAGAATTACTGTATAGTCTTCCATTTGTAGGTTTGTTGGGAAACTGCTCAGGCCTGGGAAAATATTGTTTGTAATCCACCTTTCCACTTGTGATTTATGTATATAATCTCTGCCTTCATTTCAACCAGCTGGAATTCTGACCAGGAATATTCCCAATTTGCAAATTTGCTCCTCCTAATGAAACTAATTAATTAAATAGCTATCTAATTATTGGCATTTTGTCTCTGGCCTGCTGTTTCCTCATTCTCAGGCTATAGACTGCCTCAGTAAAATCCTGTTAATAGAAGAGGATTCTGGGAAGATGGTAAAATAGGTCAGAAAATTCCAACCTCTCAAGATTTTCTTCCACAATAACAGTGCCTCAGGGCAAACATAGAGGGGTAAAAATAAATTAGAGGAGGGGCAGAACAGGAGTCCTCCTGGGAGAGGAGAATATCTGAAGAAAAGTCCCTGGGGAAGGTTTGGTCCCTGTGAAGAGTAAATACCTCCAAGCTAGAGACCATTTAAACAATAAGAGACAAGTCCTAGGGTTAGTTGGGTTGGGAGTCAGTCTCAGCCCCAGTCACAGGAATTCCCCCCTACCTTCCACAGTGAGGGGAGTTAGGTATCTGAACTGATGCAGCAAGGAATGTGAGACTCAGCTGTGCTGGGACAACACAACAGGGCCAGGGGTGAGAAGGAACAGCACACATCTGGTGAAGACAGAAGCAGTAAGGCTAGATGCTGCTAGTTTGGGGCACATACAGGAAGTTGAAATCTTTGGTTTGGGTTCAAGGTCAGAGAGGAGAAATAAAGGAGGATCTGAGACCACAAGCAACATCCTTCATACCCTTGGACTCAAAGTGATAACAAAAATAAAGCTATTACAAAAAAATGCACAGGTGAAAGAGAAAGAATCTAACCATAGAGAGTTACTATGGAAATAGAAAACTGGATTTCATTTTCAAAGAAGGATAGTGAAGCAAAGAAACCCTCCTCTTCCCCCAAAGAGTAATGTCAAATGGTCACATGCATAAAAAGAATTCACAGAAGAACTTTTAAAAGATGTTAAAAATCAAATGAGAGATATTGAGGAAAAACTACAAAACAAAAAAAAATAACAATCCAAGATCATCATGAAAAGGAAGTCAACCAATTAGAAAAGGAGATCCAGAATCTCAAGGAAGAAAATGACTCCTTGAAAACCAGATTAAGCAAGTGGAAGTCAGCAAAGTTATGAGACCAAAAAATAATGAAACAAAATATAAATAATGAAAAATAGAAAAGAATGTGAAATATCTCATAAGAAAAATAACTGATCTGGAGAACAGATCAAGAAGAGAAAACAAAAGAGTAATTGGACTATCTGAAAGGTATTATCATGTTTCTTTTTTTCTTTCCTGTTTACCTTTTCATGCCTCTCTTGAGTCTTTTTACTTGAAGATCAAATTTTCTGTTGAACTCTGGTCTTTTCATCAGGAAGATTTGGAAGTCTCCTATTCTGTTGAACATTCATCTCCTTCTCTGAAAGATTATGCTCAGTTTTGCTGGGTAATTGATCCCTCATTATAATCAAAGCTCCTTTACCTTATGGAATATCATATTCCATGCCCTGTGATCTTTTCATGTAGAAGCTGCAAGGTCTGCGTAATTCTGACTGTGGCTCCATGATATTTAAATTGTTTCTCTCTGGCTGCTTGCAGTATTTTTTCTTTGACCTGATAACTTTGGAATTTGGCTACAATATTCCTTGACATTTTCAATTTGGGATGTCTTTTAGGAGGTGTTCAGTGAATTCTTTCAATGACTATTTTATCTTCCAGTTGTAATACCTCAGGGTAGTTTTCCTTGATGATTTCCTGAAAGATGCTGTCCATGGCTTTCAGGCAGACCAATAATTTTTAGGTTGTCTCTCCTGGATCTATTTGCTAGGTCAGTGGTTTTACTAATGAGACATTTTACATTTTCTTCTATTTGTTCATTCTTTTCTTTCTGTTTGACTGATTCTTGCTTGATATCTTGTAGAGTAGAGGCAAGCTTCCACCATTCCAATTCTAATTTTTAACAAATTGTTTTCTTCTAATAGGGTTTGTACCTCCTTTTCCATTTGGCCCATTTTACATTTTAAAGGACTTCTCTTTAGTGCAATTTTGTGCCTCCTTTTCCATTTAGCCAATTCTACTTTTTAAGCACTTGTTTTCTATGGTCAATTTTTGTCCTTTATTTTCCAAACTATTGACTCTCTCTTGCATACCTCGCATTTCTTTTTCCAGTTTTTCTTCTACCTCTCTTATTTGACTTTTAAAATCCTTCTTGAGCTCTTCCAAGAAAGCTTTTTGGACTTGAGAACAGTTCATACTCCTCTTTGAGGTTTCAGATGTGGGCATATTGACAATGTTGTCTTCTTCTGAATTTCTGTCTTGATCTTTCCTGTCCCTATAATAAGAATCTATGATCATTCTCCTTTTCTGCTTTTTGCTCACAGCGTTTGCCTAAATCCTAGCTTTTAGAGATGAGCTTTTCTGCTGGAGCACATGGAGCACTAACCCAAGCTGATCAGAAAGAAGACTCTTCATACAATAATACAAGAAATAATTAAAGAAAATTATCCTGAAGGATTAGAACAAGAGGAGAAGGTAGAAATAGGAAAAAAACCCACCAGTCACTACTTGAAAGAGATCCTGCAAGGACAACTCACAGGAATATTATAGTTAAACTCTAAAACCCCCAATTCAAGGATAAAATATTACTAGCAACAAGAAAAATTGCATATGGTGGTGCTGCAACGAGATTCACACAAGACCCAGCAGTGGCAACAGTAAAAGACCACAAATCTTGGAATATTATATGTCAAAGAGCAAAAAAACTGGGGTACCAGATGAAAATACCGTACCCAACAAAGCTAAGCATAATCTTGAATAAAAATATGGACATTTAATGAATTGTCAGACTTTCAGGACTGTGTTAAAGAAAAAAACAACAATCCTAAACTTAACAGAATATTTGACACACAAGAACAAAAAGAAACATAAGGTACATAACAAAGAACAATTATAAGGGCCTCAATAAGGACAGATTGTGTACTTTTTATGTATGTAAAATGTAAAACATATGTGTAAGATTTTTATTAGTAATTGGGTAGTTCATAAGAAAGATTGGGGTAGACCTGAGCATGATAAGATTTCAAAAAAGTAAAATTGTTCAGGAACAGCTAAAAAGAATAATTATCATATGCACATGAGGTGACAGAGGAAGAACCAATACAGAGGAATTAGATGGGGGAGGAGGGCAGTTAGTTCTGGTAACAAGAATGTATTGGACAGAGAACAATACACACACATTTAGAAGAGTATAAACATCTTCTAAATTTAGAAAGAAATAAAATGCTAAGAGGATAAGGAGAGAGTAGAGGGTAAGTAAAGGATCTTCGGAAGAAAAGGTAAGGGAATAGGTCAAAGGAGCATATAAAAGTGTTTAGATTTATGGGAATGGGGGCATAAGTGGGGGTAGGCTAATCAATAGGAGGTCAACAGCAAGTAGAAGTAAAACAGAAGAGTCAGGACAGATAGAAAATAAGAGATGCATAAGCATAAAAACAAAGATTAGGAGGAGACTGTCTTAGTAAAAGTATATATGTATACTTTATATATATATATATATATATATATATATATATATATGTATGTATGTATGTATCAATATCTCTATATAAATATATCCACTCTTAATTGTAGCCTGGAGAAGGAAAGGGAGAAAAAAGAACAAAGCAAAAAGTGTACAGCAGAGAACAAAAGAAAACCTAAAAGGAAGCAAAGAAAAGATGGACATCTTGCAGTACAACATATAGTATTTAATATATAGGCTTTCTTGAAATGAAAATTTGTTGCTATGTACTTTGAATCCTCTCTTATGTTCTACTGTGCCTACAGCATGCTCTCTTTTCTTACTTTCTATTTAAGTTTATAATGTTTCTTTTTTATTATGTATTTAAGTTTTAGTGTTCAAGTCTAAAATTTTTTTAAAAGATAAAAAATAAAATCTTGTTAACAGAAATGATGATCAAAACAATGGGGGTTGATGAGATCACCAAATGAAATCATATATAGAGAGAAAAGAGCCTACAACTGAGTCTTAGAGGACCCTTACTGTTAATGGGTGTGACTGGGATAAAGACCCAGCAAAGGAGACCAAAAAGAATGAGTCAGATGCATAAGAGAATCAGGAGAAAGCAATATCATGAAGGCCTAGAAAGAAAAGTATGCAAGAGAAGAGGGTACTCAATAGTTTCAAGGGTTATAGAGAGGTCCCTATGAGGACCAAGAAAAGGTCATTAGATTTGATAATTAAGAAATTGATAGAGAACAGTTTCAGTTGAATGATAAGGTAGAAAGCAAGACTAAAGAGTTAAGAAGAGAGTGGGTTCCTTCTCCTCCTCCTCCTTCTTTTCCTCCTCCTCTTCCTCACCATCACCACCATCCTCTTCCTCCTCCTCCTCCTCTTCCTTCTCCTGCTCCTGCCGCTGCTGCTTCTCCCTCGTTCCCTTGGAGTGGACCATTCTGGCATCTCTTTTGGGAAGCAGCAGCTGAGGAGATGCCCAGACTTGCCAACGAGAAACTGAAGGAAGGAGTCAAGACTGAAAACGACGACCTCATTAATTTGAAGGTGGCAGGGCAAGATGGTTCGGTAGTGCAATTTAAGTGGCACACACCACTTAGTAAACTAATGAAAGCCTATTGTGAATGACAGGGTTTGTCAGTGAGGCAGATCAGATTCCAGTTTGATGGGCAACAAATCAATGACACACCTGCACAGTTGGAAATGGAGGATGAAGATACAATTGATGTATTCCAGCAGCAGACAGGAGGCGCTTACTAAAAAGAAAATCTACAACTGTATTCCCAAACTGTGCTCCTAAGGAAAACAATACATTCACAATTAGAAAACCAAGATTTGGTTCATCCACATCCTGACTACTGCAGTATAGTTTTCTCTCTTCTTTGATTCCCTTCCTCCGTTCATTTATTGTACATAAAGTAACTGGTGTATGTACACAGGCATAATGCGTATTTTTTCTTTAACTAAATGGCCAATGGTATGTTTTGATCAACATCAAATAGAGATGGGGAAGGGAAAAAACAAACTGGTTCTGTGAAAATATCCCTTCTCTCCATTAGTGGCATGCTCATTCAACTTTTATATTTATATTCCAGTAAGTTATTTTGCTCTCACTGTCTAACAACAAAAAAAACCTACAAAAAAATCCTTGCATACCTTGTTTGCTTGGATAATTCCAATATTTTTCTTTTATCATTGTAAAACCAAGGACGATTTTATAAGTTTTTTGTATGTAACTGTTACATGTAGGGCAATCTCTGTCTCTCGGTAGGGATAAATTACTATAAAGAAATTGATCCTAGATAGTTTTCCCTTTAAGTCAAACATCTTGTTGTTTAAATAAACTTCTTGTTTAAAATAAACTTTTTTTTAATTATTCTCAAAAAAAGAGAGTGGAAAAGTGGTTGGAGTTACCTATTACAAATGTCCTACTCATGGAGTTAATCAAAAAATTAGGAAAGATAGCTATGTTAGCTAATAGGGATAGACAAATCACATGAGGGTTTTTTTAGGATGGGAATATATGGGCATACTTATAGGCAGTAAAGGAACAACCAGTAGATGGGGAGGAATTAGAGATTAATGAGAAAAGGGATGAAAGAAGGAGCAATCTGTTGGAAAAGAAAGAATACCTTAACAAGGAGAAGGGTCATCTCACTATCTGAAATGTGTGTAAAGGAGGAATTAGTAGCAGAAAGCATTTGAGTGTTATGAGATAAGGAACACAGGGGAAGAGGAAGTTCTCAGTAAAAATAGCTCATTTTTTTAAAGTGACATACAAGGTAAGATTCTTGACCAAGAGACAGGGAACACATAGGGGAGAGGGGAGATGTAGGAGGCTTGAAGAAAGATGAAAAAGTTTAGAAAAGACATTGTTGAGAATGAGTTAGTAACCTGATCGGAGAGATGTAAAAGACTTACTTGTCTTGCTGTGATGAGAAAAGAGATTATGTGATACAAACGGTAGTAAATCTGGTCAGCAGACCTTTGTGATCTCCAGCTTCTTATGTGAGTAAAGAGCAAAGGCGAAGATGATGGGTTTCATCAAAGACCTGGGTTTGGAAGGACAAGATCACCTAAAGGATAAAAGAGCAAAGGATTCAAGAGACAAGAACAACAAAGGGTTGAACTGATTCATCAGTGGGTCAAGAAGGGGAAAGGAAGAGACTAGCCAGTGCAGGAATGTTGGCCTAGAAAAGAACTGAAAGGCTGAGGGATTGGAGGCTACTGTGAGGGGGAAAAGAGGGTTGGAATTACAAGGCAGAGGAAGAGGTGGAATGATAGATTATCATCAGATACAGGAATTTGGCAGTTGATGGATGTGGGTGAAGACAGTATCAAGGATAGGACCACCTCTATGTATCTGTAGATTGTAGAGCGGAGAGTACGTAAATGAGTAAGTTGAGGAATTGGGAGTTAAGGTATTTGAGGATGTATCAACATGGGTTGAAGTCCCCTAGTATGAGAGCAGAAGTTAGAAATGGAAGAAAAACTGTGAAGGAGGGACTGAACTCATGGAGGAAGAAAGGAGAATATCCTAGAGGTTTCCACACAATTGCTAGCAAAACTTGATTAGTTGTTAAATATGTATTGAATGAACCTCAAAGGAGAAGAAGTTACTGAATGACTGCGGTAGAGAGAAAGCCTAAAAGTGGTGATGAAGAACAAAGAGTAATTCAATGAACTACTTGAAATAATTAGCAACTTTAGCAAAGTTGAAGAATATAAAATAAACCCACCTAAATAATTGGCATTTCTGTATGTTACCAGCAAAGCTCAGCAAGAAGAGATAAAAAGGGAAATTCTATTTAATATAATTGTAGACAATACAAAATATTTGGGAGTCTAACAAGTTAAATGTAATAAAAATGACAATTCTACCTAAATTAATTTACTTATTCAGTGACATACCAATCAAACTACCAAAACATTATTTCACAAAACTAGAAAAAAATAGTAACATGATTCATCTGGAAGAACAAAAGATCGAGAATATCAAAGTTAAGTAATGAAAAAAATGCAAAGGAAGATAGCCTAGGCATACCAGCTCTAAAACCAGATCTATTATAAAGCAGCAATCATCAAAACTATTTGGTACTGGCTAAGAAATAGAGTGATGGATCAGTGACAGATTAAGTACACAAGACACAGTAGTAAAGGATCATAGTAATTTACAGTTTGATAAATTCAAAGACTCCAGCTTCTAGGTTAAAAACTCACTATCTGACAAAAACTGCAGGGAAAACTGGAAAGCAGTCTGGCAGAAACTAGTCTTGGACCAATATCTCATACCAGATGCCAAGAAAAACTTGAATTGGGTACATGATTTAGACATAAAGAGTGATATAAGCAAATTAGGAGAGCAAGGAACAGTTTACCTATGAGGAAGGAAAGAATTTATGATCAAACAACAGATAAAGAACAATCTGAAAGGCAAAGTGGATAATTTTGATTCCATCAAATTAAAAAGCTTTTGCACAAACAAAATCAATACAATCAAGATAAGAAGGAAAGCAGAAAGCTGGGAAACAATTATTACAGCAAGTGTTTCTGATAAAGGTCTCATTTCTCAAATATATAGGGAACTAAATCAAATTTACAAGACTAGCTAACATGACAGAAAATGAAATGATAAATGTTGGAGAAGATGTGGGAAAATTGGAATACCAACGAATTGTTGGTGGAGTCGTGAACTGATCCAGCTATTCTGAAGAGCAATTTGGAAATATGCCTAAAAGGCTATAAAACTGTCCATAACCTTTGATCCAGCAATACCACTGCTAGGTCTGTGTCCCAAAGAGATCATAAAAAAGGGAAAAGGGCCTACACATACAAAAATATTTGTAGCAGCTCTTTTAATAGTGGCTAAGAATTGGAAACTGAGAGAATATCCATCAGTTGGGGAATGGCTGGACAAGTAGTGGTATATGAATGTAATAGAATACTATTGTGCTATAAGAAATGATGAGCAGGCAGATTTCAGGAAAACTGGAAAGACTTACATGAACTGATGCTAAGTGAAATGAGCAGAACCAAGAGAACATTGTACATAGCACACAGTAAACAGTATCAGAAACATCATGCAATGATCTACTAGAATTGACTTAGTTCTTCTTAGCAATACAGCAATCCACGACAATTACAAAAGAGTTGTTATGATAAAAAATGGTATCCAGATCTAGAGAGAGAACTATGGAGTCTGAATACAGATTAAAGCATATTATTTCACTTTTTTGTTTTTGTGCTTTTTCCTTTTTGTTCTATTTCTTCTTTCACAACATGACTAATGTGGAAATCTGTTAACATGATTGCACATGTATAACCTATATCAAATCGCTTGCTGTCTTTGGGAGGGGAGATGGGGGGAGTGAGAAAAAATTCAAAATTCAAAATCTTATACAGAAATGAATGTTTAAAACTATCTTTACATGTAATTGGAAAAATAAAATATGAAAAAGAAGAAAAAGAAGAGAAGAAGAGAAGGAGAAGAAGAAGAAGCTTTAAAGTCCTACTGAAAAAAGTTTTATTTTGCAAATACCAAAACATGCCATATGTAAAATCAACATCATCAATGGAAGCATTTAGAAGGTTTACAGCAAAGGGATAGCACACAAAAACTTTTATGCATGTTGTTGTCTGCTTTGATACAAGCAAAATTCAATTATGAAAACTAAAAACCATCTTTAATCAACCGTGTATTGTTCAATTGTCACATAAACTTTCTATTTTCAATAAAATTGCTGATAAAAAAAATAAATAAATAACTAACTCCCCACTAAAATCAATGAGTTGGGGTGAATAAGGGAAAATACAACTAATCCTAGAAAGGGTAGCCAGAGGAACTATGTCATCGGGAGAGAACCAGGTCTCAGTGATTACAAGGAGATTGTTATTGCTGTTCATTCTTCATTCTCAGAGAGGATCAATGAAATCATGAGATGATGTTTTGACTTGTGTGTGAATCTGAGTGAGGCAGAGTTGCACAGTCATCAATCTCACTCTCTCTTCCAGAGTCATTGGAGTCCAGTGGCAAGACAAAGGTCAAAATGACTGCAAGGCCCAGGGTGCAGTGAGTAACCTTGACCTTTGTAAATTAAGGTCTTTCCCAGGTCTCAGTTGGTCCGTAGCCATGCCCATTCAATGATTAAAGGCTAGGTA
The DNA here is from genome assembly GCA_028658325.1 of Potorous gilbertii. Lineage (NCBI taxonomy): Eukaryota > Metazoa > Chordata > Mammalia > Diprotodontia > Potoroidae > Potorous > Potorous gilbertii. Next base: position 321,611,349 of record CM053770.1, read on the forward strand.
AGAATTGAGAGAAAAGATGTCCCAATTTACCATACTAAAGATACCAATCTGAGAGGGAAAGACTCAGAATTTCTGACCTGAATAGAAAACAATTGCCATTTACACTCATTTGAAGTCATCAAAACTAAATAATGAACCATAGAGACTTTGGCTGCTCTTATTGTTGGCCATTCAATGAAAGCCAGGGTGATTTGGATTTAATTCCAGTCTTCCTGACTGTAGGACCCACTCTCTATCCACTGAGTCATCTACCTTTTTTCAGTGCTTCACTTTTAAATGCATAATAGACTAGGTCAAGATTTATGCTAACAGGGGATTAGCTGAAAAATCATGGAAATTTCTAATGAAGACAACATTAAAAGTAGTGGAAAACAAAAAAAAAATGAAGAAATTTTGGGTCCCTTTGTTAGAAGCCCAAGTAGAGGACATTTTGCACTGTGCACTGTGCACTGTGCACAATCAAAATCTCCTGCAGGTTCAACACCCATAACCATACTTGGAGATTGGGTAAAGACAAGAAACTGAAATGAGGGGTGCAAAATCACAGAGAGGGACATTGACAGGAAATTCTCTCAAATTATACATTCTGCAACTGAACAAATGTTATGTTAAAGGAGGAGTCTGAAGATGTTAGAATTAGTTTCTTCAGACAATGAGGACTGAAAGTGTCTATAAAAGTTCAGTTAAATGAGGAAAATGTTAAAACATTAGTAATTTGATGTATCTTGAAATGTTTAAATGTTTTGGTGTAATAGTATTTTTTTTTCTGTGAAACAAAGTCATTGAACAGGCTTACTATCATTCTGCTCAGTTTAATATGTAATAGCTTGGAAAAGAGAATCCACCAAACAAAATGTGAACATTTTGAGTCATTGGACAATAATGTTCTACTAAGATACAATTGCTTGACTTTATGGCATCCGTGTGTCACTTAATTTCAAAGCCCCATTAATAAAATCATAAATATATAATATTACTTTTATGAATTGTACGTTTTCATATAAGGAAGAAAGTTGAAGATAATAAATTACATACCTAAAATAACACAACATTGGGGAATAAATTTTCTTATACAATAAACTGCTTTGTTCCGATAGATTTTTAACTTAAATGTTAAGCTAGACTTGTGTGGTATTATATAGGAAATTATGCATCATCAACATCAAGCTGTATGATTTTATTATTTAACATAATATCAATAATAACATGAGTTATACTAGAAACATTTAAATTCTTATAAGTCAAATCAGCAATTTTAATATCACTTAGATGAAAATGAATTAGAACAAGTCTTGAAACCATCACTGCTTGTTTCATTCACCTCAAGCATTTTGTTCTTCATATCCTTATTAAAGAATATATAGAATCACTTAATTCTATGCATGAATGTACCAGATTATCTGGAACATTGTTTTTCTTTGTTAAAAAATCAAACCAGTAAAAATAACATGTCAAATTTATTTATAATAATTCTCTAGACACAAAGTCCTACAGGTTACATACCTTTGGTCCATTTCTGTTTGCATAGGAAGATATTGATTCTAGCTCTTCTGGCAGACCCCCTTTCCTATCACCCTTTAGACATTTCTAGGGTGGAAATATTCATTTACTGAGTTACTCATTAGATTCCTTACCATTGTTTACTCTAGAATGAACTTTTTTTTTCTTTTTGCTTTTTTTTTTTTTTTGCTGTAGTGACATCTGAGCAGTTTGTTTCCCATTCAGGCTGATATCTTGACCAGAAATCCTCAGTTAGATTTATAACACATAACTGGAGATTCAAGAGTTGAATAGGCACAGAGAGTTCCATAATCTCATTATGCTTAGAACTCTTAAGTTACCTCCTGCTCCAATACCATCAATCAACATACTTGGCTAAAACAGGGCAAGGTTATTTCTTAAATGTTACCATCTGTACTTTCATCAGAATAGGAAGATAATAAAGTGTTTTGGTTTAAAAGATTAGGCTAACATAAAGTCAAGTTTGTTGGTTTTATGTTATAAAACAGACTTCAGACGTTGGACACATACAAAAATGACCATTTCACTTGGAGGGGTGGGGAGGGAACTTGGGAATGGTTTTGCCTCTGCAGTGAAATTTTGTATCTTTTTCTTGGCTGCAATGATGAATTTGGCTTTCTGGTATTGGGATTTGTCTTTCTGGTGTCTGAACAAATGTTTTCTTCTGCCTTCTATATGGAGAGTTCAATTCTGAACTATGTAGGCATATTCATAGACACCCTCAGTGCCATGAGTATTGCCTAGGCAATATATTTGTCATGAACAATATCACAGGATATAAAATCTCTATTTGGAGGCAGAAATTATTTAGAGGAAGGAATGAATATCCCAGGATGGGAAGATTTACTGTTTTCCTCCTTAGCAAGGAAATGGGTTAAAATCACTGAACCTTGTGAAAACTGGGAAGCAAGGTTACAGGATAGGGAGCCCAGAGATTTGGAAAGGTGTTTACAAAGAATGCCAATAAGACCAGGGAAAGAACTGGGAGGGGTATGTAATAGAGGTTGGATTTTATTAACATGTTACCCTATTATGTGTGAAAGCAGAGACAAGCTGCTGAAAGAAAAAATTCAGTGCAAAAAGAGTTAGCTGACTTCTCAGCACTTGGGCTCCCATTTGAAAGCTGGGGGTGGGGGATGGGGATGGGTCCCAGGTGGAAGAAAAGGCTATTCATTTAGCTAAGAAGAAGCAGAAGGCTGGCAAAAGAAGTGTGCATACAACCTTTGTATAAACCCAGCATAGTTGCTATGATGATGACTATATTATGAAACCCCAATGCAAATCCAAAGTGACAATGGGTCACATTTCAAAGATAATGAAATGAAGACATATTATGTATTAAACAATATAGAATGGATATATCATATTCCATATTATCCACAAGTTTCTGGGTTAATTGAAAGAATGAATGGATTATTGAAAGGACAGTTAAGAAAGTTAAGTTCTATTAATTCTTATCAACATTTAAAAGATAATTTGTTCACTGCTTTGCATACTGTGAATAATAGGCCATTGGGAAGAAGTACATCTCTAGCCATAACGATGACCCCAAATCTGCAAATTATTGGAATATGTATGAGAATTCATAAAAATAATTTTGGATGGATACTACCTAAATCAGCAGCTCAAGGAATATATGTATTAGCTGGAGTGATAGATTCTAATTATCATGGAGAAACTACTGTGACATTCCAAAATTTAGGTGAAGAGCCCATACAGTTTTGTGAAAATGATAGAATTGTTCAAGGGATTATTATTCCTTGTGAAACAATACCCCTTATGGAAACTGACCCTCCTTCTGAAATAACTAGCAGAAGAATTGAAGGATTGGGTTCTATTGATAGAATAAGATAGGAAACTAGCATATTGGTAAAATGGGAGCCAGACAATGTTCCAAAGGCTACAGAAATTATGGCACATGGAAAGGATATTGCCATAACTATTGTTTATTTGGGAAAAAATGATTTCCAAATTGTACCCTTAACTCATATATTCTACCATGAATGAGGTTATGATGGCAAGTTCATGGACTCCAGATGCACAGCTGACCCTATATCTATCCTGCTTTGGATTATTGTCTCCTTGTTTCTTTTGGGTTTTTTTTGCTTGTCTGTTAAACTTCCTTGCTAGATTTGTTTTCTGTAGGCTTAGTACCCTCCACTTGATTGCTTAAGCCAGGTCACCCTTTGTCCACTACTGTGATGTGTCATCCCTGGACTTGGCCTTGACTAAGCTCCAGATGTCCAGTAAAGAACTGACCCCTTGAGTGAGACCTCTTGGGGAAGAGAGAGCTCTACATCCAATCTCAGCAAAGTAGCTGTGGAAGAAGAGACCTTTGCCCTTTACTTAAGATTTGGGGCCCCATCAGTTCAAGGAGGGATGATGGGGGTGCTTGTGCTCAAGTGCCACCCTAAGATATTATTTTATGTGCTTATTTTGTGTGATCCCTGTTATATTGTTGTAAAGTTGTGTTGACACCAGTTGCCTAAGATATTGTTTTATATGCTTTTTTTCTGTTATTCCTGTTACAAGTCTGTTGATACCAGTTGCCCCACCAAGCTATGTAATGCATATGAAAGATCTTGGGGTTGAAGGTAATGGCAATTTAAATAGGAAGATCTTTCTCATTCATTAATAGACCCATGTGATCTGTTTAAATCATATGGAAGACTAAGTAACGTGGTAGGAGGAACTTGCTTAATGGATGGAACAAAAAGGATGGAGTAGAACTTGGAGGAAGTTATTGAGAGCAGTTAGAGTGGAGGGAAAGAGAGGACACAGGCAAGCAGTCATAGCGAGACTCTGTTAGTGTTTATTTGCAGGCAGGCCCCAACAGGGGGTTGGGGGGAGGCTTGAGAAAGACTTTGTCCCCCACAGTGATAATATGTATTGACTTCTTGGCTAATATGATAGATTTGTCTTTCTGGTGTTGGGATTTGTCTCTCTGGTGTTTGAATAAATGTTTTTCTTCTGCCTTCTATATGAAGAGTCTGTTACACTTTGTGATTCTGAACTACTCAGGTATATTTATAGTCTCCACCAGTGCTGTAAATATTGCTTGGGTGATACACTAGTATGGAGATTAAAAATCTTATGCTGTACACACTCAGTTAGATATAGAAATCTATCTTACCCTACAAGAAAGTCAGGGGGGAAGGGGATAAGAGAAAGGTGGGGGATAGAAGGGAGAATTTCCTAGAGGAGGAATTAGTCAGAAGCAAACACTTTTAAGAAGGAGTTGGGTGAAAGGAGAAAATAGGATAAATGGGGGGCAGGATAGGATGGAGGGAAATATAATTAGTCTTTCATAATATGATTATTATGGCAGTGTTTTGCATGACTGTACATGAATGACCTGTATCAAATTGCTTGCCTTCTCAATAAAGGTGAGTGGGAAGGGAGGAAGGGGGAAAATTTGGAACTCGAAGTTTTAAAGTGAATGTTAAAAATTGTTTTTACATGCAATTGGGAAATAAGATAAACAGGTAATGGGGTATGGAAATTTTTCTTACCCTACAGGAAAAAAAGAAGGGGAAGGGAATAAGAGAAGGGGGTGGGGAAGATAGAATAGGGGATTGGGGGAAGAGAAAAACAGAATGAACTCTGTCCTGAGGCAGGAGGAGGTGAGATATGGAGAGAAAATTTGGAACTTAAAATCTTGTGGAAGTGGATGTTTAAAAATAAATAAACAATTTTTAAAAATCCTATGCTGGTTTGCTTCAAGGTAAATTTCTATGATTTATGGAAGTTATGAAAACTGGAAGATGTAATTTTTTGTGATACTTGAAGGATTACAGAAAATGAAAGAGGTATAAGATTGGGGAAGGCTGAATGCTATCCTGATTTTCCAAAAAGGGAATTGAACAGTCTGTAAACTATAAGCTGATGAGCCCAACTTTGATTCCTGAGGAAATTCTACAATGGATCATTAAAGATGCTAGGCAAACCTCTAGAAAGAGAAGCAGTGATTACAAAGTGTCAGTTCATCAAGAACAGGTTATGTCAGCCAAACCTAATTTCCTTTCCTAATAGGATTACTAGACCAGTAGATGAGGCTAATGATGTAGCTGTAGTTTACCTAGATTTTTAGCAAACTTCTTGACAAAAATCTCTATATTTGTAAAGAAGATGGAGAGATATGGAATGGACAATTATACAAACAGATTTAGAATTGCTTGAATGGCCAGATTCCACCTTATTGCAGCTATGGGTACCTGCCTCCTTCTCAGTTTTCTTTGTGTATTGTCTTCCCCCATTAGATTGGATTGTCTTTATTTTTTGTATTTGTATCCTCCATACATAGCACAATGCTGGCATGGAATAGGTGCTTAATCAATACTTAATATGTATGTATATATATGTATATATGTATAAAATGGAGATGTGAATTAATAGTAGTCATTCTGAAAAAGTTCTGGGGGCTTTAGTGGGCTGCAAGGTCAAGGTAGGATGCAATAAGAGTCAATACAATCTTGGGATGTGTTCAAAGTGACAAAATGTCCATAAATAGGGACATGAGAGTATTAGTACATGCTGCCCTCTTCGGATCCTCTCTGAAGCATTATGATCGTTTCTGGGCTTAAGAAGGAAATCGATACCCGAGAGAATGCCCAGAGGAGGGTAACTTAGGGGGCAAAGAGTCTTGAGTCTCTGACACATGTGGGTCAGTTGAAGAAATTGGACACATTTACCCTAGACAAAATAGACTCTAGGGGATATGATGGCTGTCTCCAAGTATTTGAAGAAATGTCATGTGAGGGTGATTTAGATTTATTCTATTTGACACGAGAGGACACAACCAGGAGTAGTGGATGTTTAATTTAGACCCAATGTCAGACATTCCACATGTAGAATGGGAGTGCTGTATATCTCAAAGGGAGGTAGAATAGGCATCTCTAGTCTCTTCTCCCTTTGCCTTTATCCAAGACAGACTATTTCCTAATAGGAAGGGAGGCAGGAGATTGAGGCCACAAGCTTGACTACTTTGCTCTCCTCAAAGAGAGGGGTCCTGGGCTAGCATTATATCTATTTTCTCCCTTAAATATCATTAGTCTAGGGCAGAAGTGAAGAACCTGTTACCTTCTAGATCCTTAAGTGTAGCCTTCTAATGGAATCCAAATTCTAGAGAACAAATCTTTTTAATAAGATGTAGAGGGCCCCATGTGACCTCAAGGCCACAGGTTCCTCACCCCTGGTCTAGGGGATGTGGTTTCAGGTTCTAGCTAATCTTCTGATTGCTGTTTCTTAATGGGGAAAGTTTTATATCTCTTCCCACCAAATACTAGTTCCACAATTAACACATAAGAAGCAGTAAAGAAATCTATTTATCCAAGTTGATAGTGAAATAGAAATCAGAGAAAGTATATATATATGATAATATATGCCAAACAATACAAAGTGAAGAAGCTGTCCCACTGAGAGTGAGGTAACTCTGCTCAAATGAAAATGAGAATCCCAGATCTCACCCAAAGGAGAAATTCCCCCAAAGTCTCTAGTGTAGCCAGCTGAGGTTAGGGATGTGATGGAGACTGCTAACTCCTCTCATGTTAGCTTCTTCCTGAGTCTTATTTTCCTTTAGTAACCTGAACCAGAGTTAGCATCACCCATTTTTTTCTCTTGAAGCTAGAAGCCAGATGCTCCTGAAGTGCCTGCATAGTGAAAAGAAACTAAATACTGTGTGTGTTTGTCCTTCATTGCTGAAGAAGACCATGCCATCAGAGAAATAATTACATGACTTGCACTTGACTTTGTTTCTTTTTTTTTTTGAGTGAGGGAGGGCTGTGCAAGTCACCAGACTCATTTCTCCTCCAGAGCCATCTGAATCCAGTGACAAGATATTCATCAGGATGACTGGAGATGACCTGGGATGTGGTAATTGGGGTTAAGTGACTCACCCAAGGTCAATAGCTAGTGAGTGTCAAGTATCTGAGGTGAGATTTGAACTCAGGTGCTCCTGACTCCTGCACTGGTGCTTTATCCACTATACCACCTAGCTGCCCCTACTAGGAAACTAAAGAGCCTCCCCCAAAGAAGTCCAAAGACAGATTCTCTCTTCTCTTCAGCTCTACCCCTACTTTCCTATAGGTGTGGGCCACTGATCTTCTACAGTGAGGAGAGAGTCCCACACCACTGGTCTTTGGGACTCAAGTTGCACTGAATAAAAAAATAATTCCTGACAATTAGAGTTGTTTCAAAGTTGATTACACTTGAATATGGTGTATTCTCTCTCCTTAGAGGTCTTCCAACAGAGCTTGGTTGACCATTTGTCAGAAATGTTATAATGGAGATTCCCTTGGTGATAGGTTGGACTGGTTAGTCCTTAAGGTCCCTTCCAAATCTGCAGTGTTATGATATTATGATTCCACAGCTCATGTTTCTTGAATTGAACTAAACTGCAGTGACCAACTCTGAACTGAATTGAATGAACTGAATGAATTTAACTGAATCCATGTGTCTGACTGATGCCTCTAGGATCATTGAGAGGTCTCCTGACTCATATATACCCTTAGAAAAGTGAAACTGACAGACATCAGTATTGCTCCTTGCCCTAAACCCTGCTTCTGCATATTCCCATAACTTCCTTCAAATGGTTTATGTTGACCTGAAGAAAGGATAGAAAGGGTTGAGTAAGAAGTCTATAGTGGTAGGTAATCACTTTTTTCTTTATTAAAAAGAGCTATTTGACATTTTCTCATAGGGATCATTTTAATGTACAGAAAGATTAAAACAGATCCTTCTAAATTATGAAAAAGTGCTTAAAAATAATGTAGATGGCTTAGAAAACAATAAGCATAATTTATTATTTGATACATCCAAAAGTGAAATCAAAAGTTATCAAATATTAACATTTCAAGAGACCAGAAGTTGCCGAATAGAAACTTAATTCTGGCAAAAACTGAGACTGAAAAAAAAGATCTTCATCCTCTTTTCCAGAGTTCAAATTTAATTTTGCAAATTATTTTCTAAGCTCTGGCAATGTGTCATGTGATCTGAGATGGTATGGTGGCTAAAACACTGGGCATGGAGTCAGGAAGTCTTTGTGAAGCTTTTAACATAGTGTTTAGTACATAGGAAGTGCTCAATAAACATTAGCTGTAACAAAATTCTGATAATTCCTCTTTCATCTCCGCTATGGTATCTTGGGATACCATAAGTCATTTCAGACAGATCCAAGGAGGGCTCCATTTCTGTTCAAGAAGTAAATTCATTAAAAAATAAACATCTTACTCTAAAAATCAGACACAAAGAAGTATGTGCAGATAGCTGAATAGTAAGATGCCATCAATGAGTCAAGTCATTAGGTACCTGATAGGCTATAGCAACAAAGACTGAAATAATCTCTACTCTCATGAAAGTTACATTCTGAAAAATTCTGTGCAAATCTTAAAATGCATAAATATAACAGGAACCTGTCAACGAGGACTTAATTGTTGTGCTAGTCATCACCATCATGTCATTGTAATTCTTTCATTATTTTTATTATAATGGGAGACACCAAGTTACGGTAAGGACATGTTCATTTGAGGGACAATTGCATTATGTCTACTCTATTTCCTTCATGGGGATGGAGAGGAACTGGGCAGGAATATGAAGGGAAGAGTATTTCCAGGAGGCCTGACTTCTACATGCTATGACTCCATCTTCACCTTCCCTGTTATTTAGACAGCTGCCACCCATCCTAGATAACTTTCATCCTACTCCCAGAACCCCATCTATACACCCTCACCAATCACAACTCCCCTACCCAGCTTGGTCCTCCTGGTGTCTTTCTTGGAGGGGGAGATAATAAGTATTATGTAAGAAACTGATCAAGCTTTGCCAAAGCAATGCCACATCTTCTGGTGATCCACGGGGCTCTAGAGCCCAACTTCAAGTCTCTCCAACCCCTCCCTTCTGAGCTCAGCACTTGTACTTCTCACCCTACCCACTTCCCCAAGTAGGACATAAGTTCTTCTTTTGTTTCTGGGATTCAGAAAGAGTCAAAAGAACAACCAGTCTCTACTGTTCTTTTCAACTCTAACAGACATACTTGGAGGCTTCCTGTATCCCTTGAACCTCTGATCATGGAAAGACGCAAGATGACCCCAGAGGTCCTGCTTCATATGCTGCTGCTTCTGTGGGTTTCATCTGAGAAGGGTAAGGAGGAAAAAGGAATAATAGGAGAGTAGAGACAAGATGAGCTGGGAAGATGGGAAGGGGAAGGAGAGGAGAAGAAGGTGGTGAGGGATGCTACACAGATGGTATATTCACAGAGAAGTAGGTTTGGCTCCCCAGGACAGGAATGGGATCTTGGGAGACACACTCAGGGTATAACAGTGCTGGTATAAGAGGGGCTGCTTTCTGAGGAACCTAAGTTCCCTTCCTTTTTCTTTCCTTTTACCTTTATCAATTAACATGCTTTAGTTTTCTTTAAGTAGACTCCTAATTATTTCTAGTCATTGTGTTTTTTTAAGTCTTTCCCCATCAACAATTATTACATTTTATTATATATGAAACAATATATTATGATATATTATATTATATTTATTTGTTTTATTGTTTGACTTATTTTTTCTCCCCTCCCAATTGAAAAGAGAAAGAGAGAAAAACACTTGTAGCATAGAGTCAAGCAAAACAAATTCCTAGACTGACCACCACCAAAAATATGTCTCATTTTGCATCTTGAATCCATTAACTCTCTATCAGGAGTAGTATGCTTCACAAAAGGTGCCCTGGGATCATGGTTAGCTAGAGAATTGATGAGGTAGCTGGGTTGTACAGTGGGTACAGTGCCAGACCTGGAGTCAGGAAGATCTGAACTCAAATATGACTTCAGAACTAATTATCTGTGACTCTGGGCAGCGCACTTTACTACTGTATGCCTCAGTTCCCTCATCTGTAAAATAAAGATGACAAGGGTTGTCGTGAAGATAAAACGAGATAATTATTGCAAAGTATTTGTTGTTGCTCAGTCATTTCAGTCACATCTGACGCTTTATGGCCCCATTTAGGGTTTTCTTGACAAATCACTTGAGTGATTCGCCATTTCCTTCTCCAGCTCATAATGCATTATGGAAACCTTAAAATATTATGTAAATGCTAACTATCGTCATTATCATTATTTCTTTTAAAGTTGTTACTCTATAAAATGTTGTGGTTATAGAAATTGATCTGGTCCTGCTAACTTCATTCTATATCAGTTGATACAAGTCCTCCCAGGCCTCTCCTAAACCATCACTTTTGTCATTTCTTATGGCATAATCCCATTATATTGATATACCGTAATCTGGTCATCCATTTTCCAATTAATGGTTACACCTTAGTTTCCGGGTTTTTTGCCACAATACAAAAAGAGCTCTTATGAATAATTTTGTTCATATGGATCCTTTTCTTTCTTTGATTCCTTTAGGAGTAAAGTCGCAATTCAGTAATTTTAGGACATAGTTCTAAATTACTTTTCAGAATGGTGTGTTGTACAGTCATTTTTCAGTCATGTCCAACTCTTCATGACCCCATTTGAGCAGAGATACTGAGGTGATTTGCCATTTACTTCTCCAGCTCATTTTACAGATGAGGAAACTGAGGCAAATAGGTTTAAGTGACTTGCCCAAAGTAACAAGGCTAATAAATGTCTAAGGCCGGATTTGAACTCAAGAAGATGAATCTTCCTGGCTTCACGCCAAGCACTCTATCTAGAATGGCATGATCAATTCATAATTCCAACAGCCGTAATTCATTGTTCCCTATTTTCCTGCAGCCCCTTCAATATTTATCATTTTCCCGTCTTATCGACTTTGCCACTCTAATTGTGTGAGGTGGAACCTCAAAGTTGCTTTGATTTGTATTTCTCTAATAATTAGTGATAGGGAGAAGTTTTTCATGTGATTATTGATTATTTGGATCTTTCCCTTTGAAAATTGTCTATCCATATCCTTCAACAATTTATCCATTGAGGAATCAGTCATTCTTATAAATCTGAATCAATTCTTTCTATATCTTGGAAATAACAATCTTAATGATTAACAATAATAGTTTCCATTTATATAACACTTTAAGGTTTGCTGAATGCTTTACAGATATTATCTCATTTCAAACTCACAACAATCCTGAGAGGTAGATGCTATTGTTATCCTTGTTTTACAGATAAGGAAACTGAGGCAAGCCCCGGTTAAGTGGTCTACTTGCTCAGGATCACATAGCTAGCAAGCGTCTGATGCCAGATTTGAACTCAGGTCTTCTTGATTCTAAGCGTAGTACTCTATCCACTTCACCACCTAGGAAAGAAAGTGGTTATATAAATTTTCCCCAGTTAACTATTTCTCTTTGGATTTTCGTCATGTTGGTTTTGTTTGTTAGATTTTATGGAATCTAAATTACCAGTCTATTTTCTGTGATCCTCTCTATCCTTTGTTGCTGTTGTTTGTTTTTGTCATTCATTCTCCCCAGATCCAAATTAGATTAGAAAGTATTCCTTTGATAGCTTGATTGGTATGGCACTGAATGAATAAATTAATTTACATAGTATTGTTAATTGTTATATTTACTAACTTTGTTAACATGATTTGTTGTCAACATTGTTATATTTCTCAGAATTGTTTTAATTTGTATTCTCTTAATTATTAGTCATTTAAAGCATTTTTTAAATATGGCTATTGATAGCTTGGATTTCTTCCCCTCAAAAAAGCCTATACATATCCTTTGACCATTTATCAATTGGGAAACGGTTTATTCGTATAAATTTGAATCAATTTCCTATATATCTTAGAAATAAGACATTTATGAGAGAGGCTTGCTGCAAAGAAGCTTTCCTATTAATTTGTTACAATTCTATCAGCCTTGATTTTTTTGGACAATTTTTTAAATTGTAATCAAAATTATCTATTTTACCATCTGTCATTCTCTATGTGGTTATTTTGAATGGAATTTCACTTTCTAACTCTTCTTGCCGATTTTGTTGGCAATCTACAGAAATGTTCCCTCTACTCCTTCTTTCCTACGCAAGGAAGGATGCTTGTTGTCCAACTGAGCTCCTAGTGACCCATGGTTGTACTCTGCAGGATCCCTTGGAAAAGAAGTCTATGAAGAGGAGCACAGAGTGGTTGGGGAAACCCTCACAGTGAGCTGTCAGTATACACCTCCAAAACCTGACCATCTAAACAAAGCCTGGTGTAAAAAGATAGAAAATGAAAATAGATGTACTTTGTTAATCACGAAACCACAATCTAAGTTAAAGACTGAGGACCCTCGATACTCCCTCAGTTATAACACTAGTGTCATCTTGGTCACCATGTCTGGACTCCAGGTGGAAGACTCTGGGGAATATTGGTGTGGAAATAACAATTATAGTGCAAATGTTATTAATGTTTTCAAGAAAGTTCGTCTAACTGTAGATCCAGGTAAGTCCCTTCCTTGAAAACTGGGCTTTCTTGAAGCTTCCTGTCCTTTCTAAAGTACTTTAATCACCTCACACACTCATACCCTTGAACTTATACATGTAACACCACTCCTCTCACATTTCAGGCAGTTCTTCCATAGCTTGGTCTCCTATCTCTAGGAAAGGTAAGCCACTTCTTTCCTAGTCAGTGACTTTTCTGACTAGTGGGCCACTGAACTTGACATTCAACATCACACACATGTGCATGTAGGCACAGAAATACTTGTGTGCCCACATACACAAGCATGCACAAAAACAGAAATGCACTTCAATATTTTCAATTCCTGTAATCTCAGGAACTAGTGATGGAGGCTGAAAATTGCATAACTGAATCTTGTAACAGATACTGGTTTATATTTATGCTAGAACAAGTACTTTGAGGCAGGGAGAACCCCAAAGCTCAATAACAGACATTTTTGAGAATCCCCAGACACTGTTTCCATCTGTCTGGTAATGGCCAAAAAACTTTCAAAGGACAAGCAGCCTCTCAAGACTCAAGGGCACATGAGGTGATTCATGGTTCTCATACCAGACATTGGCTAAAGTTTGCATTTCTGGGCAACGGATTGGACTCTGCCTTCCTTCTCTCTCTACAAAGACAAATTAACCCCATAGGCAGAGACTCAGTCAAATCTTGAATCTCCCAAATGTCCCTCTCCCACATCCTTCCCAGCTCTGCCCTAACCCAAGGAATTGTTTCAGTAGCTTCATAGATTCATTCCTAACTCTCATTCCCCTAAAGCAATTCTCCCTACACTTTCATGACATAGAACACTCTTAGAGGCAGCATAAGAGAAAAGCTCCATCTCAGGAATCAGACAATCTGAATCAATTCTTACCTCTGACACTTAGTGACTATTGTGTAAGTTTGAGCAAGTGATTGTATCTTTCTGAGCTTCTGATTTCCTCATCTGTAGGGAGAGATAAGAGACATTCACAACCAATCCTATGTGCTTGTTTTGAGAATCAAATGTGATTGAGTGCTAAGTTTTTGTTTTGTTTGTTGAAATTAGAAAGCATTACGTAAATGTGAGCTATGGTTATAGCATAGATAGATAGACAGACAGACAGATAGATAGATATTATAATATAAGTTGATGTCCAAGATATTGTCACCTCTGAAGCGTTACCTCCTGAGAATTTACTTGGGATATTGAGAACTACATCCTAGGTGAATCTAATGTAATTTTGACACTACCAATCTCTTAACTTCCCTGGATCTCAGTTCCCTCAGCTATCAAATAAAGCATTGTGCTAAATGGTCTCTAAGGTCATTTTCCAGCTCAAGATCAGGGATTCTTAATCTGACATCCTTCATGAACATAACAAATACATATATATGCATATATACACATATGTATATCATAACTGTCTTTTCACATAGTTTTCTTTATTTTATGCATTTAAGAATATTAGTCTAAGAAAGGTTCCATATGCTTCACTAGACTGTCCAAGAGATCCAGATCACAAAAACAGTCAGTCAGAATATTTATCAAGCATCTCTTACATGCCAGGCACTGTCCTAAATTACTGAGGATATAAAGAAGTCCAAAAAGACAGTCTTTGAGGAACTCACAGTTTAATAGGGAGGCAACATGCAAACACATATGTCAAAATAATTTAAATAATGGATAAAAAGGAAATAATTAACCAAAGGAAGGCACTAAATGTAAGAAAGATTGGTAAAGTCTTCCTTCAGAAGGGAGGATTTTAACTGGGACTTGAAGAAAGCTAGGAGAGTCACAAGGTAAAGATAGGGAGGGAGAGCATTCTGGGCCCTAAGGGACAGCCAGAGAAGATGCTCAGAGCTGGAAGATGGAATGTCTTGTTCAAGAAACAGCTAGGAAGCCAATATGATGGGACAGCAGAGTAGGAGGGGTTATTGTTTGAACTTCATTCTAAAAAAGGTACCATGATATCAGGGAGGCAATGCCATGCCATGCAAGTGGATTTGGATTTAAGTGAGAGAGGGCTGTGCAAAGTCACTAGCCTCACTTTCTACTCAGGAGCCATCAGGGTCCAGTGGAGAGGTATAGATCTGAATGACTGTAGATAGCCCTGGGTGCAGTGGGAGACCTTGGCCTTTTTAAGCTAAGTCTTTAGCAGACCTCAGTTTGACTGAGGCAACATCCAATTAGTGATTAAGGCTAAGTAAGAAATGAGGTAGAGAATGATCTCTTTACCTGGTCAAAAAAAAAATCAATCTGGGTGGGGAGGGGAAAATTTTAAGGCAGGCCTGCTCAACATACAGTCAATGAACTGCTTGTAACCTGCCAATGGATTTCGAGTGGCCTACAAAAAAGGTAAAGGATGTAAAAGAAAGTAAAGATATGAGTACTTTTTCTGTGTCCCATTTAACCCACCTTCCACTAGTCACTACTGTGTCTGTCATGTAACTTGGAAGATGGTTTGCCACTGGACCCTTTCTCCCACGGCAATGAACAATCATGAGTCTGTCTCTAGTTTGAGAGGAGGGAGAGTCATATGTTTTTGCTGTGTTTTCATTCATTATTAGCATTAAATAGGGATAAAGTGAGTGCAGTCATGTGCCAACATAGCTGATGCCCACTATGTAATGAGCAGTAACAATGTGAGGGTTTCTTCCTCTCCTTCACTCCATAGCAACCCTCCAAGTTACACAAGTGTCTGGCACCTTCTCCAAGGTCAGACACTCAGTTCAGTATTTCTTTTTCTAAGAGCAGTTGCCATGGAGATCTTTTGGCTCTAATATTAAAATTTGGGGGGTGACTTTGTAAAACGGATGATAAAAAGAAATGGAAGATTGAATCAAAACATAGAGTGTTTAATCCAGAGTGAACAAATAGATACTTTTTTACTTACATGAGAGATAAAATGCTGTACCTTATTTATCAAGAAGTAATAGCCGTTTAGAAGGAAAACAATCTTTGTCGCCATTTCAGTCAAAACATTCTGACTTAAGTAAATTGGACACCAATGAAAAATGAATTAAAGGATCCAAATTACTGAAAAAATCAGTGGGGACCAGTGGTTTTTAAGAAATTAAACTCAGAAAATGAGGTGGCTACTAAGGTTAATTTTCAGATTTCTAAAGAAATCAATTTCAAACATGATTCTCGAGTATGATAAACTAATTGCTGATGAGAAGTGTAATGTATCCCATTAACTAAATGTAAACAGTAAAAAAACTTGAAAAATGTATTAAAATTTGCACCATTTAGCAAAGTAACTTTTTAACATTAATGTGATTTCATGATAAGTAAAAATCTTAATAAGCATAATTAATTGATATTAACTGAAATTTGCCCTTTCTAAAAATATGATTAATTTACAAAATAGTTCAATCACTAAATATACCTTTACTCTGAAAATGAGCCACTAAAACCTATTCTCAGCCTGAAGAAGTTTAGCCTATTTTAATTTTGGCCCCTACCTACTGCCAAGTTGTGCAGGTCTAGTAGAAGGTGTAAGAAGACTAGAAAGGCAGGGAAGGAAGGTTATTAAGTGCTTTGAATGTCAAGCAAAGGATTCTTTATTTGATCCTGGAAGTGACAGGGAGTCACTGAAGTTTACTGAGTATGGAGGTAACATAGATTAGTGCTTTAGCAAAATCAAAAAAGCTTAAAAACCCCTTCCCTAGATATATGATCCCGTGATCTTAAATTTCCTAATTCCATTTTGCCATGTTAAACTAGATTCTGGTAGAAGGTGAATGTTAGAGAATGGAGGTGACATTGATAGGGAAAGGAAGGGGCTGAGGGACCATGATGTGTATAGGAATATATAGGAAACTTGATCAATTTGTAATGTGGCCCTGTCTGCCAGCCGAAGAACAAGACTGGAGAATTTTTAAGGTTCATTCAAAAGCATAAGGATTATTCAAAAGTCAGATAAAGCCCTGTTCTGCTGGAAAGTAGCAGTATATTTGCTGTCTTTATTTTTTTTTAAATCTGTAGATAAGAGTGTTTCTACACTTTTTATTACCTTTTATTTCCAAATGTCTCCTTTGCCCAATGGGCCATCATTTATTTAAAAAGGAAGGAGAGGAAAATAAACAGTTCAGCAAAAGAAACCAACATATCAACCAAGACTGACTGCATAGATACTTTTTTAATCATCATCTCTTACCTTTTCTGCTACCATTCTAATTAGCAAAGTCGAGGTGCCTCATTGATGCCAGGGGAAAAAATGCTAGACTTGGAGTCAGATGATCTGGGTTTGATGCCCAAGTCTGACAGTTACTACCGGGGTGACCCCAAGCAATAACCTCTCTAGTTATCAATCTCCTTCAGTATAAAAGGAGAGTGTTGAACTAGATTACCTGTGGGGTCCCTATTGGCTCTAAATCTGTGATCCTATGGGACATATACTCAAGGGTTTTACCATTTAATTCAAAATTTTAACATCAGTGCATCATGGTCTCCTAGTGCAATGTTGAAACTGGGAGATCCCTTGAGAATGATCTGGTTCAATCCTTTCTTTTCATTTTTTATTAAAAAAAACATTTTAGTACCATACACACTTCTTAATTAGCCCTCCATTCCCATCCTGTAAGGATAAGGAGCTAGGTAGCCCAGTGGATAAAGAGCCTGGCCTAGAGTCTAGAAGATTCATCTTCATGATTTCAGATCCAGCCTCAAACACTTACTAGTTGTATAATCCTGGGCAAGTCACTTAACCCTGTTTGTCTCCGTTTCCTCATCTATAAAATGAATTGGAGAAGGAAGTGGCAAACAACTCCAGTATCTTTCTAAGAAAACCACAAATGGGATTATAAAGAGTCAGACATGACTGAAACAGTTAAACAACAACCATCCTCACAGAAACCTTGCTTGTTACAAAAAAAAAAAGCAGAATCAACAACTGACCTAGTTGATAACAAATGAAACATTGCTGACCATAACACATCACCTCTAATTCCAAGGGAAAAGGAAGGAAATAAAGATTAATTAAGCAACTCCTGTTTCAGGCACTGTGCTAAGTGCTTTATAAATATTATTGTATTTGATACTCACAACAACTCTGGGAGTAAGTGCTATTTTTAATCTCCATTTTAAAGATGAGGAAATTGAAGCAGACAGAGGTTATGCCCAGGATCACAAAACTAGTATTTAAGGCTGGATTTGAACTCAGATCTTCCTGACTCCAGGCCCAATACACTATTCATTGCACCACTTAGCTGCCATCGATAAGAGGAAAATTTTTCATTACTGATCCTATGGCATCAGTGTTGATCATGGCAATCAGTTGGGTTTCATATATCTTTTAGTTCAACATCTTCATTTAAAAAAAGGATCCTAGAGATGAGTCATTTGCCCAAGTACATATAGCAAGTTAGTGGCAAGACCAGGTGTTGAACATGTCTCCTTAGATTACATCACCCCTGGTGCTCACACATCATCACTACCCTCTACCCCATATGTCCTCCCTCTCTCAAATTGAAAGGTGGAAAATAGAGAGCTCTTCCAAAAACCTCCACTTAAGGAGGATGCCCAGCCAACCATCCCTTCATTCCCATCCTACAGTACTCCTTTGGCTTTACCCATCATTCCCCACCATCTCTTTCTTCTTGTTCCCCTTTTCCACTAAGCCAAGCTCTTACACTATGATCATCAGTAGCCTTAGTGCCAAGGATAATAGAGAGAGACAACCAGAAAAAGACAAGATAAAATGGAAGATGAGAGAATTGCTCATTAATGAGGTTTGATATAATATTTTTAATAATATCACATATTAATGAGGAACATTTGACTTTACATTGTGCCTTTATTCCGATTATCCCACAGGTCTGTGAAAAGTCTGAGATTTTGACATGAGGGAAACTTATGGGTAGGGAGATGTCAACTGTCTAACCCTGTGTCTTTTCTTTGCAGCCCAGACACAGAGAACAACCCAGCAAGAATTAAGTACCATGAGAGAAGCTACTTCCATCACCTCTGCCACCATCAGGTAAAACTTCTCTCTAGGAATTCTCTCAGTCCTATGACACTCCACCATCTACTCTGCCTCCCCAGAAGTCTGTGTGTGCCCTCTACTCTCCACTTATCCAGAGACTCCCAGAGTGCCAAGCTTCCATAGACTCCTGCCTGTATATACCTGGCCTGTCCCCAACCTCACTGACCCTCTTGACCTGTGAGCCTATCAGGCTACTCCATAGTCCACAGATACTGCAACTGTGGTTCTTATGAGATTTCTTGACCCAGATCAGAGCTCTGGTGGGGCTGAGGGAACCATACCTCCCATTTTTTCTCTTATCTTCAAATATATATGGTAGGCAATCTGATTCCTTTTTGCCTCCTAGTTCTCCACCTGGTTGTACTCTCTTGGATTTCATCACATCCCACAGAAATCTCATTATCCTGCAAGACTGCATTAACCCTGGTGCTCATACTTCATCAATATGCTCTACTCCAGGTCACCTTCCTCCCTCTGATTTAAAGGTTGAAAGTCGATGACTTTTCCTATAATTTCCATTTAAGGAGGGGCCCCAGGCCAGCCATGTCTTTCATTTCCCACTCCACAGCAGTCCCTTGAACTTGTCCATCATTCTCCACCTTCTCTTTCCTAGCCTTCACCTTTTCAGCTTCCTTTTCTGTGTGGTCTTTTCTCTTTAGATTGTAAGATCCTTGAGGGCAGGGACCTTCTTTTTTAGTATTTGTATCCCTAGGACTTGGTATAGTGCCTGGCATATAGTAGGCTCTTAATAAATGTTTATTGACCCCTGCCCTGATGTTTTTCAGGTCCCAGTTCAATATAACTGGTAAGACGTATTTGGTATACACAGATGTCCAGCTACCAGAAAATTCTACTTCTGGAAGTCAAATTGTGGATCATGTTGGCTCCATGGACCTGAGGTAGGTGGTTCCAGTTAGGGTCCCCTTACTGTGGAATAGTTGTGCTTCTCCCTCCAGTTTCATTTCTGACCCTTGACTTTAGCTGAATTGCATGCTTTGACTCAGTCTAGTATAAGTAGACCCCTTTGACAAGATGCCTGTTAGAACTGGCAATGAGAAAAGGTCACCTCATTTAGTATTAAATGACCAGGTTTGTCTCTTACTGCTTGTGTGACTTTGGTCAAGTCACTTCCTCTAACTAGGCTCATCTGCAAAAATGAGACAGTTGGACTAGATGATCTCTTAAGGTGCTTTACAGATTTAAGCTTTTGTGACTCTATGATCCATTCAGCAGATTACAGTATGGGCTATATACTGCTCTCCCCCTACTCACTCCTCTCCATCCCTTCCTTAACAGCCATTCTGGAGGTAGCAAAATGAGAGTACCTTGTTCCCAGCCCAGAACTGAGAAAGTTTTCATTTCTGGTGCACTGTTTAGTAAGGGTCTCTACCACTTCCACTCATGCCAATTCATTAATAACAGAATCTGAAAGCCTTCCCACAACTTTATCAACACCTATTAATATCAAAGATAATGGAAGTCCATGATGAACCAACTCCTAGCTCTGCCAGAGCTAGAGGATGGGCTCATAGTCCAATCTACACGACAGAATCAACAGAGGAGATCCAGCATTCTTGGGGAAGCCCTTGGAATTATCTGAGGAGTGGCTTGTCTCTTCTCAAATAAAACTTACCTCAGGGTTCCCTTGGTTGTGTCAGTATGGAATTGCTACATGCAGATATCCTTGGAAAATTTTGTGTGGAGGATAAGGCATCATTTCTAGAAAGCTAAGGGGGCTCCTGCAGCGTTTGATTCTAGGCTGCTTTGGATTAGGATGATTCACAACCAGTAGGATTAGTAGCTCATGTTTCCAAGCACTTACCTCATTTGACTATCTCAACAACCCCGTGAGGTAGTTGCTATCATTATCCACACTTTACCCTATAGCATATATAACATAACGTATTCATACACACATATATATATATGTGTGTGTGTGTGTGTGTGTGTGTATATATATGGAAAGAGAAAGAATACTTTGAGTATACTATACTATTTCTGTTTTTCTTGACAAAGATAAGGAAATTGAGGTTGGGAGAGACTGAGGTTAAGTATCAGCTAAGGCTCCAGCTGGAGTCAGCTCAAGCAAACAAAAGTTGATTATTAAATTTTCAGGGTGAGGATTTATTTACACTTCAGCTGTTGTTTTGCTGATTGTCTAGACAAAAAAGTAATGGAGAAAATGTTAATGACATTGATTAAGCTTAAAAGTAGGTCTTGCTCTTTTTTTGCTTTTCTTGGAGAACAAGTAGTAAAATATTTACGAGCACACACCTGCCAAGTCACACAGTTAGTAAACTCCTCAGCTAGGTCCATCCGTTGTACCACAGTTCTTCACAATAACCTACTTTTGGGCAGTGAGGCGGCATTGTGGATAAAGTGCTGGTCCTGGAGGTAGGATAAACTGAGTTCAAATCGCCCTTAGACATTTACTAGCTATGAGACCCTGGGCAAGTCACTTAACCCTAAATGCCTCCAAAAATAATAACCTCCTTTTACTTACAGTTTCAATTCACTTCTCCTGTCTCCATGCTCTCTCATCTTTCTGTATCGAATCTGTTTCAGAGTCCTGTTACTTCTGGATTCATAATGTCTCTCCTATGTCATCTCTCCTATGTCTTCTCTGACATTGCCATCAGCAGGAGCTCTCCCCTCCTCATCTCTATTTCTTTACTTTCCTGACTGACTTCTGCCTCACTTTCTGCAAAACCTTCCCCTGGCCTCTTAGTGCCTTCCCTCTGAGGTTATCTCCAATTTTTGCTGTCTGTAGCTCGGAACTGAACTTTGTCTTCCCCATTAGACTAGGAACACCTTGAGGGTAAGGAATGTCTCTTAGAGCCTTTCTTTGCATCCCCAGCATTTAACATATAATTGGTACACAGTAGTGCTTAATAAATGCTTGTTAACTGATTGTTTACTAAGAGGCTGCAAAGGTAGGATTGTAATTAATACTATTAATGTATGGGGCAGCTAGGTGCCTCTGAAGATGGAGTGCTGGGCCTGGAGTCAGAAGGACCTGATTTCAAATCCAGCCTCAGACACTTATTAACTATGTGACTCTGGGCAAATCAGTTAACCCTATTTGTCTCAATTCCTCATTTGTAAGGTGAGCTGGAGAAAGAAATGGCAAACCACTCCAGATCTCTGCCAAGAAAATCCCAAATGAGATCACAGTCAGATACAACTGACCCTTCCCTGATGACTTAGGTCCTAAGAAGCAACAGAAAGTATGGAATACTAGTAGAACACCTCATTTCTATTTCTTTTCTCTCCTTTCTTCTTTTTACTTTTTTTCCCCTGCAATCCATAGATGCATTTCAGAGGATTTATGAACTTGACTAGAAAAAAAAATTGCTTTTAATTTTCACTAGCTTCTAACTAAAATTTAATATTTCCTTCAATTTTTAAAAACATTTTTCTGAGAAGGGATTCATAGGCTTCACTAGAGTACCAAAGGAGTCCATGACTCAAAAAAAGTGAAAAATCTCTGCTTTCATCTCTGCTTCATGGGATAAATAATGGCTCCAAAAGATTAAGTGTTTTATCACATGAACAGTAACTGGCAAAGTCTGCATTTGAACCCAAGTCTTCTGACTTCAATGGTGAAGTGTTCTTCACTATACCAGAGCTGATGACAATCTTCATGAGCTTTAAAAACTTTCATGTATGTCTCTCAACATAGTATTTATTATACATGCAGCATATTTTGAATCAGCTCTTATGTTCTATGGTGCACATGACAATGCTTTATTTTTCTTATTTTGTATTTGTTTCAATATTTAAGTTCATAATATGTTTTTTTAAAGTGTCTGATAATGAAAAGGCATTATCACATGTAGCTATGGTTTGGGGTTTGTCAAGGAGGAAAGGTAAGGCTGCATACTCATTAGCTTACTAGACCAGAGTTAATGAAACTTAGAGATGGGGAAAAGTTCTTACTGAAGAGGGCTCTACTTCTAGTTAGAAATATACTGTGTGATGAGGAAGGGACCACCAGTTTTTAGTCAATTGGAGACTAGAATTTCTTTATAGAGGACTATATCTTATAGTCTACCTTCATGTTCTCTCTGATTATCTCGTAGGAGTCTTCAGCTCCTATGGAGTTAGACATGGCTATGTTTAGGGTGTTGGACTGTAAGACTTCCTGGACTGCTGGTCAGCCACCCAAATTAGACAATAAAGGAGAGCACGCATGGGACCTGCTAAGGACACAGCTTATGCACTGCAAAAGACAGCCTGTGTTCTGCTGATTGGACCACACAATGTTCATTGGTGGTTTGAGTTGGTTTTTGTTTGTTGTTTCATTGGTTTTTTGGAGGGGTGAAGCTAATCTGTAAATCTAATGTTGTGCTCTACCACTAAGTTTTTATTGAAACATTAGTATTGGTCATGGTTTCTGGGTGCTCCTCCTGGTCCCGTGTACAGTGGGAGAATTTTGAGGGTCACTGAATCAAATGACAAGGTACTCTGAGGAAACCGAAAACATCATCAACTCAGTCCCAAATCACAGAGGAATTACAAAGTTGGGTAGTCAATCAATCAGTTAAGGACCAACTATGTGCCAGGCACTATATTAAGTCCTGGGGATACAAGTTGTTGGGTTTGTTCTTCGTTTTCGAAGAGGATCATGACATCAGAGAAATGATAACATGACATGCAGTTGACTTTGATTTGAGCAAGGGAGAGCTGTGCAAGGTGATCAGTCTCACTTTCTCCTCCAGAGCCATCTGGGTTCAGTGACTAAATATTCATCAGGATGACTGGAGATGGCCCAGAATACAATGGGAGACCCTTGCCCTTTTAGGTTAAGGCATTTTCAGATACCCTCAAAGGAGTCCACATTCTAATGGACTATGATTCCACCAAAGAGTTTTTGATAAGCAACCATCTGTGTCATGGAAAGTGCTGTCCCATAGGGAGCATGGCCCACTTACCTAGATTATCAGAAAGTCTATTCAAGCATTATCAACCATTCAATCAGAATTTATTAAGCATTTACTATGTGCTAAGCCCTGTGCTAAGAGATAGGGATATAAAGAAAGGCAGACACTACCCCTGTCCTCAAGGAGCTCATATTCTATTGGGACAAACAAACAACATATAAGTAAATCAGGTACATACAGGATACATATGGAGTAGATGGAAAGTAATAGAAGAAAGTTCAGAAGGAAGCACAGAACAGATATGAAAGTAACATGAGGAATTTATTATATACTTTTTTTAAGATGACACAGAATGAAACAAAGATTCACAGTTTCATATATAACTTTCTTTTTTTGTGTGTTCTGTGCATATGTATTAAAGAAGGGCCTTAGCACAAAGGCCAACACTCACTTAGCTCAGATTCAGTTTTAGCTTAAAATAAGACACATGTAAGTTAACAAAAAGGAAGTTTCCATTGCCCTAATACATATGCAACAAGGTTATGGTGGCACTTCAGTTTGGGAACATGGGACTTCCCTAACCTCCTTATTAAGGTTAGTAGGGTATGTTATGGGAATTCAAGAGGTCTCATACCCACCAAGTCTGAGAGACCTCCCTAACCGCAACTGGATGAGACTTTTTATCCCTTTTTATTTATTGTTATTCAGTCATTTTCAGTCATATCTAACTCTTGGTGATCCCATTTGGGGCTTTCTTGGCAAAGATACTGGAATGGTTTGCCATTTCTCTCTCCTGCTCATTTTTACAAATGAGGAAACTGAGACAAAGAGGGTGAAGTGACCAAGGTCATATAGCTAGTAAGTATCTGTGGTAAAATTTGAACTCAGGTCCTCCTGAGTCCAGGGCTGGCACGCTAGAGGTGACCAGAAATCTATCTTGGAAAAGCAGTGATCAATCAGATCACTGAAGATTTTTTTTCCTTTTTGGGAAAAACTCATTGGAGAAGAGTGAGAAAGCATGAATCCAATCCATCTGGTATAGAAATACTGGTAGATATAGATATATCAAAATATGAAAATGTTCCTCTTTTTTCTTTTCTTTCCTTTTATGCTTTTTTCTTTCTTTTGTTCTCTCTCTCTCTCTCTTTACACATGTATTTATGCTCAGAATAAATTGTTCCTTAAGTATGTAGGGAAGACACGACCAGGATTCTACCACAAGCACCTTCAGAGCTGGAGAATGTACCAGAGGACTCAGCCTCCCGGGCGTTTCACCCTCTTCTCTATTTTCTCCTCCTAGGTCCCCAAATTGTCTCCTCATCCTTATGGTGTTTGGCCTCCTCCTGATGAAAGGTCTGGCCTTCTTGGTCCTTCTCGTTCTCCTGTTCAGGTTCAGGAATCAGGTGAGTGGTGGTGTTCCAGAATCACTATATATTTAGAACCTGAAAGGATCTCAGAGGCCATAGGTTTCATACTCCTTATTTTACAGTAGAGGAGATGGAGACAGATAGAGGTTAAGTTACGATTTACCCAGGGTCATACAGTCCAAGGTAGGATTTGAACCCAGGTATACTTGACATCAAGTCCAGTGTTCTTTCAACAACACCCTACTGTTTTTGTTTTGGCTTTGGTCTGAGTTAGAAATAAACCAAGGAACATCCTCTCCACCCCATCCTAGGATGGAAGTAGCTCCCACAGGCACTAGAGGCAGCTAGGTAGTACAGTGGGCAAAGTGCCGGGCTAGGAGTCAGGAAGATGAGTTCAAATCTAATCTCAGACATGGACTATCTGTGTGACCCAGGGCAAGTCATTTAATTTCTGTCGGCCTCAGTTTCTTCCACTGTAAAGTGCGGATAAGAATGGTACATACTTCACAAAATAATGTTTGTAAAGTGCTTAACACAGTGCCCAGCACATAGTAGGCATTTAATAAACAATGACTGTCTTTCTTCCTACTTGGCCCTTAGAGAGAAACAAAAGATTCCCAAAGGCCCCCCTCAGAGCCACACTGCTAGAATCTAGCCCTGAGAGCACAAAAAGATGCAGAAAAGTCTGCAGTGACAAATGAGGGGTATGTAAGGCACCTAGATGACACAATACACAAAGCACTGGAACGAGAGATTGGAAATCTTGTATTCAAATCCGGACTTACCGGTTATATGAATCTAGGCAAGTCAATTAATCTCTTTGTTTCTCTAACACTTAAGATGGGGATACATTTTTCTGTCCTAAGAGCTAATAAAACTCCTATCCCAACAGAGTTGCTGTGAGAATCAAATGAGATGATATTTGTAATTTTAGTATAGTACATAAAATGTAGGGACCACTAATATAAATGTTAGAGATGAGCAATAACAATTGCCCATCACAATTAGCTGTTTTACGGATGGGTCTGGGCTTACTGGAAAAAGGACAGGCTGGAATTAGGGTCCTAAGGTGGTAATGCGGTGCTAATTGGATTGAGATGACAGCCAGACATGATGTAGGGGCATTTCTACTGTGCCTCTCACAGGGATTTAAAACCCTGCCTGGTCATATGAAGTAGGTATATGAGTTGGAAGGCCTTGGAAGGAATATGAAAATTTTAAGTGGAAAAAAGAACAAGGTTGCATAATGAAGGGACAATAATCAGATATTTAATTTGTTTATTTTCTTAACTTTTTCCATCCTCAGGGTAATGGGAACACTGGAAAAATAGAAGAGTTGAACACATTGGAGGTACACGAGATGTCTCCCTATCTATCCTCCTATTGATGAAGGTGTCCTATGTGCCCCTAGTTCAACCCAGAATACTAAGTACAGAAATTTCATGTCATGCCAAGTTCTTAAGCACCAAATGCACTCCCAGATTCTGGAGCCAGGTGCGCTGGTAACTATTTAACAAACCACTCTTTGAAAATACATGCTGCAGTTTCAAGTTTAATATGCATGATTAATATTATCTTGAACATTGTGTTAAGTCTTGACAATCAACAAAGCATTAAATCCAGCCCTTATTTGTAGCTCATACTAAAAATTTAACAGTTCTCCTAGACTTATAATGAACCGATGCAAAGTGAAGTGAGCCAAACCATGAGAACACTGTACACTGCCACAGTGTGCGATGACTGATTCTGGAAGACTCAGCCCTTCTCAGCAATGCAGGGACCTAAGACAATTCCAAGGGACTCATGATGGAGGATGCAATCCACATCCAGAGAAAGAACCATGGAGTCCGAATGGAGAGTGAAGCAAACCATTTTCTTTTTTGTTTTATTTTGTTTTCCTTTCTCGTGGTTTCTCCAGTTCATTATAATTCTTCTATGCAAGGTGATTAATGTGAAAATGTGTTTATAAGAATGAATGTGTAGAGCCTGTATCAGATGACACGCCATCTTGGGGAGGGAAGGGTAGAAAATTTAAAACTTATGGAAGTGAATGTTATAAACTAAAAATAAATAATCTAGCTAATAATAGTAAAAATCAGTTTTTCTGAGTTCTTTGGAAGTTCTGTCTTGTCCTCTTATTGCTTTGAATTTTTGTTTTCTTTCTCCTCAGGTAATGATTCAGGGGAAGAGATAGAGAGGGGCAGAAGCCAAGAGTTAGTCCTCTTTCCTCACTCACCTGGCACATAGTAGATGCTTAATAAATATTGATTGATTGATCCACCTTGGACTTCAACTCAATTCAATTTAAAGCATTTTTCAAGCACATGCTATGTCAAAGGTGCTGCGGCAGAGGTTGGGGTTAGGAAGACATTCAATATTTTTGTCCAGTCCTTCTTTAAAAATAATAATGTTAATCAACATTTATATAGTACTTTATGTCCATTATCCTACTGGGCTCTTATAAATACTCTGTGATGGAAATGTGGACATGCAGCTAATAAACATTCAAGCAGGAATTGGAACCCAACACTTTTCTTGTTCCAAGTCCAGAACTCAAATGCTGCCCCATCTCTTCTCCTTTGATTTACACATTACTGACCTTCTTGACCATACCTTTTAGCTTTCCTTTGAAGGTTCAATCTTTTTCTTCCATGTTTTAAGTGTGAATTTCCCTTAAGCTCTCTCCTCAGCATCCTTCCCTTCAAACTCCATACTTTCACCCTTGGCAAGCTCATCCATTTCCATGATTTCAGTTAGTGCCTCTGTGCATATGCTGAGTCCCAAATGTATATATACATCCAACTCTGTTCTCTCCCCTGAGTTCACATCTCACATTTGCAACTATCTGCTTTCTAATCTGTATTCCCATTGATATCTCAAAGTTAACATTTCCAAAATTGAACTTGTCATATTTCAACTTAAATCTACCACTCCTTCTAACATTTCTACTTCTAGAGATAGTTCTACCATCCTCCTAGTAACCCTGACTCAAAACTTCAGAGCTATATTTAACCCTTCTCTCTCACTTCCCCTATCTAATCAGCTGTCATTCTTTATTGATACTACCTTGACAATATCTCTTGATATCCATTGACAAAATTTCTTGACATCCACCTATAATATCTCTTGACTCCACTACTCATTAAGAGACTATTATAGACACAGAAGAGTCAAGGGATCAGAACACAGCCCTGGGAGAAACCCACAGTTAGGGGACAGGAGATAGGTGGTGATCTGACGAAGGAAACTGAAAAGGTCAACCAGACTCATAATGGGAAATCAGGATTGAACAGTGTCAGGGAAGCCGAAGAAGAATACCCAGAAGTGGTTAACATCAAAAGTTGTCAAAGTCTAGAAGAATGAGGACTGGGGAGGAGGGTAGAAAGGAGAGAGAGAAAGCATAAGTTTTAATAGTATAAAGACAAACAGAGGCTTCTCAATGACCAAAACAAAGCACCAAAATGCAGAAGGTTTGCTGTTGACCCATATGCATAATGAAGGGAGGAGTGTAAAATGAATTAATGGCAACCAGTAAGTGACGTAAGTGATGTGGCCTCTTTAGCTTCCCTTACCTTTTTGTTCTGACTCAAATTCATTGACATGCTAAACCAGAAAAAATCTGGAGAATGTCAGTATGACAGTTGATTGGAAAAAAGGGTGACAATCTCCACCCAGGCATAGGGGTTCAAAAGCCTTATTCTGATCTTTAGAAGGGCACTGACTGACTTTTGTTGGCTAGCTATGATGGCTATAATTCAAGAATTACCAGGCTGCCTTTCCCAGAGAGAGGTTCTAGCTATTATATCCTAACAGACTAGAGCTAAAATGGCTGGCACATGGTAGGTGCTTAATCAAGTTTATTTACTAGTTCCCAAGCTGTAGACTGAGAACTCTAGGCAAAGTGGGAAGTAGGGAAATGGGAGAGAGTAATTATTGAAGAGGTTATTGAAAAAAAAGCTGTGCATATTTACTACCCACCTTTATTTCAACCTTTATTTTGCTCCAACAAAATATGCAGCATGACTCAGTACAGCAACAAAGTAAACAGACCTCCTGCAGACTAAATAAATAGTATGTCTCTTCATACACGTATTATTGGGGTGTTTTATTTTTGTTTTTTACTATAGGTAAATTACTCAGATACCAATTCATTTAAAAGAATGGTAATCTTATGCCATTGGGTATTTTTTCAAATCAATGAATACAAGCAGAATTGATCCTGTTGGGTGAGACTCTGCAAAACTTTTTGAAATGAAAAAGGGGACTTCATGTTTGAAGACTTCAGGAACCTCTGATCTTACTTAGATATGGGTTGATTTAGATGGCTCTGATATCTCCCCCAACTCTAAAATGCTAATGTATGATAATGTAATTCCATTCAATACACTGTTCTATTTCTGCTGGTCTTCATGTGTCTTTTACATTTCTTTTCATTCTTTATATTTTTTCTTTTTCTCTTATTATGCTGAGGCAGCTAGGTGGTGTGGTGGATCAAGTGTTAGATTTGGAGTTGGGAAAAACCTAAGTTTGACTCACACATTTATTAGCTGTGTGATGCTGGGCAAATCAACTAACTTTTCTGGGTCACAATTTCTTCATTTAAAAAATGGGAATGATTATAGACTCTCTCACACAGGATTGTTGTGAGGGCTAAATGAGGAATCTGTAAAACATTTACCAATTTTTAAGCTCTATACAAATGTAAGCTATTATTATTAATATTTCAGTCTATCTTTTTAAATATAAGAACAGAATTTTTGTTTTTTTTGTTGCTGATGGGAATTTAGAACAAAAAGTCACCATTCTCTGCCTTGTCCTTTCTGTCTTGCTAAGAGGTACTCCCAAGCCAGTGGTGTACATGAACTATGGTGGGCATCACAGACTTGGAAAAAGCTAAAAAGAAATTTCAAAGTAAAAGGAGTTAAACTCTTGGAGGGGCAAATCAGATAAAGTCAAAGGAGTTCCAAAGACAAATTCAACTTAAACCTTATGACATTTGATGACCTTCAGGCTAATTGTGGTTTGGTTATTTAAGTCACCAAAAAAAGGGAAATCATTCTAAGATTTAAAAAGGACTTGAAAACTCTTCCCTTGAGGTATTTGAAAGACATATAGTAATTTAAATTCCAAAGAAAACCAGTAGATGGAAGCAGAGAGCAGCTGGACATGGAAAACCAGCCAACAAGTGACAGAATGACTTAGCAGTGAAGTCTCATCAGCAGAGCATAGTAACTCACAGTTTGATGACATTACCGGGCTGGCTCAGGGACATCAGTGATTCTGTGGAGGGGGAGTAGCTACCAGATACACCAGAGGCAGAGAAGGATGATGTCAGAGAGGCTGCCCCAAGAGTGAGAATGACTGTCACTATTCATGCTGTATCACCCACAGGTGTCACCATGATCATTTGTGATCCCCGGGTGTATCGGTTCTCTCTACAAACTCCTGAAATTGACTCCCTCTCCACTGGTGTTATGATAATCTTTGGGAGAGTGTACCCTTCCCTGTATGTATAGAGGACTTTCCAGGTCAATTTTTTCTGTGTTGTTTAATTAAATAAATGTGTTTTTATTTTTACTTTGAATGAATGTGCCCTGTTTTTGGTATGGCAAAAATTACATCAGTGAGGACTTGAAATTGCGGTTTTGAGTGGATGCTGGCCTAATGTGACCCCTAAGTCACAGAACCATAGATCTGTACATCTGGGAGAAAGAACCTCAGAGACCATCTCATCCATCTCCTCTCTGAAGGAAATACTTTCTATAACATTCCTGAAAAGTTTCTGTCTAGTTATTAATTGAATACATCCAGTAATGGAAACCACATTACTCATTCCATTTTCGGGCAGCCTTTTTCATTACAAAGTTCATCTTTCTATTGATGAGAAATCTGACTCTTTATATCTAGACCTATTGAGAATCCCTCTAAGCTTCCCCAAACTCACTGCCCTAAACGGTAGGCAACTGGTCATATATAAAGGATCCATCCCTATTCTAGTTTCCTGGATTCTCTCTCCCTTCAAGACTTCTGCATTTTGATTTCAGGGTTTTTACCTTTCACTATTTTCTAAATGCTAACTAGTCAATGGGACCCACGTCCACACAGAGCATCTCAAACTTTCCTAATCAATTTAGTTTCTTGAGTTCAGAGATTTGTGGTCTGTGATCCCTATTTATGTCTCCTTATTTTTCTAATTTAGTCACTGTGACTGGATATTTGTTATTGTTATTGCTCAGTCATTTCAGTCATATGTGACTCTTCATGACCCCATTTGGGGTTTTCTTGACAAACATACTAGAATGGTTTGCCATTTCCCTTTCTAGCTCATTTTATAGATGAGGAACTGAAGCAGATATGGTCAAGTGATTTGCCCAGAGTCACACAACTGTTGGCTGTTCTTCTTCATTCTCAAAGAGGACCAAAATGACCACCATGCTAGAGTCAAGTTTCAGTGTGTCCAACTGTGGCTAGTCAGACCAATATGAACTTGGAATGCTCTATCACATGTTGGTCACAAATAGTCCCTGTGAACATTTAGAGTGGATACTTTAAATTTCCACATCCTGCATTTCCTTTGAGCTGGAACAGCTCAAAGAGTTTTGTTCATAGAACACAGTACCTTCTCTAATGTGGGCGCGCCATACTGAGCGGTCCTGTGCCAGTGTCTTCCATGTCACACAATCAGTTCCAACATTCTTGAAAGAGACCTTGAGAGTGTCTTTGTATCACTTCTTCTGACCACCATGTGAACACTTGCCCTGTGTGAGTTCTCCATAAAATAGTCAGCTTGACAAGAGTACATTTTGCATTCAAACAAGGTGACCAGCTCATCGGAGTTGCACTTTCTAAAGTAGAGTTTGAATGTTTGGCAGTTCAGTTTGAGTAAGGACTTCAGTGTCTGGTACCTTATCCTGCCAGGTGATCTTCAGAATCTTCCTAAGATAATTCAAATGGAAGCAATTCAGTTCCTTGGCATGATGCTGATACACTCTCCAGGTTTCACAGGCATACAACAATGAGATCAACACAATGGTTCTGTAGACCTTCAGTTTGGTAGTCACTCTAATAGCTCTTCTCTCCTATACGTTCATTCAGATCCTCTCAAAAGGTCAACATGAGGGTACCTGGCAGTCTCCATTATATTCCTATGTGAATTGGTACTCTAAAGATTTCAGAGAGTTTCTCTTTGGGTAAGATTAAGACTTTCTCTTCCAGTCAAGCCAAGTCACCTCACTCCAATGGGAGAGCTCCTTCAATATGAATTGTCTGATATATATGTGTATCTATGTAAATCACTTTCTCTGATTTCTGTTTTTGCTATCAATTTGGATAAAGGAGTTTCTTGGCTAACTCCTACATGTGTTCATTGTGGAAATGGCATTTGGTGGGAAGGAACTCAAGCCAGAGATATAAAGCTTAGGGTACTGTCCCACCGAATGATGAAACAGTGATCGAAGTTAGGCTGAACCTTAAAGTCACATCACCTGGATGAGGAATATTTAATGTAGTGCATAGATATAGTTCTAGCTTGATACACCTGTGGAGAACAGAGTGGTCAAACTTCTGACCCCAAACTTTTACTTCCCCTCCTGGCAAGAATTTAAAAATTCTTTAGAGAAGGGTAGGGGGAAAACAGGCTAGAGATAACTATCTTACTTCTTTTGAGACACATAATGTCACACACTCTCATGCTACATATAGGGAACAGCCCTCTTTACATGTAGAAGGCTATGGACCTCCACTTTGTAGGAAACACAACAGAAGCATTCAGACTGAACATGGAGTTGTCTCTTTATGACTGCTGAAAATCTGTTTTCCGTCCCCTTCACCTTCATTGTTCTCTCTCCTCTGCCTTGGTTAGATTGCCTCATGGCCTTTTTATTGGGTTTCCTGGCTGTTTTAATCTTTGTTATTTTTTTATCTCCCCCCTCTCACATAAAAACCATATATTTGAATTTGAAATATTTTGAATGATATGTTTGCTATGTGAATACAAAGTGGAAGAGATGTTGGTAAGAAATGCTAGAGCTAGTGTAAGATGAGTTGCTAATGTAAGACAGTCAGTCTCTGTTCAATAATTAGAGAGGAAAAAGTCCTTTTCTCTAGCCTGGGGGCTCTGAACTTATCAACTTTCATAAATAGTCAACATTAAGTATTGAATCCAGCAAACTATTGCTCTGGAGTTAAAAAAATAAAACAAAAATGAGCTTTTACTGTGGTCTCCAGCACCTCCTAGGGGTTTCACTGGGGAGTTACCGAATCAAGTATAGACAGTTTTTGCTTCGTGTAAATTCACATTATAAAGAAAATGACTTTATGTAAAAAATTTGGAAAGAAATCCTCATTCCAAAAACAATTATGAAAATTCCTTATGCAAGCCAGACACTGCATGATAAGATAAAAACAATGCAGATGGTGTAAACAGTGATGGGAAGCTGAGAAGCATCTCTAAGTCAGTCTCTGCCAGACAGTGAGTCTGTAGACAGTGAGTGATTCCATGCCTTTCCCTGTGTTCAATAGTGATCTTTTTATTTTCACCATGACTGGTGACAAATGTGTTCTTAAAGGGAAAAGTGGACCATCTTGGGGGCATAAACCAACAAGCTGGGAAATGACAATGAAAATAATTAGCAAATTATCATCAATAGCACATGAATTTAGTCTTACAGTGTCAACTATAAACACCATAGTGAAGGATGCTGCCCAGACAAAGAAGTCTGCAAATGGCAGTACTTGCAGGAAATCAACTTATCTATTGAAACAGAGAAAAGGTGCTATTCCAGAAATGGAGGAATTATTTTCTATGTGGACAGAAGACCAGACTCAGAAGAATATTCATTTAAACTTGATAACAATCCAAGACAAGACTCAAAGCTCCTTTGAAGATTAAAGATAAAGTACTGTTAAGGGAGACAGGTGATTGGTTCACCAGATTTAAAAATTGTACAGGATTTCATAATGTACAAAGTTCAGGAGAGGCTGCCAGTGTAGATATTGACACACTAAAGAAGCTCCCAGAATTCTTGAAAACAAATAGTAGATGAAGGTCCCTACTTACTGGAGCAAATCTTTAGAGACCAGTCTTTTTATCAAAGAATGTCATCTCAAACGTTCATCTTGATGGAAAAAAAAAACCATATGGGACATAAAGCTTGGAAAAAGGAATTACCCTTTTGCTTGGAGGAAATGCATCTGAGATTTGCAAATTAAAACCTGTTCTTGTGCACCATCAGAAAAGTCTGGAACATTGAAAGGAGTCAGCAAGGCGACATCACTTGTACATTATTTTGCTAACCTTATCATTTTTGAACAATTTTTGTAATAATAATAGCATTCCTTTCAAGATTCTACTTACTTTGGATAATACCCCCCCAGGTCACCCTCCTCATCTGGATGATTTTAATGAAAATGTAAAAGTGGTCTACCTTCCAGTTAACACTACCTCATTATTACAACCTATGGATCAGGGAGTGATTGCAAATTTCAAGCATATTATTTACACACTACATTTGCTCATGCAACTGCCGCTTTGAATGTAAATAAGGACTTGACATTGAGAGATTTCTGAAAGTCCTACAATATTTACCATGCAATCTAGAATATTGCTAAGGCATGGGAAGACGTAACAAACATGTATGAAGAGAATTAGGGGGGAAAAGTATGCCTGCAGTTCATTCCCAATTTTCATGGATTTGAAAAGACAAAATGTTCAAATAAATTGAGTACAAGATTGTCAAATTAGTCAAGAATTGGAACCAGAAGTAGATGAGAATGATAAAGAAGAGTTGACTGAGTCTCACGGAGAAGAACTGTGGAATGAAGTCTTGATAGAGCTGCTGGCTGCAATGATTATGAAAGAAGAAAGGGAAGTTTTGAGCCTGAGGTTGAACCAAAACGGTTCACAACCAAACAGTTGGCAAAAATATTTCATCATTTGAATGAATTTTTTTCTTGTATTGAAAAGACGGATCCAAATACTTCAAGATTTTTTAGAACTCAAAGACTTGTTGAGGATAATATTGCTCAGTTATATGAAGAAAAAAGGAGCCACTGTCCAAACATGACTTGATAGCTTCGTTAAAAGAATTATGCCGCCAGCCAGTGATAACGACTACATGTAGTGGGTAGAGAAAGAGCAACATACTGCACACCTATGTTAACCTTACTGTACAGTACCTGTGCATACTTTATCATTAACTTTACTTTTCATTTCATAATTCAATTATCATAGCACAATATTTAGAATGTCTGCATTTTAGTACATTTTATGACTTACATAAAGGCATTATTTTCTGTGTGCCTTTGTTATATAGGCTAAGTGAAGTGGGTGGGTAGGGGCAAATTTGCATTGTGCAAAAATCATTTTATGTACAGATCTGCAGTCCATAAGGCAAGAATTGTTTGTACAAGGCAATGGGGTATAGAAATCTATTTTGCACTACAAGAAAATAGAGGGAAGAGGGATGGGAGAAGGGGATGAGGGTGATAGAAGAGAGGACAGGAGGAAGGGGTGAATGGGGTGCATGCTGTCCTGGAGTGGTAGGTGGGGAGAGATGGGGAGAAAATTTGGAATTCAAAAATGTATGTTGAAGACTAATAAATAAAATAAATAAATAATATATATTTATATTAAAAATAACTATCTGTACATCACACTGTAGGAAGACTTGGGAGGGGGAGAGAAAAAGTGAGAAGGAAACCTCTACACTTTACTATGAACTAATTACCTTGGATTCTCCAGGTAATTCTGGAGATTAAGTATCTCCCTCTAGACTTCCTTTTTGAAGCACTTCCTCGCTTTGTGCCTGGTTCCCATAGTCACATTGAGGGGAAAGGGGCTAGGAGGGTGATAGTAAGAATAGGACCCAAGCATATATTCCAGTTCACTGTGTGTCTGTGCGTTCACACAGAAAAATCACTGCAAAAGAAAAAAAAATCACAGGAGAAAAATCCTTTCTATTATTGCCTTTTATCAATTCCAGTCTCAAACATTTTAGCATCTTTACTTCTCACCTTCTTTGTTTAATAAAGATTCAGGAGTTTGCCCAAGGTCATACAAGTATTCTAACTCAGGTCACTTGACCTGAAACTATATACTTCTTTTATCACACAGTCTAGAGGCAACAAGCAGTCATAGAAAGACTTTGAGTAGGTGAGTAACATAGTCAGACCTGAGCCTTAGGAGTATTCTCTGGAGCTATGTGAAGGCTGGACTGGAGATAGAAAAACTAGAGTCACTGAAAATAGGAGGTATTTACAACAGTGGTAGGGGGAAAGTGATGAGGGCTTTAACTAAGGTGATAGAAATAAGATTCATTTTAGTATAAAAACAAAACAAAAACAAAACTATCAAGATTTGAGAACTAAAAGATGTGAGATGTAGCAAAGAAAAGTCAATCACCCCAGGGTTTTAAGCCTTGATGGAAACAGAAAAGTTGGAAAGAGGTATAGGTTTGAGGGCAAAAAGGATGAATTTGATCTGGGATCTATTATGTTTGAGATCTTGACAGGACATTCGATGGAGATATTCAAAAGGCAAAAAGTAGATGTGAAGACCAAGAGATACGTTGAAATTAGATACGCAGATCTGGGGGTTATCTGTAAAGGAATGATCATAGAAGCCATTAGAAGTGATAAGATCATTTAGGATGAAACTACAGAGAAGAGGACCAAGGACAGAGCATTCAGAGGCACCTACACTCAAAGGGTGGAGGTAGGAAGTTCAAGAAGTGTAAGAGACTGAGGTGGAGCCATCACAGAGACAGGATAACTAGTAGAGACAAAAAACATCAAGGAAAGAAATGGAGGGTGAAATAAAAAGAAATGGCAGTTGGTCATCAGTGTTAACTGTTACAAAAATTTCAAGGAGAATACAGACTAAGAAAAGTTTATTGGATATAGAAATTGAGAGAATTTCAGAGATCTTTTCAGAAGAAAAATAAAGATAGAAATAAAATTTAGGTTGATGATGAAGTTCAAGTGGTGAATATAAATTCCCTTCCTTGAAAGTTAAGTAATTAAAGAGTAGTGAAAGGAGGAGATAAGATCAAGAGGTCTTTATAGAGTAAAAGTAATCAGGTTTGGGGGCTTATGGTACAGACTCAAGTGCAGGGATTCTTTAACCTTGAACATGTCAACTTCTAAGAGATAATATAAATACAAAATATATTTAATATATATTTCACCATAACTGGTTTCTCCCAGCATTTCTATAGTGCCTACTATGTGCCAGGCACTGTGCTAAGCACTTTACAAATTATCTCATTTTCTCTTCAAAACAACCCTGGGAGGCAGGCACTACTACTGCCTCTATAGTACTATTGAGAAAACTGAGTAAAGCAGAGGTTAATTGATTTGCCTAAGGTCACATAGCTAATAAGCGTCTGGGGCCAAATTTGAACTCTAGTCCTGCTGACTCCTGGGCAATGAGATGGTGCAGTGGATAGAGAGCATTGGCCTTGGAATCAAGAAGGTTCATTTTCATGAGTTCAAACCCAGCCTCAAAAAGCTACCAGCTGTGTGACGCTGAGCAAACCTCTTAACCCAGTTGGCCTCGGTTTCCTCATTTGTCAAATGAGCTGGAGAAGGAAATGGCAAATCACTCTAGCATCTTTGCAAAGAAAGTCCTAAATTGGGTCACAACTGAAAAATGACTAAGGTGCCAATAAACAATTTTTAGCACAAACTCTTTGGACCATCATAGCAAATCCCCAAGGGGTTTCTCCACTTAGGTCATAGTAACTTGTACTTCCACTTCTCTCTTTGGCCTGAAGTCTTTACACATACTGTGAGTTGTGGTGTTCTAAGGATTTTTACTTCCAGAAACTATAAGGAAATAGATGAATGTAACAAGACTGGATTTCTCTTCCAAAGATTTCTCTTCCTGAATATCAAGGTGTCTCCCTGAGAATCAATAGTCTAACTTTTCTAATGCCATTGATTTGAGCTCCCTTTCTCCCCTCTGAGCTATTAAGGGCATATTTGTCCAAAAAATCTGGCATGAACAGAAGTACATAAATTTTCCCCAATACCTGGGGAGCACATTCTCCTCTCTACTGCCTTGACCTTTTAGTAGAGTGGAATCAAACCTAAACTGTTTCTCCACAGTACTCGTCCTCACCAAGTTCACTTATAAATACAGTCATCCTGATGACTATCTGATCACTGAATCCAGATGGCTCAGGAGGAGAAAGTGAAGCTGGTGACCTTGCACAGCCCTCCCTCACTCAAAACAAAGTCAAGTGCAAGTCATGTCGATAACAGTAGAGGTAAGAACAGTGGATGGATAAGTTCACATCTCTGCTAGGTGAAGGAAATCAATGGGGACTTTGCTGCTCATAGTCTGACTTTCAGAAAAACCCAGCATGGAATCAAGCTCCCAGATTCTAGCAGTTCACTCTACTGAACTTTTGGAACTCTCAAGCTCATAGCTGTCTCCAACCTATTTTACCGAAAACAGGAAAGAAAAAACACAAAGAGGCAAAGAACAGAGGCCCATATTCACAAGCCACATGTTGGTCTTGGATGCGGAGGGCCTGAAGTCTCCCCCATTAGAACATTGCCTCTCATGCTGCAACACAGGCAGAAAAAAGACAGACCCAGATCCACGCTCTGTCTGATTAATGCCTTTTGAATTCATCCCAGTTCTGGCTATACAATCAGTCAGCTGTCCTCAGTAAGTGTTTAACAGACCAAAATTAGCTATAGAATGTCTACGCATGCCCCAAGTTGAAGAGCAGGATCCTTCTATTACATGTCATCATGTGTTTCTAAAAGCAGACTCATCAGCCTCTTCTATATAGGTGAACACCATATACGTGGCAGAGTAGATAGAGCCCTGGGTTTAGAATCAATAACACTCATCTTCCTGAATTCAAATCCAGCCCCAGACATGTACTAACTCTGTGTACTAACTGGGCAAGTCACTTAATGCTGTATGCTGTAGATACTTCATCTGTCAAATGAACTGAAGAAGGAAATGGCAAACTATTCCAATATCTCTGCCACGAAAAAAATTCAGATGGGGTCACAAAGAGTCGGACACAACTATAATAACTCAACAACATCAAGAAACCAAAAGAAATTGAGAGACATCTTATTTTTCTGTCTAATTTTTTCTATCTGTTTCTTTGCCTTTAGACTCATCTTCAACTAAGCCCCATCTACCTCTCTTCTCCTACCTGGGGCTGGTACTCATCAGTTCTCCCAACCCTTGGTAAAGCCCCTTTCTCCTCCTTTCTCCAAATGGCAGAACAATATGTCCATAAGAGAGGGGGGCTACCTTTATGTTTGAGAGAAGGTCCAACCTGGTGTAAAATCAACTAGAACCATCACCCAACATACTCTTCTCTCAAGGCCTAGTCTCAATTGTTCCCCCAAGTTAGGGTACAAAGCAAGGGTCTTCTCAGAAAGCCAAGTTCAATGCCATCTAGGGATCAAACACTGTTATTTAGAGAGTCTTATTTTTATATACTTTAAGCCTACTCCCTCCTTCTGGGATATGGCAAAAGACAGAGGGAGTTAGTTGCAGGTGAGGAAGCTGAGTTTTAGAGAAAGCATCAGAGATAAGAGAAGGAGTTAAGTGATGATATCCAAGAACTGCTTCTCCCTACTCCAAGACAGACCGACTGACCCTTCCTGACTTCTCAGTGACTAGTGTTTATCTGGAAGCATGCCTCTCAGGACGAATATGTGCCATTTTTCCACCCCACCAACCCTTCCAGAGGTTTCCCTATGGGGATGAAAACTCCCTGGAAACTCCCAAGATTTGCAAGCAGAGAGGCTCTGGCCCTTGTCCTGAATTTTTGCCTCCATTTCCTCTGAACTCAGTGTCCCTGTTCCCTCCATTCCTTTCACTTCCCCATTCACGCCTCTGTTCCTGCCTCAGCTCTTTTTCCTTCCTGGTGGTTTCAAGGGAACCCATTTAAGTCAGAGTTTGACTTAGCTTTTTTATTCTAGCTCTCCAGAGGCCAATAAGATGTGGGGGCCTCAGTGTACCCCTTTCTCCCCTCAGTACTTTTGGACAAAAATCCTAATCTCTTTCCTCTGATCTTGGGTTAATAGTTTCCTCTCAGCTTCTTCAGCAAAAAAAAAAAAACATTTCCATAGGGGAAGAAGGAGTCCCGAAGCCTATAAATAAAGCCTACAAACTCCACTTGTGCAGGGAGGAACTTCTCAGAGTCTAAGCAGATGTCAATCTGGGGTCAGACAAACAAGAAGAGGACCCCTGGTGCTCCCACAGCACAGGGAACAGGAAAATGAGTCCTGGTGAGGTGTGCCCTGCCTCAGTTGAATCTTGCAGAAGGGTTGGGCTAGAAATAGAGAGGAAGGGGAAATGGTCCTTCCTCTGCCCCATATATCTTTCCTATAAGAAGCTCCCCTGAGATAGTAGAAGTAGAATCCTAGGATATTAAAGCTAAAAGGAATGTCAGAGATTATCCATCTAGACCCAGCCCTCCCATTTTACAGATGGGGAAATTGAGGCTCAGATAAGAGAAGTGATATGACCAAATTCCCTGCCAGCCCTTTGTCCTCTAGAGCAAGTGGAGAGAAAGAGCCCTTAAATTTCTCCATGCACAGGGACCTATATTCCAGGATAGCTTAGCCAGGGGTGGGGAACCTGCGGCCTCCAGGCCACACGTGGCCTTACAGGCCCTTGGATGCTGCCTTTTGACTGAGTCCAAGCTTTACAGAACAGAGCCTTTTATTAAGGAGACTTTTTTCTGTGAAGTCTGAATTCAATCAGAGGCAGCAGGTTCCCCACCGTTGGAGCCCCAGTCAATCCTGCTAAAACATGGAACTTGGAGTTGCTCCTTGAGGCTGAGGCTTCAAGGAGGGAATTATCCCCTCCTGCCCCTGCTTTCCTCCTAATATGTAAAGAAGAAATGGAATTTTGCCTTTTTTCAGGTGATATGATGGCATACATGAAGAACCCTAAAGATTTGACCAAAAATTAACTGAAATAATAGCTTTATTATATAATTAACTTATAGGATGTATCATTAACTTTGTTATAGAATTAATTTCTATTAATAAATTTATATTCTGAAAAATTACAAGATATAAACTAAATCCACAAAAATTATCAGCATTGCTGTATAGTACCAATACAATTCAGCAAGAAGAAATTAAAAAAAGACAAGTTCCATTTTAAATCACTATGGAATGTATCAACTACATGTGAGTCCACCTTCCAAGATATAAACAAGAACTACATAAATACAACTATAAACAGCTGTTCAAAGAAATAAAGACAAACCTAAGTAATTGGAAACTATTACTTGTGTATGAGTAAGACAAATCAATACAATAAAAACAACAATATATCCTTATTTAATCAATTCCGTACCAAAGTAACAGAAATACAGATCTAAATAATTAGAAAAATATTGGTTTTTTTATGGGTAAGATAAGCCAACATAATAAAAATAATAATATATCCTTACTTAATCAATCAAACAAAAATCAAACTATTCAACAGAAATAAAGCCAAGCCAAATAATTAAAAAGTATTAATTGTTTATAGCTAAGATAAGACAATATGATAAAAAATATATCCTTCCTTAATCGTTCCATAACAATCAAGTTACCAAAGTATTACTTTACAGAACTAGAAAAAATAATCATGAAATTGACATGAATGGGGGAAAAGGTCAAGAATCTTTAGAGAAATAACAAAAAGAAATGAGAAGAAAGAAAGTCTAGCAGTGCCAAATCTCAAACTATACTATAAAGCAGTTATTATTTAAAAATAATTTGCGACTGGTTAAGAAATAAATTGATCACTGGAACAGAATAGATGTGTAATATACGGAAGCAAATGTATCTATGACCCTAGTGTGCAATAAACACAAAGATCCCAACTTCCACGCATCACTTTTCATTCTAGAAGTAAAAACAGAGAAGGCGGGCTCTAAATGATGATAAACACACAGAATCATTACAGTCCGGCTCTGTCTAGCTCTGGAGTTAATTCTTAGGGATAGTTATAATAGCTATGACCCATACTTCAATGATCTGTGATTGGTTTGGGTATTCACATCTTTCATAGATGCCCCCTTTTCTCTTCTGATGCTGCTATTACCCTACTGCTGGCCCTGATCACCTCCTGCCTAGACTATGGCAATAACCCACTGGTCATCCCCATGCCTCAAATCTCTCTTCATTCC
The DNA here is from genome assembly GCA_028658325.1 of Potorous gilbertii. Taxonomy (NCBI): domain Eukaryota; kingdom Metazoa; phylum Chordata; class Mammalia; order Diprotodontia; family Potoroidae; genus Potorous; species Potorous gilbertii. The sequence goes on from CM053770.1 coordinate 321,653,635, forward strand.
AATCCATCCTTTACTCTATTGTCAAAATGTCCTCTTCAAGCACAGGTCTGACTATGTTACCACTCCCTTCCATTGAATAAACTTCAATGGCTCCCTGTTACTTTCAAGATGAGATATAAAACCCTGTTTTGATATTCAAAGCCTTTTACAACCTGGCTCCATCCTGTTGGAATCAATATTTTGATAGACTAAGTTGGAATTTAGATAAGAGACGTAGATCTCTACAGAAATAAAATAATCACTATATTAAGTTAGACATCAGATTTTGGTTAAAAGTTAATTCCTAAGGATAAGCTACTCTTTCTTTGGTTGTAATTTCCTTTTTTGCATCTCTCAGAAATTTGTTGTTGTTTAGTCATTTTCAGTTGTGTTCAACTCTTCCTGACTCCTTTTGGAGTTTTCTTGATAAAAATACTGCAGAGGTTTGCCATTTCTTTCTCCAGCTCATTTTACAGATGAGGAAACTGAGCCAAACAGATTAAGTGACTTGCCCAGGGTCACACAACTAGTATCTGAGGTTGGATTCAAACTCAGGTTCTTCTGACTCCAGGCTCACGTTTCTCTTCACTGCACCACCTAACTTTAAATTAACTGCAGAAGATACTGCTGTAGGACCTTCAAGGTAAAATAACCCTTTGATTGACAGGATGATGAACATAAACTCTAGTCCAGTCTAGTAAATGTCACACCCTAGAAACTCCCCATGATGCCTCCAACAAACTCCAAGAAACACACTAATCAAATGACTTGTCTCGTCTAACTAGAGTATGTTCAAAAAAGTTTCTCAAGATTTCTGTAATTTGCAATTCCTCTTTTTCTATTATAAAACTAAGCTCTGTTAATTATTCCTTTGTCTCTAACTACTGAGGAGTGAGTAGACCTGATTTGTTGGCAACTGCAAACCTTGCAGATAAATCTTTATCCTTGGAAGCTTGAGCCTCAGTTTCCTCTATTCATAGATTTTTATTGTGATAATTGGTGAGCCCAGATAAGTCCTGAGTGAGGTGCTCCAACCCCCAAGGACATCTCTCCAGAGATCCAAGGTTGGAGTCCTCCTTGGGTTCAACTCAAATTCTTCTGAGATAAGGTAAGTAAGGACCCCTACATTACTGGGAAAACTCTCTTAAAGCTCCCAGATGGGGAACATACACAGCCTGGGTGGAAAAAGTCCTTCCCTAAAAATCCTTAGGAAGATCCTCTGCATAAGGGAAGTAAACTAAGTCCTTCCCATTGGGAAGGCCCTTTAAGGGAGATAGGGGATACTCCACAGTCCCCAAGAGTGTCCAGAAAGACAGAGATAACTTCACCAGCTAGCAGAGACTTGACTCACTAATTTAAGTCTTATTTTTTGTTTTCTCTCTTTTTTTTCTATGAATTGGTCAACTGCAGAAAACTTCAATGAGAGGAAGCTTTTACCATGCAACTATTTAAGCGAGGACTTTGAAAACTGGTGTTAGAGTCAAAAGGTTCAGCTGACAAATTATATGAAATTTTATGTGGGTTTCTAATCTGACCCAAAGAAAGGATTTTTCAATTCCGAGTAACTTAAACTTTAAGACTACTCTTTTTTTAAGTTATGCCTGCTTTTTTATTAAACTAATTACAAATTAGCAAAAATTCGTGTAGGCAAATACATCTATGTGTCTGTTTATCTGTGTTTCTGTCTTGATAACTAAACCAATATTTTCCCTTAATCCGATAATTCAAAGGAGAACAATATAGAAAGTAAAAACTTTCTTCAGAACTTTGAAAACCCTTCAGAAAAAGTTTCCCTCTCTGCCTTTCTAGCTTTGGCCAGACTGGGGAGGAAAGTGGGGGCAGATAAGAGACATGAATAAGAAGGAAGAAGTCTTTGTTCCCAACTGCAGAAAAGTAAGTAACATTATAAATTAATTAAAGACCAAAAGTTGGTTCCTCTACTATAAGGCTCCAAATTGTAGTTTGATTGTTTCTGTAAAATTTACCTTTATCATTCTTTCCCTGGGGAGTAACTAGTTTGTTTAGTGTAAAAAGCATAAGTGACTTCACTGATTAGAGAAAAATAAACTGAAGTAGTAAATCCTCAATTTGCAGAATGAACACAGCAAGAAGAAAACTTGTTTTAAAAACAGAAACAACTGCAAAAGTAAGTAAAATTTAATAATACCACTGCATTTAAAATTAACTGTTTAGGTAAATTAGAAATGCAAATTTGTGTTGAAATCAATGGAAGTGAAATTAGTTCAATATTGTATTTCAAGACAAATAAGGCTATAATAAGTTAAGGTGAGAACTATTAAAGGCAGAATTAGGCAAGAATATAATATTATAGGAATCAATTAATTGTTTGTTCACCTAATGTGAAAAGTGATCATATTTTTTAAAATTTCAAATTAAAAGGAATATGTTATTTGTAAATATCAGTATTTATACACAGGAGTTTTGAAAGCCTAAAAAAATTTTTCAGCAAATTATTTCAGGGTATTCCTTGTCTTATTGTCTTGGGTACCAAAACAAATAAACATTTTCTAAAATAAAATTAGGAAGCTTACAATGGAAAACAAATTTTTATCACTTGGAAATATAATCTTATATTTTCCAAAATATAAATTTATAAAACAAGGCTTTGTACTTTGAAGGAGTACATCTGCTTCAGTATCAAAGAATTAGTGAAATTGATAGAAGGGGTGTGCTTTTTTTAAATCAAAGGATTTTTATAAGTATACTAGCATATGTCTGTTAAGTGTACTGTTGTTTCATTTACATTTAATTGTTTTAATTAGACTCAATGTAATATTCATTGCATCTCAGCAATTATATCTTCAGCATCACTTAGTTTGAAATTTTGTAAATATAAATTTTGCAATATAAATCTGAAATATTGAATTTTGAAAAAGTACAGCTTAACTTAGTTGAAAACAGTCAGCTTTTGAAAAATTGAGATTAAATAGTATCATTATAGATTATAAATCTGGGTTTGATCTTGTCAAAATTTCATTCTGAAACTACATTATAATTATTGTATATCAGAGAATTTAATCAGTCTTTTTTATATATTAAGGAGATGATAAACAATAGCACCTCCTTTACAGGGTTATTGGAGGAATTAAATGATTCTACAATGCTAAGCATAGTGAGTCCTGTGTAAATGCTGGTTATTGCTACTGAGTTTTGGATTAAATAACATATGAAAGATGATAACACGGATGATTTTCTAAGGAGGATAAGTTAAGATTTTATCTAATTGAATAGATGAAATTTTCCTTGAGAAGAACTTGGGAAGTTTCACATTATATTTAAAAAACAAACATGATATTCTTTAGACTTTCAGTTTTTCTTGTATTGAATATTAGATATATAATTAGACATGTGAATTCTCTTTTAATTAGGAGAATGTGCTTTTAAATACATACTGTTAGGTGAAATTTTTCTAAAATATTGTAACGTGCTATTGGGTTATTAAAATGAATGTGCTAACAATTTTTGGAAAATGGTAATGACAAAGTGTCTTTTGCCTTAAATTCTTAAGATTTAATAAGAGGTTTGAAGACTTATTATGAAGTGTTATCCATCTCCAGGGAAAAAAATTGATGGAGTCTGAATAAAAATCAAAGCATACTCTTTTTTTGCTTTTTGTTTTGTTTTTTGATCTGTGCTTTCTTTCATTAGAATGACTAATAGAGAAATATATTTTATATGACTGCATATGTATAACCTGTATCTAATTACTTGCCTTCTCAATGAGGGGAGAAGGAATGGAAGGAGGGAATGAAGAGAATTTGGATGTGATTAATAAAATACCAAAGGAATTTAGATATTTTCCCTGTAACAAAATTTTAAAATGCATTCCACTGAATTATTGTCATCTGACTAATAATAAGTTTCATGTTTTAATTATATATCGGGTATACAAATTTTTTCTCTTGTAAAATCTGAGAAAAACTATCAAGACAAGTTATTTTTCCTTTTGATCTAAATTCTGTTAGATCATAAATGTATCTGTTATAGAATGTGACAAAAATATTTGAAAAACTATTAATCTTTAATGAAGTATGTTTTATTTTAAAGTAAATAAACAAAATGATAAATGGCTTACTCTTAGGAAAAAAAGCAGAGCAAAACCCTGAGAGTTTTGTCTGTCAGGTTCCTTGGGATTTCCTACTTGTGCTAAGTTAGATCTTACCAGTCCCGCTGATAGCATGTTGTGAAACTCAAGTGCTGTAATTTAAGGAACAGGGACCTCTCCCAGTCACCTTTGTTGTGCAGTCATGTCTGACTCTTCATAACTTCATTTGGGGTTTTTTTGGCAAGATACCAGAGTGATTTGCCATTTCCTTCTCCAGCTCATTTTATGAATGAGGAAACTGAGGAGAACAAAGTTAAATGATTTTCTCGAGGTCATAAAGCTAGGAAATATTGGAGGCTGGATTTGAATTCAGGTCTTTCACACTTCAGTCTCAAGACTCTGTCCACTGAGCCACCTAGCTACCTCTGTATTTGTATGGAGTAAAGTTAGATTTTTTGAACCAACTGTTTTTTTCAATAGTTTATGTGCAAACTATTGTTTACTGTATTCATGTAAAACTCCAGAATTTAGTATTTCTGATGCTTGTCCAACTTATCTAACATTCAACCAGCTTGCCTCTCCATCATTTCCTGTGCTAGTTGCCCTCAACATCCACACTTTGATTTCATATGTATGCCTAAGTCCGGTCACTATAAAGTCTCCCTTCAGTTTTTTCAGTGGGCTAAAGCTTTTTCTAGACCATAAAACTCCTTTTGACAAGATGACCTAAATTAAACCTGGCATTCTTCTTCCTTTATCTTATCTATGGGGCAGACCAAGGGGGAAGCTTCATTAAATTACCAATTATTTTATACAATGTTATATATTTTAATGTTTGTAGAATTAATATTAATTATTAAAAATAAATATTAAAACCTATCATATATATCTAGATATGCTTTGGAACATATTTGCATGTGGTGAATTTTGTCTCCAACAACAATCTTGCATACATGAAAAGTCTTCCTGTTAATGAATACGTTGTGAATTTGAAACAACACTGTTAACAATTATTGTCACACAAGCACAATAATTATATCCCGCCCTAATATACGATTAAAGATGTTTTACTATTTAAGGAAGAATCTTGTGGGACTTTAATTTGATATACTTCCAAATTTCGATTTCAGGTATAAGTGTCTGACCTCTCATAAAACCGAGAATCCATCATTCAAAAAAATGTCACTAGCTCAATGGAATTGGCATTTGTGAACTCCCACTAGTGGACAACTGTCCCTAGGGAATAGTTGGGTAAGGATGGCAATTTTAAGAAGACTAAGGTAAGACTATCATGACTCAATTTCCCATGCAACACATTTTCCACCTGGTTAATTCTGAGACTGACTGTGATATCTTGTCATACAATTAGCTGCCTATGACATAATCTGAAATGAAACAGAACTAACGAACAATATTGACACTGCCATGTCCCTCCTTTTCTCTTCACATAACAAATTCTCTTGATAAGAGCAAGTGAACAATGATGCCTCATCTCCTTTTAATAAAGACATAAAAAATAAATCCTATTGGTGACTTCTGACTTTGATTAGTATAGTATTTGCTATAGTGAGGAATCATTTTTAATTTTCTTTGAATTACAAATAATAGAGACTATGAGGATTTATAATTGATAGGGCATTTAGTTTATATGAAATCAATACTACATTCTTTCATTATGTTAATGTGATATAAGGGGGGAATTAATGGGAGATGTAGCACAGTTTTCAAAATTGGATTAAAAATTTTACATGTAAAATTGCATTAAAAATTGTAGAGAGGGTGGATTTTTTCCTATCTGAAGTATCTTTATGATAATTTCAAGAAAAAGAAAGACTCATTTTCCAATGCAGGCCCTCATGATGCAACAATTTAAATTCTCTGAAATTTCTAGTGAATTTTGCATTCTATTTGATATTCATCTCATTATTAGCAAAAGTAGAATCGTAAGACTTGAGTTAGAAGGATGTATTAAATTATATTGTTTGTATTAACTACATACTCTTAGAACCTGAGCAGATCTGAAAGGAAGAACTACTTTAGACTGTCCTAAGAATGGGACTTGTTGCAGAAATGTCCATCTGTTACTTCCTACAATTACAAAACAGTCTGTAAAGAATTCCATAGCATGGGAGGGCTGCGGTACAGACTAAACCTTTGAACTTTTTCATCTATATCCATAATTTCCATTGAACTGGCAGAATTCAACAAAGGACTTTATTCTCTTTTCTTCATGTGCCATTGCCCCTCTGAAAATTTTTTCAATGCACTGACCACAGATAATAAGGCTTTGATCTGTAGAACAGCCCACTTACTATTTGACAAATACTATTTGACAAATGAGTTCTTCCTTCCTTAGGGCAACAAAAACACAAAGAAGAAAATACTGTTGCATTATTCATGAAATCCCCAGATTCATACTCCTTTTGATAATACTTCCTGACACTCCCAGGTCAGTATAGCCCATAAAGAACATAGAGGCTTCCCCATCTGGGTTGGGATTCTCCAGTGAAACACCTCTGGTCAAATGTAAAAGTTCAGATCCATAAAAAAGTTCTGCCTGCCTGTCCCTAAGACAATATTGTTTTTTTGTTTTTTTTTTTTTAAATAAATTTATTTAACTTTTTACATTCATTTTCACAAGATTTTGGGTTCCAAAATTTTCTCCCCATTTGTCCCCTCTCCCCTCCCCAATACACTGGACATTCTAATTACCCATATCACCA
>CM053770.1:321660902-321700902 GCA_028658325.1 Potorous gilbertii
GTAGTGGAGCTGGGGTGGAGCTCCAGCCCACTCTGGGAGTCTCTGGCTGAGCTGCCTCTACCGCAGCGGCCGCTTCCCAGGGGGTCCGAGTCCCGGAGATCCCCCGCTCCCCTCTCAGCCCGTCTCTCTCACTGACCTGTGCGTCTGTGGGTGGAGGGATCTTCGCAGCCGCCGGAGATTCAGGTCCCTGATGCCTGCTGGGCTCTGCTCACTCCTCTCAGTGCCGCGTGGCCGGGGCGGGGGAGGGGAGCACTCGGCAGGACAGGACTCCGCTCCAGCCCGGGGTACCTTTGCGGTCGGTTTTTCAGGGCTCTCTGCAACGGAAATCTCCTTCACTGTGTTGCTGCGCGGCTTCCACTGTTCCAGACTTTGTCAGGAGTTCTTTTTACAGGAAATCTATGGGCTGTGGGTTCGGACCTAGCATAGGTGAGTCTTTCTACTCCGCCATCTTGGCTCCGCCCCCAAGACAATATTGTTATGGTGGGTTCAGAGTATTGCCGTCAAGGACTTGCAATGGCTTCCTATTGCCTACCAGGTGGAAATTCCTTAATCTGGCAGTCAAGGTCCTTCACAATATGGCCCCCAACTGTCTTCTAAGTCTTTGCTCACACTTCTACCCTGAGAGCATTCTGCCTTGAAACCAGGTTTTGGGAAATGCCCTCTACTTCTTACCTCTCTACTTTTGCACCTTCTGAAACCCATTTTGTGATTGGAGGACCTGTTCTCATTTCTTCTTCCTGAGCTACATTTTCCTTAGGTTTTACTGATAGAGTCTTGGAATTTTGCTTTGTTCCTAGACACAAACACACAAGACATGGGAGCCTCTGGGCATAGGATTTTTGAAAGAGGGAAGCTGAAGGTAGGGATGCCCAGGAATGGAAGCCATGGGAAGAATTCCTCCCCAAACCATGGCTCCCCACCAACCACTCTCCCTCAGAGGTATTTAGCACTTTGCTGGCATGTAGAAGACAAGACCAACCGAGTCTCCATCCAACTCCATCATTGAGCAAGCAGTAGTGAAGCAGTCAGGCAGGACAGGATCTAGGTCCCTGCCCACAATAGAGCAGAGAGTAAGGAAGAACAGTGTGGCATGGCAGGATCAAACTAGGAATTCTAGTACTTACTCTGCCTTCAGGGACTCCCTAAATGAACGGATGTTATAAGGGATTGAATGAAGCACCTAAATTGTGTTTCTGTCAACTTTGGAGCATTTCCATGTGGTCCTTAAATATATAGTATTTAGCAGATTCATTTTAGAAGACACCATAAATTTCTTAGCTCTAGATTCCCCAGCAATTTCTTTAATTCTATATTTTCCTTTTTGTCTTTCTGTTTTCTTAAATTGTCACAAATTGAGAGAAGGATATTAAAATTTCGTGCCACTATTTTACTACTGTCTATGTCTTTTTGTAACTTTTCCTTTATGAATTTTGATACTAAGGCATTTGGAGCATATAAGTTTAATAGTGATTTTGCTTTATTGTCTATGGTTCAAGAATAATATATCTTCCTTGTTTATCTCTTTGTGTCATAAATATTTGGTTTTGCCTTGTCTTATAGTATGATTTTAATTCCTGCTTTTTTTTTTTTTGGTGATTCACCTGATGCATAATTAAAATTATTCCAGGCCCTCTTTTTTATTCTGTGTGTGGGGGAGGGAGAATTGTGTGACTGTTTGAATATAGTAATGGATTGTGGGGTTTTATTTTCTTAATTCTTAATCCCATTTGTAACTGGTTATTTTTTCATCTTATTGGATTATTTAATCCACTCACATTTAAATTTGTGAGAACTTGATTTATTTTTTTTCCTCCATTTGACTTTAACATAAAGATTTGGGTTTTTTTTTTTCCAAAATAGGATTTTTTTTCTCTTCCACTGTAAGGACAGTACTTTTTCTCTTTGATTATCTTAACTTGTACTTTAAGGTAACCCTTATTCCCATCAGTTCTCTTCCCTCCACCCTTATCCATCCTTTACTCTTCTACTTTTCCATAGTTTTAGAATTCTTAGTTTATTAATTCTTTTTTCTTTGTTTTTTTTAACTAGATATCTAATTTTTCTACTTTCAGTTAGGAAGTTAAATAAGACCCTCCTTTCCTCCCCTTCAATTTGTTTTGTTAGTTTCTTTTTAATTTTCTGAACTTCTTTCCTAAAGAGAATTACTTTCCCTTATTCTCTTCATTATTTATCTTCCTTTTCCACTATAAAATTTTATACTTTGATTATGACTCATCTACTTAATTTATTGCTTCTTCAGTAACGATGACTCATGGCTTTTAAAATACCTATTTGGAGTCCCCGTTTCTAAATAATTTTTATATTATTGCTTATAGATATCATACTTATAACCTTCTTTTTATGTTGTACCTCATTCTTAGAAATAATAATTCCTCAGGGTAGAATAGGATGGGAGATAGAAGTCTTTCCACTTGATAGGAATTTGCCTATGACCCTGACCGAAAGTTTATCACTGCTCTTTGCCCTCACCATAATTAGTTTCTCCCATTTACCAGGAAATCTATTCTCTGGGTCCATGCCCTCCCATTCTCCTGGGATAGTGTCCCCAGAGCTCTGATACCCTTTTTTTCAAAGGCAAGATGAGTGTTCTAAGTACCAAATTCATGAAAATTAAATCTAATTTAGAGTCCCTAAATCTCATGAGAAAATAACTTTCCCCATGGATATGTTCTTCAGTGGGACTGCCTACCACCACTGAAGCAGATTTCATACTTTTCTTTCTCCCTGTTTTAATTCTTTCTATGGTTTCTTTCCCCATTCTCTTATAGACCTTCTTCTTGAGAGACTACAGGAGTTATTTCCCCTTCATTGTTAACCTTGACCAGTAGGTGTTTAATGCCACATTCCTTTCTGTTATTAATATCTTCCTTCTTGGTTCACCTGTTTATGGTGATAGTCTTTAAATGAGTTTTCTTCCTCATAAAATTTTTAGTAATTTCATCCTTTTTTCCTTATATTCCTCAACTTTCATACTCCTTCACCTTTGGTGGCAGTTTCCCCAGGAACTAGATCTCAAAGATATGTTGTATTCCTTCTATCTATCTTCTTCCCATCTCCCTTTTATGAACCCTCCCATTCTGCAATTTACTCCTATTGAGGGGCAGCTAGGTGGTGCAGTGGATAGAGCAGGAGGACCTGAGTTCAAATCTTATCTCAGACACTTGACACTCACTAACTGTGTGACCTTGGGCAAGTCACTTAACCCCAATTGCCTCATCCTGGGTCATCTCCAATCATCCTGATGACTATTTGGTCACTGGATTCAAATGACTCTGGAGGAAATATGGGGCTGGTGACCTTCACAGCCCTCCCTCACGTAAAACAAAGCAAGTTATGCCATCATTTCTCTGATGCCATGGTCTTCTTCAGCAATGAAGGATGAACATACACACTCCTATTGAAAGCATTCACTCAACTGGGATGTCGTGAAGCTTAACCTGTGATGATCCAGGCTTGTTCCTCCACCATCATTTCTATTGGGTTCACATTTCACTTTTGTCTCCTTGCAAACTTTGAGAAAGAAATCTCTTAATGGTTTCTCTGTTGTGGTGGTTGTTGTTAACACTTCCTTTTTTTCCATTTTTTCTCCTTTTTCTAGTGTTTAATGGATTTTGTTACCTGTGCCTTCCTTGGTTGCTATATTTGTTTATCTTTTCTTGTATTTATGTTTTCCAGAGTGTTGGCAAAACAAATAATCTTAAGTCTGATTTATTTTTCAGAACTCCTCCAAATGTGTCTTCTTTTTAATCAAATGTCCTTCCTCTTTCATTGATGGTAAGGTTCGGGTTTGTAGGGTTGTATCTTGAGCTTGTCATACCTTGAGCTCCTCTACTCTTAGTAACAATTTCTCTTGCAGTTTCTTGTACATGCAGAATAATCTTGTATTAGTTCAATTTCTTTTCTTTTGTATTTAAAATTTAATTTTATTAATTTATATGTTTAATTAAAATTGAAAATACATATTTATTTCTCTTGGTATCTTGTTACTTTTGTTGCTTATTATTAATTTTATTTATATATAATAATATATTATATGTTATGTTGTATTATATATTATAATATGTATAACAATATATAATATTTATATAGAAATATAATAATAATATTCAATTTAATCACTATGTGTCTTGGAATTTGCAGCAAATGCAATGAATCAGTAAATATGTATTAAGCACCTACAATGTATATTTTTTCCTTCTGGAAGCAGTCTCTGGAGTCTTTCAATTGATAGCTGGTTTTTTGTGTTCTGGGAAGATTTTTTTCTATTATTTCTTATATTATGATGCTCAGGGTTTTTGACTTATTATATTCTTCTGGATGACCTATAGGTCTTCAGTTTTGTCTATACTTTCTGTCCTAAAAATCAACATTCTTTGCTTGTATTGAGATCATTTTTTAAAATGTTATTGAGGCTTGCTTCTTTTCTTCCTTATCATCCTTCACTTTTATGTATTTTGATTCCCCATCAGTTCTTCTTGCTTTTGTTTTCTTGGTGGGGTTTGTCACAGTGAATTCAAGTTTTTTTACTTGTTGATTATTTCTCTGTAAAGATCATAAATTCTGTTTTGCCAATTCTTATTTCCCTATTAAGTCATTTGGGAATCTCCTGCTATGGTTCCCTGCTCTCCTGAGAATCCACATGGTCCTCTGCCTCATCAGGTATTGATTCATCTTCCTTAATCTTACAATATTTATTCATAGAAGTCTAAATTCCCTTAGAGGATCTGGATATTCCCCTCTCTTATTAATATATTTTTCTTCATTAACCTGGTTGTGGTCATATTCTTTCAACAAATTTTCTCCTTACACTTTCAGCCTGTTTTCCTCTGCTGTTCACTTTTCTGACTCTCCTTTTTGATGACAGGAACTAGACCTCAAAGCTCTTTCAGCCTCCTTTCGTACTAGGCAATTCACATTTTATCAACTTTAGTCTTTGCTCCACGTGGCTTCTGGGGCTTACTGTGGTTGGATGTCATGGATGTCAGTCTCCTTTGCTTCACCTGTGATGAAGCCACACACGAGGAGGCATCCTGCCCCAGCACCTTCTGTTCCTTGTAACTCTGCTTGAAAAGTATTGCAGCACAAAATGCTGCTATAGTGATGTCTCAGCTAGAGCAATCTTCTGGCTTTTGACTTTCTGTAGCATAAGAAAGGGTAGTGTGAGGAGAATGAAGTTCTATTGTAAGCTCACAAATTGGTTTGTACAGCCCTGTCAAAGCATGATGGGGAGAGGGCATTAGTGTAGAAATTAGAGATTAGCCTTCTCTGCTATTCTTACATTAAGCAATATTATTGCATTAGCCTAATTAGGCTTCTTGGGGTCGCAGGTCACTCGAAGCTGAAGTTACTCTCTCTCTGACATAATTCCTATCTTGGAAGGGTCTGAGTAGTCATGAGGATAGAATCTAGGCCTCCACCTTGTTGACTCTATGACCCAGATATGTTTCTGACCCTCTTGAAGATAGGAGAGTGGAATGATCTCCCAATCAAAGCCATCCTCTCATTCTCCACAGAAGCAGAAATTGAAGTTTCTCTAAGAGATGTGTAGTGGGACATTCCAGAACATATCTATTTATAATTCTCTATTAATATATGATATGAGTTATTATTTATTGAATATTTATTATATCCAACATCTCATACCAGGTACCTAAGGAAGAATGCTTCCAAAGTAAGGTGATACACAATGGAAGAAAACAACCCTGTCCATCCCTATCAAATTTTCCCCAAAATATATTGTCTCCCAAATTTCTGCTGTGGAGTCCCTATCACTAATTTCTCATGCTTTCCTGGAGCCTAGATACAATACAATACCCAAAGGAAGCAAATTTTTTTAACATCAAAGTTTAAGTTTCTACTATGTCTTCATAACCCACACCCAGAAAGGTAAACGGAAAAAAACTATCTCTATGTGGCTCCATTTGGTGTTGGTTGTTGTGGAGAGCTGGAAAGAACTGACCCTCCGGGAAGGCAGAATTGACAAGGGCAAGATGGTAAAGTGTTTCCTAACCTGAAGAGTCTCCTGCCAAACCCTGTCCAGGTTCACTTTGACTCCCAAATCTCCATGGGGATTTTTGACAGGTAAGATAATAACCAAGATCATCACCAAAATAGTTAGATTTATCCAAATGCTTCAGGGTTTTCAAAGTGCTATACTTTATTATCTCATTTTATTTTCACAACTCTAGGAGGTAGATGCTGTTGTTATCCCATTTTCCTGATCAGAAAACTGAGGCAAACCGAAGTTTAAGTGGTTAGCTCAGGATTATACAGGGAAGGGTCAGAGGCTAGATTTGAACTCAGGCCTTCCTGACTCTAAGCCTAGTGCTCTCTCCACTGGAGAGCCACTTTGCATGTGTATGGTACTTTACAGAGTGTTTTCTTCCCAATTATCTAGTGAGATGGGAAACGAAAGCACTACTAACCTCATATTCAAGATTTTGTGGGGTGAGGGGTTGCCCACTCTGGACTCTGTTGACTATGGATTTGAATGTGAACTCTTTAGTGTTCATGACTTTGTAAACATACAAAGATTAAATGATTTATCCAAGGTCTCCCAAACCACATACTGCAAGGCTGGGATTCAAACTGATGTCTTCTGGTCCCAAATCCAATGCATCACATGGTCACATATCCTTGAACTGGTAGCATCATATGTTATAAAAGAGCCCTGATTGGAACTCAAGAAGTTCTCTAATTAGCCCTTTGACTTTAAGCAAGTTGCTTCCTCTCTGAACCTTAATTTCCTTAACTATAAAATAGGAAGGATGAACTAAATTCTACCCCACCGGCTTGTGATCTTCAAGTTATCACCAGAGACCTATCTCATTAGGTAATCCAATATGCTAAAGAAGCACATATGCCATCTGTAGACTAAATAAATAATTCCTCAAATAAATATGCATCAGAGGCTCCCTCCTGATATAAAAGTTTTTGAGGTCATCTCACTTCTGTAGCTTCTTACTCCCGCTAAATAGAACTTGAATATCAATATCCAGCACTCCTCAACCCTACTGAAGGCTTGAAGTTGTAGTTGAGTTGTTTTAGTCATGTCTGACTCTTCGTGATCCCATTTGGGGTTGTCTTGGCAAAAAATACTGGAGTGGTTTGCCATTTCCTTCTCCAGCTCATTTTACAGGTGAGGAAATTGAAGCAAATAGGATAAGTTACTAGCCCAGAGTCACACAGCTAGTAAGTATCTGAGGCTGGATTTGAGCTTATGAAAAGGAATCTTCCTGATTCCAGGTCCAAAGCTCTATGCCCTGCCCCACCTAAGCCTCCAGGACCCCTTTTTAAATACCCAGGATCACAAGGATTAAAATATAAAACAGTTTAATTTACAAAATAATGAACGCGAAGAGTTTGCATTCAAATCCAGTCAAAAGAGTCCAGAGTGGGCAAGCTGTCCCCCAGATACCTGTAAATGGGAATGTGCTGGTAAATGTTTTACAATTATCTCTCCAGAAGGGAAAAAAAAATGTATTCACAATATACTTTAAAATTTAATCTTCATTACTAAACTTTTCTCCATCACTTTAAGTCTAGACAATAAACGAAACAATAAATCAAGTTCTGGTTTGTATTTGTTGATTTCTAAGGTGTAAATTCTTATGCTGAAAATTTAACAATGGGCTCTCCAACCCAGGATGAGCTGGCTTCAGTAAAGCATGAGGCATCGTACCCCTACTGCTCTCAACTCTCTTCATCTGTACCTCTATGTCTACTTTCATGCAGATGAAATGCAATACAGAATAAGTAGGCAGATGCCCCAAGTCAGCTGTGATTTTTCTCTCTTTTCAAGTCACTAAAACAAAACTCTGAGAGGCTTAATGCTTCACAAGTACTCTGTAATAAGTTTCCACTTATCCCCATTCAGAGCTAATTAGACATTAGCATTACCAACAGCCCTTCTGCAAAGTGGATTGGCACTTAAGGGCACTGAAGATTTCATTTACCTGGGTTTGGGAAGGTTGATCAAGTCATGGGCATATTGTATAGAATCATAGACTCTCCGAGCTAGAAGATACCAGAGGTCAGAAGACCATAGGTCTGGAACTGGAAGGGACTTTAGAGGACACATAGTCCAACCTTTTCAGTTTTTAACAGATGTAGAAACTGAGGCTCAGAAAGTTTAAGTGACTTACAAAGAGAATGAGCCAAAGATCAGAGATTTTCTGATATTTATTAGGTTTTCTGACTCCAAATCTAGTTCTCTTCTCCTCTACAGCATGCAGTTTCCTAGTCCAATCCACCCCTGAGCAGGAATTTCCTCTGGAAGTGTACTCAGTCTTCATTTAAATATCTCCAATGATGAAAAATACACTATCTTTTGAGACAACCCATTGTACCACTGGATAATTCCAGTTCTTAGGGAATGCTTCCTTTCACTAAGCCTAAATCCTGCTCTCTGCAATTTCCGCCCCTTATTCCTCAATTGTTCTCCCTAGAGTGAAGCAAGACAAGTCAATTACTTTGATGGACCTCAACAGAAAGCAGCTTTCATCGCCACCATTTCCCTTTCTTCCCTAAACTATGCATGCCTAGTTCCTTTGGTCATTGTTATATGGAAAGATCTCCTATCTACTCACAATCCTAAATAATCTCCACTTGACAAACTGCAATGTTTATCCTAATCTCTCAATGTTTATCCTAAAATGTGATGCCCAGAACTGACACACTGATCCAGATATGTCTGACCAGGGCAGAGTATAGCAGAACTGTCACATTCTTCCTTGCAGACACTATATTTCCCTTAAAACATCCTAAGATGGATTTGCTATCCAAAATTCCAACCCCTCCATCCCTTAGTACTTTCTTTGGCTATTACGGCTGCCTTTGAATCTTGGACCATCTCCAGTCATCCTGATGAATATCAGACCCTTGGACCCAGATGACTCTGGAGGAGAAAGTGAGGCAGGTGACTTTGCACAGCTACCCCTCACTCCAATCAAAGTCAACTGCAAGTCAAGTCATCATTCCCTTTTGCCATGTTCCTCTTTGAGAACGAAGCACAAATGCAACAGCAGCAGCCCCTGTCCTAATCTCCTTTTCGTCCTTGCCCAACTTCAATCCAATAGTTAACCATTTCAACTCTCTACTGTCCTCTACTTTCAAACCTCTTGTGTGGCCCCCGTCTTATTATTGCACTACTCCAACCATCTAACTCCTTCATTCCTACTCACAAACTGCTGAGTGACCCTAGAGGAATGTCACAGCTGTGCTGACTGAATACATTATAGTACATTCATGTTCTCCAACTTCAATTAACCTCTCACTACAGAAAGATATTCAATCTTTATTCCTTGTCTCAGTTCCCACAGAAGCTATCCCAAACCTTCCCTTCCCTCTTCAAGCTTCCAATACCTTCTCCTCTCCTTCCTGTCTCGTACTTTACAGACAAAAACGGAAGCCATTCAACATGAACTCCCTCCTCTTCTCTAAAGCCTTTAACATTATCTCCCATTCTCTCCTCCTTTTGCCCTGTCTCTGCCAAAGAAGTGGCGCTCCCTCCTTCTTGTCATGACCAACTTGTTTAAAAGAGCAGTTGATTCCATCTTTTCCCATCTTCTCCAGCAGATTGAATCCTTAACCATTCCCCATTTCTCTCAAATCTAGTTCCCTATCATCTTATTCTCTCCCTACTGCTTCCAAGCATGTCCATCCCACCCCATCTTGAAAAAAAGGAAAAAACATTCACTGCAGCTCCTCAAGCTATTGTTATCTCTCTGCCCCTTCTCAGCCACATTGACAAAAGTCATCTACATGCCCTGCTTCCACTTCTCACCCACTTCTCAACTCTTTACAATCTGGTTTCCAATCTTATCACTCAACGGAAACTGTTCTTTCCAAAGTTATTGATGATCTCTTGTTTGTCAGTACTGATGATCTTCCCTCAGCCTTAATCCTTCTCAATCTGTCTATTGCAGCTCATACAGTTGACACCCAGATAGTCTTTCCTCCGAATTTTTGTGGTACTACCCTCTGGTTTGCCTTACTGTCTATCAGACTGTTCCTTTTCCTCTTTACTGGCTCATTATCCAAACCAGACCTCGGGTTGTTCCCCAAGGTTTCTTCCTAGACTCTCTTCCTTTCTCCCTCTATACTTTCTCTCTCAGTAACTTCATTAGCTCACATATGTTTATCTCATCTCTATGCAGAAAATTTCCAGATCTGTCTATCTGTCTAGCCTTCGTCTCTCCCCTGAGATTAAGTCAAATATTACTAATTTCCTACTGGACATATCAAACTGGATGTCCCAGAAACAGCTTAAACATAACTGAAAGTTAATCTTTTGCCCTAAACCCTCCCCTCATCCAACCTTCCCTATTTCTGTAGAAGACAGCCCATCCCCTCAGTTTTCCACTTTTGTAACCTTGGCATTTTTCTAGGACTCTTCACCCTCCCTCATCCCACATATCCAATATTGTCTTTTCCACCTTGACAACATCTCTCACATTATTCCTTTCCACTCACATAATTACTGCCTTATTTCTCTCTCCAATCCACCCACCACATTAGTGCTAAGTAATCCTCCAAATGTATTGCTTGGTCCACGTCATACCTCTACTCAAAAGCCTTCAATGCTTCTTCATTCACCACCAAATACGGATAATCTCCTTATCTTGGCATTCAAAATCCTCCATCTATTTTTATCTCATACTACTCTTCTCCATGCACTCTATGTTCCAACTCCAACCCTGGAGGCTCTGGGAACACTGACTTGGAAGCCCAATTATTTTTTCCATGTTCATTGTGGGTTGTTTTGGGTAACCAATTTTTCAAATCAAGACCTAAGTCCCTTGATAATATAGTAACTATTACCAGGCCATGAAAAAGACAGGAATCTATTTCTAGAACTCACAATTTCCAGAACTCCTCAAATTCATCTAGAATCTCATCTTCTAGCAAGATCAGAACTGACATCACATGAAACTCATAACATCCCAGTTCACTCTGTCCCCAGGGCCCCTCCCTCTGATTGGAGAGGTTAGAAAGTAGGCATCAGAGACCTCCTCCCAATTTAAAGAGGATGCACAGTATAGCCACCTCATAATTTCTCATCTAGCTGCAGGTCATCATGTCCTGACTGCATAGTATCCTTCTGTCCAATCACTGTGCGATTTACTTTTGTGCATTATCTTCCCCTATTAGATTATAAGATTCCTGAGAGCAAGGATTGTTTTTTGCCTTTCTTTGTAATTCCAACATTTAGCACCTAGCCTGACACATAGTGGATGCTTAATAAATGTTTGTTGACTAACTGATAAATCCAATTGCAAAAGTATTTAGGTAAGACATGAATAGAATGTAAATAACAGAAGGGAAAGAAATAACAGAGTTTTTCCCTACTCCTAATATATAAATAGATAGAATACCTTATACATTCCTGCAGATACAGAATCTAATTCCTCCATCATTCACATTATCTTCAGAAAATCAAGAGAGGGATATAATAAACTTTAGAACTTGAGGTCTAGTGGTACAATCTTGAGTTTCAATGCTACCTGTATCAAGAAATTCTATAAAAGTTTCTAGAATATGCTGGAATCTGCTTACTATTTAGTTGCAGGGTCATTGAATTCCACTTGGACAGGTCAGTTTGGAGATACTATGGCATGACCTCTTCATATACTTCTTTCTTATTCCCACCAACTACATCTCCCTATTTGTTCAGATCCAACAATTCTGGAAGTCCCATTTACTTTTATTTCTGTCCCCTTTCCAGTCAACTTTCCTCCTTTTTTCCTTTTTTGCTATATTGTCCTATCTCACATAGTCCATGGGTCCATCCAAAGGTTCCATTGGGAGTCTGATATGTTGGAGTTTTCTCCAAAGAACAATAGCTATATTGCTTTGTGATTGTGGGCACTTAAAGTCATACCCCAAGGTTACTTGAACTAAGCAACTTCCCTGTTTCTATTGAAGACATCCCATCCCCTCAGTTTTCCACTTTTATAACCTTGACATTATTCTAGGACTTTTCACCCTCCCTCATCCCACATATCCAATATTGTCTTTCCCACCTTGACAACCAACCCAATAGAAAGATCTGTTTTCTCCCTAGGGAACCTATCAAAGGCATAAGAAAACTTTCTAAGATTGGTTGAAATGGATGATTGCTACTCACTCCTGGTGTTTCCCGTGGGCACAAATTATGTTGTCAGAAACCTAGAAAGTATTGCCAAAGATTATGCAGTCTTAGAAAAGAGAAGGAAGAATGTAGCAATGCAGGTTTTAGTTTCTTACCCCACCCCACCACTGAAATCAAGGGATGCAGAAGAGAAAACTTGATTTGGGAAATGAACATCTAACTAAGAAGCTGGTATCTGAGAATGAAATTTGGAATTTTAGACCAGTACTTAAAATATAGGAATAATAGATGGTTAGCCAGGGAGGAACAGAACAAAAGTTGGTATGAATTCCAGTTAGAAACCATAAAGAGTTGTGGCAATAAGGGAAAAGCTGAGATACCCCAAAGTTTATAGAAAACAAAATCCAAGAAAGGAATCAGTAGTAAAAACCCATGGTAAATGGATATACACATATGTCTACAATATAGGCAAGAAGCAACCAGACTTTTACCCACTTTTGGTGTTTCACATGGATGGTAATTATATTATAAGAAGAAACAGAGAAAGTGTTACCTAAGATTATGAAATCTTGGACAAGAAACTGAAGTCCATTAAGACTATTTTCCTCACTGATTCCTATTGAAGACAGGGATGCTGAAGAGAAAAAAAAAATTGATTTGGGAAGTGAACTGTAGTCTACAAAAAAAGAACTAGAAATCATAAAAGGAGGGAAATTTGACCTCATGTGAAATGGTGGGATAAAACCTATGACTAGAAAATGGCCCTGAATGAATAAACCTTCTTCAAAAAAATTATATTGATCCAGGCACCAGAGTGCAGGAAAGATGGCGGAGATTTTGGGGCAAAGATCAATAGAACAAGAAACAATTATTTTTGTCATCAAAGTATACTACAGACTACCTAGACAGAAAGAGGAACTAGATAAGGAGTTTGGAAAATAAATCATAAATGTTTCACGAAATATGATATAGGAGTGGTATTGTTCATTCATCTTGGTTATGTTCAACTCTTTGTGGCTACATTTGAGTTCCAATAGATACTAGAGTGGTTTGACATTTCCTTCTCCAGTTCATTTTACAGATAAAGAAACTGAGGCAAACAGGGTTAAGTGTCTTAACAAAGGTCACACAGCTAGTTAGTGTCTGAGCTCAGATTTTAACTCAGGCCCTCCTGACTCTAAGTCTTGTACTCTATCCACTGAGCCACCTAGCTGCTCCATAGAGTAGTAATGGGAGATTTCAATGATCCATACATCTACTGGTACTCTCTTAGTACCAAAAGCAAAGTGGCTAATAATTTCTTAACTTGCCTTAATGATAATATTATCTTTCAGAAGGTAGGAAAAGTAAAAATCTATTCTATATCTCGTTGTTACCAAGGGAGAGACTCTGGTTATTGGTGTGGAAATGATGGGAACCTTTGGGGAAAATAACCACTCCCTAAGTACAACATGCCTTCCAGAGTTGGAGGAGGCAGGTTACAAAGGATTCGGAAAAAGAATAGACAAGATACCATGGCCTGAATTTCTACAGAGGAAATCAGCCCAAGAGAAATGGAAAACTTTGAAGAGTGGCATTCTGGAGATACAAAGGGAAAAAATAGGACTTGTCCCAAAAGGCTTATGTGAATTCACAGATAATTCACCAACAGATAGCTTAAATCTTTCAAATATGTTCAGAAGATGGAGGCAATGACAGGTTAACAGCAGATAAGTACATGAATATGTCCCTGTGCTGCAAAAATAACTTCAGAAAAAAAAAGCTTTCTTTCATAGTTAACATTTATATAGTGCCTACTATGTACCAAGTGCAAAGTGTTTTACAGTCATTATCTCATTAGATTCTCACAACAATCCTAGGATGAAGATGGCACTGTTGTCCTCATTCTATAGATGAGAATACTGAAGAAAACAGAAGTTAAGTGATTTGCCCAGAACACCACAGATAGTAAGTATTTAAGGCCAGTTTTGAGTTGAAGTATTCCAGATTCCAGGAGCAGCTAGGTGGTTCAGTGCATAGAGCATTGGACCTATTATAGATATTCTATATCTATAAACCTAAAACTACATTCAATCCAAATGATTTGTTTTGATACAAATTGTGACATCAACAAATTTGAAAAGTATGCCAACAGTGTGTTTATCCAAGTCACTGATAAAAGTTTTGATTAGAAGAATACCAAGAACAAATCTCTTACTAATGTCAAATGGCAGACAAAATATAGTGTAGCCTCCCATTTGGGCTCACTCTTCCAGCTCTCACTGGACTGGTAAGTTAGGTTTCCAAAGGAAAGAAGTAAGTTTTAGGAGTGACTCGGAAGAGGTGTTGCTTCTAATAATGCCATTCATGAGTTTCCATCTGGTGTTCTCATCAATATCAAAAAACCAATAGAACTCATATCATATTCAAGGAAAGGATTATTTATTGAGAATATATAGCAATAATAGTAGTTATAAAATATTTCTCCCAATTCCCCCACTCCATTCCAGAAGCACACTTTTCCTTTCCACATACGTAAGTTCTCTGGAGACACTGGGTTTAAAACTTTAAATAAAATGGAAGTGAAGCAAATATAAAGAGAATATACATGATCAAGAAGTACCTACAAACTCCTGGCCCAGAAGTCCTTCTGTTTTTTGTAGAGGACTAACATAACAATGACTTCTTAAAGTCTTATTGTTGTTCAGTCATTTTCACTCTTGTCCAACTCTTTATGAGTCATTGGGGGTTTTCTTGGCAAAGATACTAGAATGGTTTGCCATTTCCTTGTCCAACTCATTTTACAGGTGAGGAAACTGAGGCAAACAAGGGTAAGTGACTTGTCCAGGGTCACATAACTAGTATGTGTCTGAGGGCAGATATGAACTCAGGAAGATGAATCTTTCCAACTCCAGGACCAACATTCTATCCATTCATTTCACCACCTAGTTGCTGCCTTTTAAAATCTACTAACAGTATTTCTTTCAGTGACAAGGGATCATGGTCCCTGAAGCTACCATCACCATTAGTGGATCATTTGTCTACTTCCCATCCTCTGTCATTAGCCATTACTTCTCTGATAGACTCTGCTACAGATTCCAATAGCTAACAGGACCCATGAGGGATTTAATGAATCTGTTGGTCTCCTCAGTTGCCTGAGAACTCCAATTTTCTCATTTCTAGCTACTGATTCACCTAAAATCAAGAGGAGAAAACATAAAAGAAAAAAAGAGATATGTACTTGAGAACACATGGCAACCAGCTACCCTTCCCTCACCCAACAGCTCACAAGCAGTCCTCACTTGAATCTGACCGAGAAGAGATTGTGACATTGGCTGCTTGAACTTCTTGTACACACACTCAATTTCAGCTCAGGTTTTCCTGAATCATCAGTCCTTCTAGTTCCAAAGCCAACTAGAGGGCTTTTTATCACATAATACTAACTCTGAGTCACCATGGGCAAAACCAGTATCTAAAGTTCCATATGCTGAATTGTCAGCAAGCAGAGGCTATCCAGGCACACTTCAAGGACTGAGCCCTCATTGGCCAGTTTTCTCATATGTAAAGGATATCATCAAAGAGACATAAGACTAGAAAAGTAGGTAGGCTGCTCTTATAATAAGAGAGAGAAGGCTAACAGAGCAGTCAATATTAAGCGCTTACTACATGCCGGGTACTGGGGGATATGAAAAAAGGCCATAGGCGATCTCTGCTTTCAAAGAGTTTGCAGCCTAGAGGATAGAAATAATATGCGAACAACTATGTACAAGCAAGATAGATGTAAAGATATAGAATAAACTGAAGCTGGTTGGATTGCAGAGCACATGGGCGCGGGAATAAAGTATAAAAAGACTGGAAGGACCAAGTGTACATGCTACACTCATGAAATGTCAAAACCATAGGGAAGGGACCCCCAGTACATTGAATGGTATTCCTATGGAAAACATGAACAAAAGTTGCAAAGAAGGAGAAAATGTGGAACAGTTGTCATTTACAACATTGGAAGGAAGAACCAGATCAATGCACTGAAGGGTTTTTAACTGTTTTTAATGAATGAATGAATTTTTCCAAAACTCTTTCACTTACTAAGGACACAAGATGGGATTCCTGCTCAGACATCATTTGAACTATATAAACTTCTGTAAGGGTGGGTAGGGGAAGAGTTAAAGATCTTCCCTGCTCATTAATAGGCCTCAGATACCTTTTGTTAATTTATAATGAGATACTGGGCCACTAGGGTTGTGACCTTCGTCCCTGAAAAGAGTATGGTATACTCTGAAGTGAGGTTTTGCTTTGGGTCTTATTTGTTGGAAGAAGGCTGGTGTGCCTGATGAGACTGTGGGCAGCCGTTTTAAGAAGCCCTCCAGCTTTGAAAATCCAGATGTTGGTGCTTGTCTCTCTGAAAACGATGTATATATTATCTATGGTCAGATAGTTGGAAGCCCTGTCTGCTGGTCTTTCTGTTTGTAATTTCTGTTTTTAATTCCTATTTGTATTTTCTCTGAAGTTCAAGGTGTTGACTTTTTCTCCTGAACTAAGTGAATGATATATGTGCTTGGTTAAAGTGATTGTTGACCCCTCCAAAGTTATTTTCCTTTTAGAAAAGCAGATCTAAGAACCTGTACAGTGGACCAGTCTGTGTATGTAAGGGTCCTTGCTGATACAACTTCTTACTCTGAATTCCTGCAATTCAGTGATTCATATTTTTTGGAGTCAAAATTTATAGGTAAACACCAAATACATTTCTCATAGGTTTATTGTGGTTTCCTTTGGGAGTAGGGAGTAAGAGAACTAGTCAAATGACAAAGCCAAAGAATGTATTCCCTCTACCACATATAAGGGAAAAACATATCTTCATTTTAAAGATTACGGAAAAAAGAATTTGTGATTTACATTTATTATTTCATTTGATCCTCAAAATATTCCTATGAAGCAAGTAGGTCAATGATGAGGGTACAGATTTGTCTATCATTGTCATGGTAGCTTTGATGTTACAAACCTATGCTAGGAGGAAAACTTAATAAATGCTTATTCATTCTGGAAAAACCACTGGAGGACCCCTGAGGGACAAGTCATCAAAGATGCTATTGAGTGAAAATTTTCACATCTGTCAATCAGTCATTTACAGTTGGACTAGTTCCTTCCCTGTTCTGACAACCTATGATCTATGATTCTATTATAAGAACGAGGGGGGGGGAGGGAGGGAGAAAGAGAGAGAGAGAGAGAATGGAAAGAGGGGAGAGAAGGAAGGAAAGGAGAAAGACAGAATGGAGAGAAAGGAAGGGAAATTTCATACATACATATGTGTGTATGTGTGTATACAGAGAGAGTAAGAACGGATACAGAATAGAGAGAGGGGGAGAGAAGAACAAGAAAGAGAATGGAAAGGAAATAATGGAGAGAGAGAGGAGAAAGGGAAGAGAAGGGGAGAGAGGGACACAGAAAGAGAGGAGAGAGGGGGAGAGAGAGAGGCAGAGAAGAGGGGAAGAGACAGGAGAGGAAAGCAAAGAGAAAGAGACCAGGAGAAAGAAAGAGAAGAGAGGTGAGAAGAGGAAAGGAGAGGGAAGGGAAGGGGAGGGGAGGAGAGGAGAGAGGAAAGGGTGGCAAAATTTTATTCAGGGAGACCAGAGAGGCAAAATTTAAAGAAACAAATTATAAGAGTATATTTTGCTTTGTTTTAACTGTGGGCATTCTGGTGACCACAGTGCTGAGGGGGGAAACCTGATATGGAAGAACTAGCAGTCCTTATTTATCCCCTTCATCTGCCTTACCTAAAATACATATACCCTTTTGTTTGGGCCATGGCAGAACGGGGAGCCAGCTCCATTAGTCACACGGGACAGATCATTTTTCCTAGTATAGGACTGCGATCCCAACCCTCTCCCTATCTCCCTAGTTCTTTCTTAGAGTTTTTCTCTCTCCAACTGGGGGTATAATTATAAACCATTCATATGTTTCAGCACTTCTAAGAGAAAAATTACTACAGATTTAGGCCTTTACATCTACCCCATCAATGACAAGCCTAAACCTGTTGTGAACCCTAGTGGTTGCACAAGCATACACAGGAATACATAACAACCAGCAAACTCAAACGCAGAAAAACAGTTCCTTCTTTGTTAGAGACTAGGAACCAAAAGAATCATGCAGATTCCCAATTACTGGGTATATGGTAGACCCAACTGATGAAAAATCGGGAAAATGCTTCCAGCAGAAAGACTATTACCCTAAATGCTCAGTGACTCACAGGTAGGAGACTGCTGGTAAACATTTAACACCTGGCTCTCCAGGAGAAAAAAAAGTTACGGTCAACACATTTTTAATATTTTCTCCAGAATGTTCTTAACTCTGGAAAATCAATTAAACTATAAACTAAACCCTGATTTGTAGCATTTGTCAATTTCTGAAGTATAAATCCTCACACTAAAAATTTAACAATTGTCTCTCTCTGGTACAAGCCAGCTCCAGCATACTACTTTATTGCTTCTTAGTAAATTGGGAACACATTGAAAACAAGGACTGTCCTTGTATGTTTCTCGCCAATAGCAAAAGTCTTACACATAGTAGGAATTCAGTACATGTTTGTTCAAGTGCTATCTGAACTGAAGATATGTGTGTGTTAGTGGGATATAAATAAGCCTGGAGAGATAGCATATGTATTGTGGAAAGATAGGTACAACCTAAAAAGTTCAGATTTTGTCCTCTAAGCCAGAAGTTCTTAACCAAGAATCTATAAATTTTTTTTGAAAAATCTATTTTGATAACTATATTTCAATATAATTGTTCTCTTTTGTAAATCTATACATTCTACTTTGTACATAGCGTATACACTCTGACCCTTTTTCTCTGGTCTAGGCTGCTAATCTTATTCCCCTCAGTAACTAGCACACCAGTTTCACTTAACCAATTAAAATCAGTTAGCTTTTACAAGGGATATTTAGTTTAAAGGTATAGCAAAGCAATAATAACATTTTTACCAATACCTATGGGGTATACTCTCTTTTATACAACTTCATTCTCAGGGGGAAAAGGCTCAAAATTTAATTCAGTTCCTACATAGCAATGACCCCACCAAAATTATGTCCATATGTGATATGATTTCCAGGTGAATCATTCCACTAAGCTAGAATCCCAAAGGTCATTCCCAAGAATTGCTACCTGAGGCACTGATGCTGCCCCCAGGCTGGATTCCAGTCCCTATATTCCACTGCCAAGCTTTTAAACTCCCAAAGTAGGAGACTCTAATCTCCTTCACATTGAATGGAAAAGAACAAAGGAACAGGTCAAGGTTAGAGTCTCCTCATTTCTTATGCTCATATGGCCTCAGAGGAGAGAGCTCTAACTTTCCCTTTACCATACAGTTTCTCAGTGGATACTGTGGGCAAAGTAGGAAGCCAACAGAGATGGTTGAGGCTAATTAAGGCCTTCTTCAAGGCACCAAGAATTCTGACTAAGCAACCAATTAAAAAACGTAAAAAAGGATCCTCCCAACCGTTTGCTTGGCAGATCAGAACTGGTTACAGAATACCCTCCAAAGTACCTCCCTGTTAAATTTTTTCCCAGAAGTAAACTCCCTAGAATTTTTCAAGTATATTTCATTAACCAAGTAAATTATTGGGGTTTGATCATGCAGCAGATACCCATTTCACATGACTTGCATAAAATTATTCAGTGAATGAGTCAATAAATCTCACCAAACTTCCAAAGCAGTCCATTACACACACACACACACACACACACACACACACACACACACACACACGCCCTGTTCTATAGAATAGGAAACCATTGAAGGTTTAGAAGCAAGAAGTGATATTCCTGTTGAGGAACATCCCATAATTCAGAGTTGAAACGTACTTCAGAGGTCATCTGACCAATCCACATTCAGACATGAATCCCATCAATATTATACACAACTGTTTTGAAAAGGTTCATCTAGTGAGGCCTCTTCCAAAGACCTGATCCAGGGTTTCACTTTGGCATGAAAGTGACCTTGAGTTCTCAATGACTTTGCCAGAAAAGTTGTACTGAGAGAGATAATGTCTCTGGTCTTGTTAAGCTACTTGCTGTAAGAGCTTGGCAATACAGTGTCTGTCATCTGTGAACCAACACAGCCAAGTAAAGAAAAACTCATCATCCAGGAGTTGGTCAACAGGTGATCAAATTTTTTTGGCCACATAATTCATTAAGTCATTTTCTCATGTACAGAAAGACCGTGATCAGCATTATGGAAGGCATCCCCACACAGATCCTTGCAGCACTGAAGCATATCATAATGTTCTTCTTGTAAACCAGATTTTGGAGCTCTGCCAAAAGGACTTAAAAATAGGACAAGGGAAATAGATAGTGGGGCTGCCCAAGGGCAGACCTTTTTCTTGTATTTTTCAAGTTCTGAGGGGATATCAGACTTTCTGAGGGTAAACTATCCAAACTGGTTTTTGACCTAGATCTTGAAGAGAACATGGGAGTAAGAGAAACAGAAACCAAGCCCAGTAAGTAATAGGTGATGGTATGGAAACTTTGACCTTGGCCAATGGTAGAGAATGATAAAAGTTAGAGATAGAATAATAGCTGGCCACATTTTCTATCTGAGACTGAGCTGATCAGTCAGTCATTGCTATTTACCAATGACGAGAACAAATCTTAAGAAATCAGGGATAGCAGCCATCTGAGTAGCAGGAACAAAAAAACAAACTACCTTGTAGAGTTTCTTCTGTACTTTCTTGAGGGGCTAAGACCCAATCTCCTGAAATCTACCCCATTTACTCTCTTGTTTTACTCTTTTCTTAACATATACACTGGGGAATCCAGATAAACTGCTCCCATTTCCCCTCCCTTCTCTGGTGGCTACAAACTGTGACTGCTTCTTTTAAAACCAATATTTTTATAAATGTTATTTTAAATGTTACCTCAGTATGCATGTGATAACGTATTAATATCCTGATAGATTTTCAAATCTGTTCCAATTCTACTTACTTGAATACTAGTTGTAAGTTTGAGAACAGAAGAAGAACATCTGGAAAAGGAGATTTAAATTCCCTTAAGAAAAGCAATTCAGATTTTCTCAGCACAAACTGGTGGGAGACTCAGATTTCATGTTTAAGTGATGGTGCGGTAGATTAGAGGCAGAACGCATTTGGGGCCAGGTTCCTCTTGAGATACAAGTGAATAAAAAGCCCCAAACTATAAAAAGGTAAGCCTTGAGCTTTTCTTTTGTCTCCTTGGGTTCAGCCATGTTGGCAAGCTGGATTTGGAAGGAGAGTCACAGCTTCCAATCCACAGCTGGGTTTGAAAGGAGAGGCAGTGGAAAGGGTGAGTTTCTCTCCCCCTCATATTACTTATGTTGCCCCCAGTATCTTACTAACTTAGCCTTGTTTGCTAGTGTTGCCAAGAACTTATACTATATAGGGAGTATCTCTGAATCATTCTCAAACAAACAAAAATGAAATACAGCCCAGACTACATCCAGCCTCATCAAAAGCAACACCATCTTGACTTGACTAACTGAAGTCAGACCCAGGGTACCCCACCATTATAGACCCACAGAAAAACACAGTGTTCCCCCTAGGAACTTTGCCCTTCCAGGAAACATGAGACAAAACTGCCTCAGGGACTCCACCTAGAGATCCCCTGGGAACAATCACCCACTGATGCAATCAGGCTCCCAAAACTGTGTCTTCAAAGATTCCTGACTCACTGGGCCCTCTCCTGCTTACTGTGTAGGAGGTCATTCTGTGTACCTCTCAGATTAACTGCCCCAAACATGAACCACTATTGGGCACAGGGGCATCAAAAGTCCTATCCAGTTGAGATAGCACAAAGTAAACACGAGATGTGCAAATTTGGGATATCCACCCCAAATATTCACACAGACTATCTATGCCCAACCTGTGCTAAAGCATTCTGAGCTCATATTGATCTGCTCAGACATAGTCAAACACATAGAAATTTCACTTTATCACGGTAATGTTATTTTGGTCCTCTTCGAAGACGAAGGACAGCAACCAATAATCTTATGGACTATAATCTTATAGTATAGCATATAACACCACACACACATACACACACACACGCACAGAGCTCCTATCTAGTTAGAAGGTGCAGTGGTTAGAGTGCTGGACTCAGAATGAGGAAGACCTGATATCAAATCCTTCCAGGAGACACTTACTGGCCATGTCACTTAAACACTTTCAACCTCAGTTTCTTTATCTGTGAGGGCAGTTGGGTGGTGCAGTATACAGAGTGCTGTCCCTGGAGTCAGAAAGACCTCAGTTCAAATCTGACCTCAGACACTTAACGACTCTGTAACCCTGGGTAAGTCTTTTAACCCTATTTGCCTCAATTTCTTCATCCGTAAAATGAGACAGAAAAGGAAATGGCAAACCACTCCAGTATCTTTGCCAAGAAAACTCCAAATGGGGTCATAAAGAATTAGACACAACTGGAATGACTGAATTACCTTAACTATTCCTGTGCTTCAATAGGAGCACTTCAACTTGTTGTCATCCACAAGTTCATGTTCATGAACTCCAAAATTTAGATCACAATATGTTATCATTTCATTTTTCCCTCTACTTTATGATCCCTATCCCAGTTCTTCCCCTTCACCATGACCCCCATTTCCTTCCATTCTGTGGTTCTTTCATAGACCTTCACTCCTATACTCTCCTACATCACTCTGACACTCTCTGTTCCATTCACTATCACCCTCTTGGTGAATCAGTTCAACTCTACACTAACCTCTACACTCAAATCCCTTGTCCATATGTTCTATAGTCAATCACCTTATCAGAGACCAACCTTGGAAAATCCGCACTATCTACTTCCTTTGCTCCTATGCAGATGCTACTGAACAGAGGCAGAAAAAATCAAGAAACTAGGATGACTGGGTCCACTTTAAATTTAAAACTTTAAATTGGTATGAAGCACACAGCACAGGACTATTCCTCCCCTTCCTTATTTAAGTGAGAGAAGATAGTAATTTTTTTTAATGTTTTCAAACTATTCATCAGAAATATTTATTAAACAGAAGCAAAGCAAGAATGATCATAACCGACTATTTTACCCATAAACGTAGGACAGTCTCCCACGGCTGCACACAGGGTCCATGGGGGGAAGAGGAGATACAAACTTAAACCAGTGTAACAAGCTACATCATCTCAAATGGGCCCTCATTGCAGCAAGGCAATCTTTTTAAACCTCGAATTTGCTATGTCTCCATCTCATCTATTCCAAATCTTTTCATCCCTTCTCAAACTTCCTTAAAAGACCCCCTACCTTCTCAGATAAGGACCTTGCCTCACACTTTATTTGCTGAGAGTTCCCTCTTCTCCCCTCCTCATCATTCAGACTTCTTCATTTATTATCTCCTCCTATCTTAGATGAAGATATGACTTTTCTCCATACCAAGACAAACCCCTTAGTACATACCCTTGATCATATCCTCTCCCATCTTCTCCAGCAGTTGGCTTTTTTTTAATGAGTCCCACTATCTCTATAAACTTCAATCTCTCTCAATCTACTGGATCCTTCCCTATAACCTATAAATGTACCTGTGTCTTTTCTATATTTAAAAAACTCTTACCGGATCTGATCATTTCTACTAGTTGTGGTCCAAGATCTCTCTTCCCCTTCCCAGCTAATGTCCTTGAGAAAACTATCTACAATAATAGCCTCTACTTCCTTTCCTCTCACTCTCCTTCACTCACTACAGTCTGGCTTCTGACTTCATCATTTAACCAAAATGCTCTCTCCAAAGTTTGTAACAATCTTTTCATTAACAAATCGAATATCCTTTTCTCAGTCCTTTTTCTTCTTGACTTCTCTGCAGTCTTTGATACTGTTGATCACTTGTCTTTTCCTTGATATTTTCTTCTCTCTATGTTTTCATGAAAACAATCTCCCTGGTTCTCCTACCTACTGATCTGATCACTTCTTTTTGGTCTCCTATGCTGGATCTTCATCCAAGTCATGCTTGCTAATAGTGGGTGCCTCCCAGGGCTCTGTAATGAGCCCTCTTCTCTTTTCCCTCTATATTATTTCATTTGGAGATCTTATCAGGTTTTATGGATTCAATTATGACTTCTATACTATGATTCTCAGATCTTCTTATCCAGTTCTAATCCTAAATTTCAGACATATATAACCAACTATTAGACATCTTAAACTGGATGTCCTAAAGTCATCTTAAATTCAGCACGTCTGAAACAGAACTTATTATTTTCCCTCCCTACTCAATTATTATGCCCTTTTGAAATTCCTTATTACTGTTTAAGGTACCACTATCCAATAATTCCCCTAAATTTGCAATCTAGGTGTCATGCAAGACTCCTCTCTCTCTCTCTCTCTCTCTCTCTCTCTCTCTCTCTCTCTCTCTCTCTCTCTCTCTCTCTCCCTCTCTCCCCGCCCCATATCCAATCTGTTGTCAAGGTCTATAAAATTTACCTTCATAACAAGTCTCTTCCCACTTCAATCCATCTTCCACTTAACTCAGACACCTACTAGATGGACAAGTCATTTAACCTTTGTCTACTACTAAGTGTCCAAGAGCAAATTTGAACTCATATCTTCCCAACATCAGGCCTAATGCTTTATCCATTACACCACCTAACTGCCCTAAAATGACCTTCTATTTGTACAAAGTATGTCTTATATGTACTTATTGGCTAGAATTAGTCTAGAATAGCAGTTATTGCCACAGCTTCCTCTGCCTTCTAAAAGAAAAAATGTCAGCTAGACATATCAAGAATTAATCAGATAATAAAATTCTAATGGAATTAAACTTCCAGCAGGTGCCAAGTTTCCTGAATATACCCATCACTACTCTATCTTCTCTTGGTGCCAGGTTTGAGATTTATATTCAGAAAGCATTGTCACAACTCACTTATTCCCTAGGATAGACCTTCTGGGTGCCCTCTTTACTAAAAAATGTTTCCAGTTCATATTATACATACACACACACACACACACACACACACATGCGTGCAACTACTCTTACCCCATAGGCCTTATAGGAAGCAAACATAGAAGTGATCATGTGGAACTGTACATACAAAACATAATAACTTACATCTGTGCAGCATTTTTTGTGAAAGTATCATAGGATGATGGCTAGACATCTAGGCTTAGAATCAGGAAGACCTGGTTTCAGATCCTGCGTTTCTGACACTTCTAATCTGCATGACCCTAAGATAGTCATTTAAATATCATAAACCTCGAACAACTCCCTAGAAGTCCTAGCTGAATCAATCAATCAACAAGTCTTTATGGAGCACCTATTTAAGGCATTGTGTAATCGCTGGGGTTTTACAAAGTCAAAAGTGGAGTAGCCCATGCCTTCAGGGACTTTATATTCCAATGAAGGGAGACCACGTGTGCCTATATTCAGGATATATACAAAATGAACAAGTTAGTTTTGGAAAGGAAAGCCCTATTATCTGAAAGGGAGGAAGAAAGAGATTAGGAAAGTATTCATGGAGAAGTTGGTACTTAAGCTGAGTTTTAAAGGCAATCAAGAATTCCAAGGACCTCTAGGGAGGAAGGAATAGATTTCAGTCATACAGTTTAGCCAATGCAAAGGCACAGAGAGAGGAAACTGAATGCTATCAGTGAGGAACATCAGTAAGACAAAACCAGTGGGTGGAAGGAAGATGAATTGTAATTTGTATTAGTGGAGGAAGTTCTCAATGCTGAAGAATTCACAAATCCTTCAAGAAAGTAGTGTTTTAAAGAATGTAAACCTCTCTCCTCTTAAAAGCAAACTTATGAAAATAGTAATACCTTCATATTTATAGAAGAGCTCAGAGAAATAAAAATTTGCCTAGTTCATACAGCCAGCAGCTCAGAACCCTAGAACACCAACCTCAGTGTCTCCAGTAGCAGATATTGCAAATGTCAAGGCCATCACCAGTTATCTTGACCTATGAATTGTGAACTCTGATGACTGAAGGAAAGAGTGAGGCTGATGACTTTGTATAGCTCTGCCTCACTTAAATCCAATTCACTTGTCAGTCAAGACATCACCTTCCTGTCGTCATTGGTCTTCTTCAAGAATGAAGGATGAACAGCTATTGCAAATATGCACCACCAGGCCTGGCAAAAGGAATGTTAAGGACAGAAAAGTCAAGGCAAAATCCATTGCTTCCACAGAAAGAAGAATCTCCTGGTACTTTGGCATTTTGACCAAGATTGACTTCCTTTGAGAAGCCCTTCCTTTGACTACTAGAAAATTTAACCAAGATTCTAATTTAGAGTTTGTTGTGCGGCCTAGTCTCATGTCTCTAAAGATCACCATGTACCTAGCACTGGCAGCATGTAAAGAGGACCTACAGCTTACTCAGAGACCTATACTCTCCAAGGACAATGGATGAACTGTGACAGAATGAAGCTAGAGTTCAGTGCTAGTTGCATAGATAACTGTCCCATGAGACCAGTATGTTTGTTACCTTATTATGCAGCTGAGTAGAATATCTGCTATAGCAGAACATCTGTTGGATGCTGAAGTTGCTGAATGGGCTGCAAAATGAATGTTGCAGTTTAAAAATATATATAACTCATATTCTGAACCTGTGTATTTATCTCATTTGGACCACAGTTATATCCCCCTTGGGATTTAAATCTAAGACTGCTGCAGTCTTAAAACCACAACTATTATTGGGTTGTTTTTCAATCGTGTCTTACTCTTTGTGACCGCATTTGGGGCTTTCTTGGCAAAGATGCTAGAGTGGTTTGTCATTTCCTTCCTCAGGTCATTTTACACATTATTCGATGGTGATTCCTATTTGTTGTTGTAATTCCCATTCTTCTTATTTCAGATCATAATTAAGTTATATTTCAAATACCTAAAAAATGTTACCTATGTATCATCAGATTCAGCTGATATGTTGGTTAAGTTTTTTTTCTTCCTTTTCTATTTCTTACTTATTCTTTGTTATAAGGGAAAGGTTTCTGGTTAAGGAAAGGAAAAGAGGAAAAGATTTGGAAATGGAGATGTAAGAGGAACAGGACAACTGAGAACTAGAGGGTTTTAGCAAAGAGTCCTTTTACTAAAATCATTCCAATACTCTCAAGTAGAAGCAATCTTCAAGGCAGTTTAAAAACAGTAAAAAGATTTGAAAAAAAAGGCAGACAGCAAGAAGGTTCCATAGAGTTTTAGAGGTCTCCCCACAATGTCTCAAAAATCACTTTTATATTATTGTTGCATATAGGGCTCACATCTGTGTCCCAGATCAATCCAGCTAGGGGTAATGTTAATCCCAGTTTTCCCAGGTCAGCACCACAACCCCCTTGCTTACTTCTAATCTTGCCTAATGCTAGTGCTTTTCCTCTAAGGTTATCTTCAATTTATCCTGTGTCCTTACTTACACATAGTTTGCATGTAGTCTCACCCATTAGAAAGTGAACTTCTTGAGAAAAAGGAGTGAATTTCCCCTTTTCCTCACTTTCTTTGTCTCCCTAATGCTTAGTACATTTCCTGGCACCCAAGAAATACTTAATCAATACTTGCTGACTTTCAGAGATCTCAGCTGGGGTGCTGAAAAGGGAGAGCGGAAGGAGAAGAAAAGGGTGGTGTGTATCTGTGGATTAACTCACATCTCCCCACCCACAAGAAGAGATGATATAAAAATAAAATCAATTTTTACAATTGAGTTCCTTTTGTTGTCCACAGTCTGGATAGTATAGACTATAGTATAGACAAACTACACTCAAATTTGGATGCACTAGGATAGACATAGTCTATAATACAAACAACTTAGTTATGAGAATTGTTCCTAGGCTAATTCCATTACTTTCACTGGAGAATTATTCATGTCTACTACATTAGACTGCTTCTTTCTGACACACATCACTATCAGTAACAGGCAGTTTTACGGTATTTTAGTAGCCTTTTTCTTCCTCTCCATAAAAGCCAGTTTAAGACCTCTTGATCAGAGAGGTGAAGCCTGTGGCTACAGTCTGTTGCTATGATGGTCCCAGAGGAACAGCAGGAATACTTCCCATCCAAAGGAAAGTTCCAGAGACTACCTGGAAACTACATGAAACCTAGTTTCATTTTCACAGTTGATGAAAGCTGGAATAAAAAGATCTCTAAACAGTCTACATGACCGCATGTCTTCTATAAGGGGATGGCAAGCTTTAAAAGGATTCACCTTTCAGTAAGCCATGTGGACAAAAGGGAACCCTTAGAATGTCATTCATTTAGATTTCCAAAACTCCTTTTGTAATCTTCCACACCAAAGGCCAGTAAAACACCAAGTCACAATGGGATTGGGACAGAATTATTTTACCATGAACGATTAACTGACTTAAGAAAAGCAGACAAAGGATAGAGATAAATAGGCATTGGTCTAATGGTAGCATCTAGAATTTATATGGAACTTTAAGGTTTAACAAATCACTTCATAATGTTATTTCATTTGATTACCACAACTCGGGGAGGTAGGTGCTATTATTGTTTACATTCTACAGATGAGGAAACTGAGACTGAGAGAGGTTAAGTGACCTGCCCAAGGTCACGTAGCTGTCATTTCTCTCACATATTAATAGCCAATTACTGAATTTGGACTAAAGTATTTCCCCTATTTCCTCATTCAGAAACTAACCCTTTGTGTGTTATTCAGCCAGCGACAGATTGCTAATAATGAGATTGGATTAACTTTCTCCTCAAACTTATTCTGACTTCATTCAGATGGGGAAGTCTATCGTGTTCTACTGAGGCTGGGGGTGAGGGGTAAGGATTGGAGTAGATTCATAGTCTAAACTGCCTAAGATTGAGGGTGATCTGGGTAGAGATAAGTAAAATTAATATAATCAATCAGTCATGGTCCCCACCTCATCATTAGAATAGGTTTATCTCTCAGTATAATACTCATTCTTTCATTAACTGAACCCAGATGGCTCAGGAGAAGAAAGTGAGGTTGGTGACTTTTGCATAGCCCTCCCTCACTCAAATCAAAGTCAACTGCAAGTCACGATGTCATGTCCTCTTTGAGAACCAAGGACAAACACAAGGACAATTGTTAGCCAATAAGAATTGTCTTCGGTCAGGAAGACCCACTCTTTCAAGGGCACGTAAAAGTCAATAGGCTGTCATGATCTGTCTTGGGTTCACAAGAAATGACCAAATGATGATCCTTTTATTAATTACTCATTAGCCATGGTTAATGAAATGAGTAATTACACAGAAATTATGTCTTCAAACTTTTTATATGTCCCACTAGTAAGTGTTCAAGGCAGAATTTGAATCCAGATTTTCTGATCTCCAAGACCAGCACTCTATCCACCATATCACCAAGTTATAGGTTCTCTTGCTAGAAAGCACTGAAGAATAGGATTTTATTCTGGTCTTATTTCCTAACTGGAGAAAGAAATACACATTCTAAGTCTGCAGGTGACCCAAGCTCTTCTGATAGTTTAAAAAAAAAAAGCATCCTGGCATACTGAAAAGAACCCAGATCTGCTATTTATGACCTGTATGGCCTTGGCAAGCAACTTCAGCTTTCTGGGATTCATTTCCTCATCTGTAAAATGAAAGGAATGGATTCAAAGATGGCCAAGGTCCCTCCAGCTTGAAAATCCTGAGATTCTCTCCAGTGATGTGGGTAAACAGGATGCAAACCTCTCAGGGCTGTGTGAGTTGGCAGAAGAACAGGAAATGAAGATACAGTATACACAAACATAAAATCATGTATTTAGGGGAAGATTATGCATACTATGATTATAGTCAGTCAATAAACATTTACTAAGCACCTACTATATGCCAGGCACTGAGAGAAGTGCAGGTGATATAAAGAAAGACAAAAAATAGTCCCTACTCTTTACAGTCTACAGTCTCTACAATCTTGAGAGAAGACAACTTACAAAGGAAAGCAGGAAAGAGTGGGGTGTGGAAGGAAGAAAGTACCAATGTAAGGATATTACGGAAAAAGTCCAAAGAAGGACTGGGAATGGAGAGATGGCTGACCTGGGATTCCTCCTTAAGTGGAGTTTCTGAGAGGAGAGATCCCCACCCCCAGAGAAGAGGGGACTGAGGTGAGAGTTCCAGGGCTGATGTGATCTTGTAGAATGGAGAGATTCCTGGCATCTGATGGAAGCCTTCTTGGAGGATGAATTCCAAAATATCACCTACAACTCAAAAAAAGAACATGGGAGTCTGTGTAGCCCAATATATTACTGAGTGCCCGATTTAGAGTCTAAGAGCATGGCTTCACACTCAGGGTCTGCTCTTTGCTACCTTGTGTGACCTTGAGCAAGTCATAGAAATCTTTGGGGACTCAGTTTCTTCATCTGTAAATGAAAGGGCTGGACTAGGTAACCTCTAAGTTCTCAAGTAGTGCTAAAGGTAGTGATCCCACTGGAGCAGCTAGGCAAAGTGACTAGAGTGCTGGGCCTGGAGTCAGGAAGACTCATCTTCATGAGTTCAAATCTGGTCTCAGACACTTAAAAGCTGGATGACCGTGGGCAAGTCATTTAACCCTGTTTGCCTCAG
The DNA here is from genome assembly GCA_028658325.1 of Potorous gilbertii. Lineage (NCBI taxonomy): Eukaryota > Metazoa > Chordata > Mammalia > Diprotodontia > Potoroidae > Potorous > Potorous gilbertii. The sequence continues at coordinate 321,691,478 of CM053770.1, forward strand.
TTTCCCTATTTGTAAAAGCTGGAAAAGAAAATGGCAAACCACCTCGATATTTTTGCCAAGAAAACCCCAAATGGGATTACAAAGAGTCAGACACAGTTGAAAAACAACTCTTTTTCTCCTCAAGCCTGTAATATTCTTCAAGGACAAAGAAAAATGAAATCCAAGGACTCTGGGAAATGTATGCCCGTACATTTGCCTTGCGGCCTCACCCCTGTTTAACTCCCTCTATTTCTTTTCTAGAAAACATTAGAAAAGCACTGTTTCATCTGTATATAGTTCTCTATTTCCCTATTATGGCCCTCCCCTCCTTACCAGAATTTAAGCTCCTTGTGAGCAGGAACTGATTTTCTTTTTCTTTTCTTTTTTAATCCCAGAGTTTAGCACAATTCTTGGCACATAATAGGTGCTTAATAAATGCTCTTTGTACTGGATTAGGTTAGGTTAGAACATCCCCTAGATGAAAGTTGATGTGGTATTGCACCAAAAAAAGCACGAGATTGGGAGCCAGAGGTCCTATGTTCACATTCCATCTCTTTCCTTTATGATTTGTGTGACCTTGGACAAGTCACCTAACTACTTTGAGCCTCATTTTCATCATTTGTAAAATTAGGTGTTGGAGTCTTCCATCTCTGAATCTGTGGTCCTTGTCATTTAGCCTATCCAGTGCCCCAATGACTTGGCTTTTTTATGATATAAATGTATATGTATATGATACATTGTGCATATTTACACGGTGTTGTTGTTCAGTCATTTTCCAATCATGTCTGACTCTCTGTGACCCAATTTAGAGTTTTCTTGGCAAAGATACTGGAGTGTTTTGTTATTTCCTTCTCCAACTCATTTTACAGATGAGGAAACTGAGGCAAACAGGGTAAAGTGACTTGCTCAGGGTCACAAAGCTAATAAGTATCTGAAGTTAGATTTGAACTGGGAAAGAAGCGTCTTCTTAACTCCAGACCCTGGTGCTCTATTCACTGTGCCACCTTGCTGTCCACATACAGTTATATGTATGCATGTGTAATATGTTATAATATATACTAGATTATGTATATAATATCTCATGTGCACAAATATGTGTATATAGACCATATTGCATACATAAATAATACATGTATTACATATACATATCCTACCTGTTTGCAAAAAATATATTTATTACATGCACATAATAATTTTCATATGCATGTGTATATGTATGTATGAATGAATGATACATTGTGTGCCTATGTGTCTGGTTTTGTGTCTGTGTGTCTATGTAAGTACATATACATATGAATGGATGGATGTGTCTGAGTCTTTCTCCTATATTTAATTATATCTATGTATTGTTGCATCTCCACTCCCCCAAGTGAAAGTTGTTTGAGTGACTGTACCATTTTTGAATATGTAAACTTAGTGTGAAACACAGTGCCTGGCATGTAATTAGTACTTAATGAACACTCACTAATTAATTAATTGATTGATCTATCGACTTTTTCTCTATTGTCTATGACATGGACAAATATTCTCCTACACTTAAAAAAATTTTTTTTAACCTTCATTTGTACTTGGTAATCTTTTAGTATATCATCCTATATTCCTGATTCTTTTTAAGATCAAATCTCTAGAAAAAGTCATCTCTATTCATTGCTTCCCACAGTTTCCATGTCAATACTTTGTGATCTGGATGCTGGTCCCATCATTCTACTAAAACTACTCTCTGAAAGTTTATTAACAGCTTTAATTGAATCATCTAATGCCCTTTACTCTGTCTTCATCACTGGCATCTCTACAGCTTTGGCCTCTGTGGACCTTCCCTCCCCTAGGAAGACACTCTCCTTTGGCTTTCATGATGCTCTTTTGTTCTGTTTCTAAGGCTAGATTTGGAATTACAGTACTGTTGCTCCAAATCTGTTCTTCCACTTATTACTATACTACCTGTGTGACCAGGGACTAGTTACTAAACCTCTCTGGGCCTTAGTTCCTTAACTGTAAAATGAAGTAGTGGGTCCAAAAGGTATCTAAGGTTCCTTTTAGCTCTAAATCTATGATCTTCTTTTATTGCTCCCTTAACCTCTAGGCTATCCAGGTCCCATGAGGCAGCCTGCTAGGAAGACCTGCCAGCCAGTGGTGATGGGAGGTATCCTATTCCCTCCCTTTCCTTGTCCTTCTCCCAACCCTGGTCAGCCCAGCTCCCAGGTGGGGCAGCAGGCGAGGAAGAGCTATTTGGCTGCTCATACCACCTGCATTATCTGAGAAACACCAACTCCAATCCTTCCAGTGAGATGAAGAACCACCGGGCCTTGCCATCTGCCCTGCTACTGATACCTAAGATTTGCCGGGTCTTCCATTACCATCTTCAGACTCCCAGATGCTGACCTACTAGTGACCCCTAAGGACCCAAGAAGGAGATGGCAATAGGTGAGAAACACAACAGAGCCTCCCTAAGGCCACAACTAATGCAGAAGGTCTCCCAGAGTTGTGGTAGTGATAACACTCTGTGCTGAGGCCCTCGTGGGCTTGTTGTGAAGAAAGCATTTAACACTGTGAAAGTTCGCATGATGAATAAGTGTTACATACCTCACATTCAATGACATAGTGGAAACTTTCTCCTATACAAAGAATTATAGCAACTCGTGTGTATATCATAAGAATCCTAAAGGTAGAGGTAGAAGGAACCTCAGATACCGTCTAGACCAATCCCTTCATTTTATAGATGAGGTTAAGCGATTTGCCCAGTCACATGGATAATGGAGTTTTGTTAAACACAAGTCCTCTGACCCTAGATCCAGACTTCTTTCCCCATACATCATGCTGTTTTTCAGTGCTTTGATGCTTCTATAGAAATTGTGAAATAGATAGTATAAATAATAGTATTTCTGCTCTGAGAATAAAGAAACTGAGACGCTGGGAAATCAAATGACCTGCCCAAGGCCACCTGCAGCGAGAACTGGAGAAGGGGCTTGAACAAACAGACTGAGTTACTTCAGTTGTATCTGACTCTCCAAGATCCATCTGGGATTTTTTTGACAAAGATACTGGAGTACTTTGCCATTTCCTTCTCCAGCTCATTTTACAGATTAGGAAACTGAAACAATCAGGGTTAAATGATTTGCCCAGGGCCACACAGCTAGCTAAGTGTCTGTGGCCAGACTCCAGGGCCAGCCACTCTATCCACTATACCACTCAGCTGCCCAAACAAAGGCATGCTAATTCCCAAATCCTGTGTTCTTTCTGTTCTATCACCAGGGACATATAGGAAGGAGACAGGGATTGTCTCTTACAAACAGTTATAGACAGTACAAAAGAATTCCCACAATCTGACAAATGTAGAGCACTCCCTGCTCGGTTTGCTTGTATAAGCTTTATTTAAGAATACATGGAGAGAGAGAAGATAAGGGTCTCAAGGCAGCTGTAAGTCATGATAGCTTTCCTACATGATTCCACTTACCCTTTGCCCTATGGTACTAGGCAATCTCCATATATAGCACCTTCCTGCTCTGACATTCTGTGACTGAATGATGTATTGTGTGACTTTTGCAAATCCCATCTCCTCTTAGTCACCTCTCTGAGTGTATAGAGAGCATTGAATTTGAGATCAGAAGACCTGGGTTCTAACCTCTTGTGCTTACTGTGACTTTAAATAGGTAATATTATCTCAGTTTCTTCATTGCTAAAATTGGGATAATATTACATATATTACCTGCCTTACAGGATTGTTAAAAAGAAAGCATTTTATAAAGCACCACATGATCCCTATTTTACGGAAGGTATAAATGTGAATTGTTGCTATTAGTATTCTTCCCTTTATATAGGGTAAATTATCAGCTGTCTGTTGCATTTAACATAAGGGATATGTCCCTCACCTTCCCTATCTTCCCCAGACTCTATTGGACCCACCCCAAACTTTCCTTCAAGATGTGGGTCAAATTCCAAAAGACTCATGATGGAAAATGCTATCCACATCCAGAGAAAGAACTGATGGAGTCTGAATGCAGATTGAAGAGTACTATTTTCACTTTATTTTTTCATATTTTTTTCTTTTGTTCTGTTTGTTATGTCACAACATTACTAATATGGAAACATGTTTCACACAATTTTATATACATATATACGTATCTGTGTACAGATACGTACGTATGTACATGTATACATATGTGTATATATACAAATGTGTATATATATCTATATATATATCTATATATATAAAACCTATATCAAATTGCTTACCATCTTGGAGGGAGGGAAAAAGGGTGAGAGAAAAATTTGAAACTTATGTAACTGGAAAAAATACTATTTAAAAAAAAGATGGGAGTCAATACTAGTAACAGCACGTCTTCTACTCAGCCCTGCTCCACCACTCACACTCACAGTCCCTTGGGACACAGGTCCTTCCTAACCAGAGTATTCCAGATATAGGGAACAAATGTGCTCTTCTGTTTCTATTTCATTTTCCTGATACACCGATTTTTCTCTAAGTGGTTTCCCTTGCTCAGTTCCCTTAGTTTATTACTACTGAATCTAAGGTTCTGGGCCCAGGGTAGACTTACAAGAGCAGGTGGGAGAAAGCATATAGTGATATTCTATAGAGAATCCACAAGCACTTTCCCCCAGCATGAGGTGAGGAAGGAGTGAGTAATGCTGCTCATTGGAGCTCCTCAGGTGGATTCTGGATAACCACTTTTCCAAAATATTGTAGAGGCCACTTCTGTTTCAGATACAAGTTACGTAAGATGACCTGTGAGGTCCTTCCCACTCTGTATGATTCTTTCTCTGGACTTTACCATCATACCTCAGTAGTCTTTTCCCTTTACTCCCAAGGCCTCCTCCCAGTGATGAGTTCTTCCTAGAACTTCCACTTTGAAAAATAGCCTAAATCAACCCTCCATCTTTCTCAGATTTTGTCACCATGATCCCCACACTGGTGTCTTCCTCCCTTCCCCACCACCACCTCCCAGTCCCATTTTTCATCTCCCTTTTATATGATGTCTTCCCCCATTCAAATTTAAACTCCTTACAGGAACAAGTTCTATTTCTTTTTGCCTGTATTTATGTCCCTAACACTTTTTCAGAAATAAAGTCTCTAGACCAGGGTTGGGAAACATGTGGCCTCAAAGCCACACATGACCTTCTAGGTCCTTGGGTGCAGCCTTTTGATCAAGTTTGAGTTTTACAAAACAAATCCTTTTATTAAGGGGATATATTCTAAAGTTTGGATTTGGTCAAAGGGAATTGAGAAGAATTGGAAACCAAGGAAGAACTGGACTCAAGAGAGTGCATTTGTGAACTGGTTAGATATGATGTAGAAGGGATTTGCGTTCAGGTACAAAGTATAAGAGATACACAACATTCTTCCAATCCTGAGATACTGTGATTCTATCTGTCCCCTGAATGCTCCTTAGATGCTGCGTTCCCATCATTCATGACATTCTCCACACCACATCCCCATATCACCTTTGCCTTTCTCTTGGTCTCCAAATCCTGGCCATTCTCCAGAGCCCACATTGCTTCACCTCCTCCAGGAAGCCTTCCCTGATGACTTTTAACCCAGAAGTCTCTATTCCTTTTTTAAGTTCCCTTGGTATCTACTATCTATACCATTTAATATTTAAATGTAGTATTGTGGCTACTTTTCCATATATTTTTATATATTTTCATATTTTTTTTTATTTCTTCAACTAGTTTGTAAGTTCCTTGCCTAACCTACAATAGAGCCTTCTGAGCTCTTATGGATCTGATTGGCCACAGTTGGACACTATGTACGCTGACCCCAACGTGGTGATATCATGTTGGTCCTCTTCAAGTATAAAGGATAACAACCAGGCTCCTTGTGGGTAGGGATTGTCTTTCTTTTTATTAACCACATTCCCAGGGTTTGGCACATAGTAGGCACTTAATGTTTATTGGACTGGATTGGATTGGATAGGATTAAATGTTCTGCAACCAGAAATCCCCATAAAATCCATATCCAGCTTTCCAGAACCTCTTCTAGGTTTGGGACTAGGAGCTGTGATAGCATCAATTCAAAGAAAGACCCTACTTCTAAATGAGAATGAGAGCCTGAAATAGGGAAGGAGCCACCACGCCATCGTAGGCTTTACTTGGGAGTGTGACTCTGATGTAGGGGTTCTGATCACCGCAAGGTAGCAGCAGAGTATCAGGAACTGCTGCTGTCTTCAGCACTGTAACTTCCAGGAACAAATCTCAGCAGTAAGAGATCATCATTGGTTTAACGCTCCATCTGGGTGAGTCCAGGCTCCTCATCTCACCCGAAAACCACCCCCCAGCCATGGTTGCTGCAAGTATAAGATCACTCTGGTCATCCCTGGAGACTTTTCTAATAAGCATCATTTGGAACCTAGGAAAACTTTCTAAGATACCTTTCTTGGTGTTTCTGAGTTGGGGGATAGGGAGAAGGTGATGGGGGAAGGTTAACTCAGGTACAGAGTTCTAGTGCCACCTCTGCCCCTGGGTTCAAAACCTACCTAAGCTGCTTCCTAACTTGAACAAATCTCTTCACCTACTGAGCCTTACTTTCCTCATCTGCGTAATGGGGTAATATTCTCTTCCCTGCCTGCCTTATCCAGTACTGTAGGAATTAAATGAGGTTAGGCATGACTTTTTATCCAGATCTATGATTTCATCCATTCAGAAAGAAAATTTCACCAGAGAATTCTCACCAATGCAGAGCCTAATAGTCATAGAGATCTGCCTGGGCACAGAAAGGTTAAGTGACATGACATAGTCACACACACCCACATTTCTGTCAGAGGCAAGACCTCTGTCCTCTATTAGAGGCTGGTCTTCTTGGCTCCAAGGTCAAGCCACTATCCAGTGTGACAGAAAAGAGACTCTAAGGATAGCCTTCTGTTGCTATGGCATGTTCTTCTTGACTCTAAGGCTAGCCGTCTCTCTTCTAATGGAGGCTGGTGCTCCTGACTCTAAGGCTAGCCCTTATCGGTCATGAGATGCTGACCCTCTCATATAAAACAATAGATATGGGACTCTTTACCACGTCTTTTGCTAGTGATATGATCATAAATGAAGGTTGGAAAAGACCCAAGAAGTCATCCCTTTCAATGTAGAGAAGAAGAACTGAGGCTCATAGAAGATGACTGACTCACCTCAAATCTCAAAGTAGTCAATGGCAACACTGAAGACTTCTAAGACTTCTGATTCCAAAGCAAATTTTAAAAATCACATAAAAGTACCACATAAATGTAACCTGTTATTATTCGAGGGGGAGGTGTGAACTGAAACTCAAAGAGGGAAAAGAAACCATTAATTTGGGGTTATATGATAGGCTGGGCAAATTAAGGGCCCAAAATTCTTGTCTGTACTCACTGTTGGTTGCAGTGAACAGACTTGAGAAAAAGGGGGCTAGAAAAGAAGTTCTGTTTTGTTTTGTTTTGCTTTACCCTTGCAACAGATTCTGAAACTCAATGTCACAGTTGGAAGGGATTGGATGGCAAATCTGGTGGTGCATTAAGTGAAGTAAGAGGTCACAGAGAGCCTCTGATTTAGTTCTGTTAACATTAAAAGGCTTCTCTGCTGGCCTCTATCAGCTATTTGACTCAATCCCCTTGCCTGTAGTGCCCTCGTGGGCCACATAGGGGTGGTATGGGACCACAGTGACCTGTCAGACTGCCGGGAGCTCAACTTCCACCACATTGAGGGGTAGTTATGGACTTCTAGCATACATGTGCACACAATTACACACACACACACACACACACACACACACACACACTGTTTAGGCTCAGAGACAATGGAGAGAGGACAAACAGTTGTGGCAAAAGGTAGATAGACAGAAGGAAAGAGGAAGTTAAGAGCCTATCCCTAACCCTGAACCCTTCCAGCCTCTCTTCTCTCCAGGTCATGTTGGGAGTTGGACAGGGCAGGGGCTCTACTTACCGATCCTCTCTGCACAGCCTTGAATCAACTGATTCTCCCTACCCCTAAATACCAAATTGGGATCAATTCAAAGAGGGGAGTCTTATAAACTTTCCCTAGGGACACTCTGGACCCTTGGTGTGTGTTTCAAATTTATCAGATGGGAATTAGGAGGAGGAATAAGAAATCTATATACATTGACCCTCAATGGGAGGTTTAATTGACAAAAAATAGTTCCAGACCTATACCCTGGAAAGGAACAGTCTTGGGTGAAGGATGCTGGGAGCAGAGCCTCCTCAAGTCGGTAAGGAACTAAGCCAACAAGACCAAGAGTAAAAGTTCTTAACCTGGGGTCTGGGATTAGCTGAACTTCAATATAATCAATTGCTTTTATAAATTTATGTATTTTATTTTAATGCAGTTAAAATTATTCTGAGAAGAGGTTCACTGGTTTTACCAGATTGCCAAGGGAGTCTATAAAATAAAAAAAGATTCAGATACCCTGAGTCCAAGAGCAAGGGCTGAGTCAAGACAGTCTTAGGCACTGGGGCCTCAAAGATATACCCCTCCAGCCCTTTCCCATCCATTTATTCAGGGGCCCCGGAGATAGAGCCTGGCAGAGCCTGACCTTCAAATTAATCAGAGCAAAGAGGCAACCCAGTTTAAGTAGAGGCAGAAAGGGCTTCTCTGGATCTCTGAGAGTTGACCCCAAACTCCTACCTGCCTCCCACTGACACTGGGAAACTCAAAATACAAAGATAGGGAACACTGAATTGATGGAGTCATGGAAAGAGAGCTTAGATAAAAGAGACTTCATTTCACAAATGAGAAAACTTGAGACTCAGACGGATTAAGTGATGGTAGAGGCCAGGAAGAGAGACCTCCAGTTACCAAAGGCCTTCCCTGCTCTCCTGCTTCATCTTCATGGGAGATGTTGAAGGCAGAAGAACTAATCTCCTGGGGTGGTTCCTCCTCATTCCCTCTATCCCAAGGTCTTGGAGACCATCCTGTACAATGAACAGTTTTCATTCTTGCCCAGCGTTCATTCTGAGGTGGGATTGGGGCTAGGAGCTCAGCTTGTTCTTGGTAAGATTTGCAAATTACACCATGAGGAAGGTCAGGGTCTAACCTGTGGTACCCCTGGAGTGGAGGGGAGGATAAAAAGGGGGAGAGAAGGGAGAAGACAGGGGAGAGGAGGGGAGGAGAGAGTGCCAGAGTAGAGAGTTAGAAATCTGGGCTCCCTGATGGGGAGTTGGATGTGATGTGGATGAGGCAAAGAGGCAAAAGAAAGAAAAGGAAGAGACCAAGTGTGTGTATGTGGAAGGGGGGATGTGGTAGGGGAGGGGGGGATATAGTGGGTAGAAAAAAGAATGGTGGAGGAGGGCTCCAGAATGAAGGGGAAGGGACAAGGACATGGGAAGAAGACTCTGGGGTGTTATAATCCAGGTCACCAGTGGGGAGCTCCTGTCTCACAGTGATGGAGAGAGGTGTTCTAATGTGTAAGAAGTGTGATTGTGAATGTGTTTGTAACTGTGGGGAGGGGCGGGAGGGAT
>CM053770.1:321702111-321725359 GCA_028658325.1 Potorous gilbertii
AATATCATTTGAATTTTATTCATGTCATGTCAAAACATGCAAGAAATACCCCTCCTCCTTCCTATCCCTACATCCAAGTGTCCCTGGGGTCCCTGCCTGTGTCAAGTTGAGCAGACTACGCCTGAAAACCTGCACCCCCTCCTCCATCTCTCGGGCACTTGGCTGTCTCCTTAAAGCCTGGGCACCTATGGGTTTCATCAGTTTCCTCCACCCCAGGCCGGTAAAATGAGTAGAAGAGCCTTTTTATCACAGCCCACTTTAAGGGTGTACAGCTGCCAAAACAGGAGCAGGGAAGGAGGAAGGCAAGACCCCAAAAGCTGGGCACATAGTACATGGAACCCAGAAGTCCAGAAACTCTGAAACGAATGCATTTTCCGGGTGCGAGCAGGCCACAGATGAAGTCATGGGATTAGGGGACTAAGGAGAGTCTGGTTGAGGAACTGAGAAAAACTCCTGGTTGTCTTGTGACTTCCCCCTTCTCCAGGGGTTGGGGAGGGGGTGGAGATGCCCCCCTCCCCCATCACTCCCGCCTGGCCGGGACTCAGCCCCTGCCGGCCTCCAGTGCTCTACAGGGTCGTCAGTCTGCGCCGGTTAGTTAAGAAAAATAAACAGAGTTCCAAATGAAGGCGATTCCTTTCAACCTGAGCCCCACAGCCTGCTAGAGAAAGGCAAACAGTGGGGGTGGGGGTGGGGGGTGGGGGTGGGGGGTGGGGACGAGCCCCTCGCCCATCCCCGGCCCCTCTCCCTGGGGCTGGGGTTGGGAGGGAGGTGGAGGCTGCGACGCCCGGGGAAGGCCCAGGGTAACCTGAGCCGGCCGAACAGGCTTTCCAAGCCGCTGCCCTCTGGGTGCCCCTTCCCCCCTGACCTCGCTAGCAGAGCCCTGTGGCTCCTCCCTGACTCCACCCGGCGACCCCCGCTTCCCCGCAGGGACTCGGACCCGAGAGGCCCCCATCCGGGGCACGCGGAGAGGCCACGCGTACGAAGTCTCTAAAACCTGACGTTGGCAGCTTCATCGTTCATTGTGTCTTTATGTCTGACTCCTGTCTCTGTGCCTGCCTGTCTGTGTGTCCCTATCTCTCTGCCTCTGTCTCTCTCTGTGTGTCTATGTGTCTCTGTCCCTGTCTCTCTCCCCAGTCTCTGTGTCCCACTCTAAGTGTGTAAGCCTATTTGACTCTCCTGTTTTCCTCCCCTCTCCCGTTTTTTTAACTTAAATTCTTCCTTACAACTGTGCATAGTTCACAGTTGTGCGAACACACTTACATACACATTAAGGCATGAGCTTAGAATTACACACACTGGCAAACATATACACACGTGTGAGCACGCGCTTCACTTAAAATCATACTCACACTCCTCCCCTGGACAGGTGGCCCCGACTACGCAAAGTGTTTTACACACACACACACACACACACACACACACACACACACACACTCACACACACACTCACTCACTCACTCACTCACTCATTTTCATCCTCCCTCATCTCCCACTTGGAGTTCAAGTCTTTGTTTACCGAGCTATCCCAGGACCAAGGCTGAAGCTTGCCCATACTCCCCACTTCTCTCACCTGTAAGAGTAACCAAGACCTCACCCAGGAAAATACATACTCCCAAACAGGACGGAGCTTGGAGGAGGAGAGAGGCGATCTGGAATCTTGCTCCTCCGGGTGCAGATACCTGCAGAACTGAGCCCCTCAAGCCCTATCCTCCTTCCTGCAACTATGCAGTAGATTTTGGGGATGGGTGCTTGGGACCCCTGCGTACTTCCTGACTAGTATTCCTCGGGGATGGAAAGGGAAAGGGGGGTGGAGGGAACACGGCCAATGAATCAGAACAGAGATGCGGTTGTGAGTAAAACAGACTTCGTCCAGTTACTAGAGCCAGATCAAAAGGTTCTACGCCTCCAAGCCGCCAACGGTCCACTCATCTCCCGCTAGTCCTGAGACCGAGAGATGCACCTGTAACCCGGGTCCTATGGCCCCCCCCTAGCTGAGGGGGAGATCGCAAGGTAGAAGCGAGGAGAGTCCCGCTACTTTCACCATAGGAGAATATTAGTGAACTATGCAAATCCAAATCCTCACCCCCAAAGAAAATTCCTAGCAGTGTCTTTCTCTGCAAAAGAGCAGCAGCATCACCTCCAATTTATGATAGTCTTGCTTGACCAGTTTGTGGTGTTGCACAAGTACGACCAGGGAAAGTGTCACTCACGACCAGGTGTGATTTATATGCAGACGAAAGGTGGGGATAATAGTGATGGGATGTAGTAAGTCAGACTAGACTGGGTTTGCAACTGAAAGAATCCAATAAAACCTTTTAAATTTAGCCTAGAATCGTTCGCTAATCGCGTCAGCGCCAGACTCGGCTATTCGGCTTAATCCGTCCCTGGGATTCCGGGTCAGTGCATTCTTCTTTTGTCCATAGTGTGGTCCCTAGGTCTCCTAACCCCTACCTCCCCTGCCCAGGGCGAATCACGTGGCCAGTTTCCGCCTGGATTCTTCTGTCTTTCCGGATTTTTTTTGTGTGAGTCTGGAGGGCGCTGAGATGCGACTGGGAAATTAGTAGAGACTTGCCCTGGGTTTTTTTTTAGAATTCTTTGCTAATTACTTCTAGGACGAAGTGAGGAAACTCATCGTGAGGCAGGTAGCCCATTCGCATTCTTCCTTCTAAAGAGAGAGAGAGGAATTGTAGACTACAGCAGCCACGTTATACTCAAGGCCCTGGAACAATCTCTGAAAGAATTCTCCACTAATTGATTTCTCTTCCTCCATTTCACTTTTCTCCGAAATCTGCATGCCTCTCTTCTTCCCTTACCCGTCCTCTATCCTCTTCCTCGTCTCTTCTTGCCTTTTTTCTTTCCCTTCTCTTTTCTTCCTCTTCTCATCTCTTCTCCCTCCCTCTCCTTATCTCCATCTCTTTTCCTCCAGGTCTTTACCTTAGAGTGTTTCCCTGTCTCTTCATTTAAATGTACATTTTGGGGGTTTAATTGATTGGAAGATGGTTGAGTCCTTCTGTAAGAGCGTGGGGGGAGGGAGAGAGGACCAATATGAGGCTACATATTTAAAACACACATTTCCATAAACACCCTCGCTCTGGGAGTGCTTCTACCTGCTCAAGAATAATGTTCATTCACCCATGCTCAAGGCCTCTGTGACTTACCCAGCAGCCTCTCCAACTGAAAAGAAGTCTCTCTTTCTGAGACATCCCAAGTTTGTACTCCTGGCTCACCTCGACCTGCACCTAATCTCTTGACTGCTGGAACGCTCTCCCCATTTAGACTAATCTAGTAGGGGCTTCTTCCAGGACTGCGCTCCCGGGATGCTGGGGAAATCCTCCATAGGGACCCAATTTTAAGTGGATTTTTTCCCCACTCTTGTGTAGTTGCTGTTGTTTTAAAGTTTGGCTTTAGAAGAAAAAAAAACAACCCTTTTAGTTAGATTTCTACCTACTGACTCTACGGGAGGAGAAAAATGGACAATTATACAGGGAATTTGGACCAAGCAAGCAGTAACAACATCCGAATTGCAGGGTTTTTTTTTTTTTAAAAAGTTTCATTTTTGGCTAACGGTGGATGAGAATGGTGTTTACTCGGCTTGAGTTCTGTAACTGCTCCACCCTCCACTCACTTGAACTCTATAGACTTGACCCTTCCCCCTTTCAAGCTTGGACAAATCTTGAGCTCCTTTGCTTTTTTGTTCCTGGGGAACCTCGAAGACATCAACCCACTTCACTGTGCTCCTGTTTCCCCCTGCCCCCCACCACACACACACACACACACACCCATCCCTCACACACACCGCCCCCCCAACTCCGTGAGGGAATCAAGCAAAGATCTGGGAGCGGGGATGATTCTATTCTGACAAGTTAAATTGCAAAGCAGGCAGAGGATGGGGGTGGAGGGGGGGAGGGGGGAAAGGGATCCTGTCTCTTTAACTGGCGCTCCAGACAAAGCCGTCTCCCCTCAGAGCCGAGCGGAGCCGAGCGCAGCCCGGCGCAGACCTGTCAGCGCGTCTCCAGCACTTGGGAGAGAGTTTGCAAAGTCATAATTATATCTCTTAACCTGTCTTGCTCTCTGCAGAAGAAAGTCCCATTATATTGAAATGAGATTATTAGCCATCAAATACTTTCTTTCTCCGGAGTTTTTTTTTTCTCCTTTAAAAAAAAAATTTTCAAATACCTTAACAACCTAGCACTTGCGTTTTCATCCTTTCCTTCAGAGCCCCAGGCCCAAAGCAAGCTGGGCTTGGGGGGTGGGGGTGCCAAAGAGGCTGGCACAGGTCAAATTCCCTTTCTTATGGGCCAAGGCTCCCAAACCAGGAGAGGTGAGGGAGCAGGAGGTGAAGGGGAGCAAAAGGTAGCGGGACGTGACACCCCACAACTTTGTATGAGGTGATGGTGATGACCCCCCACCCACACACTTTCTCCATGACCCATGAAGACTGCTTTTCCAGAAATTAAATGGTAAATTCTGCAAGGTTGGGAAGCAAGAAGACGTGGGTGGAATAAGAAAAGAGGAGGTGGGATAAAAACCCAGAAGCGGCTATCTTGGGGACCAAGGATAGGGCCTGGGGGGCCTTGAGATCTGGACACTGGCGGGTGGAGCTTTGGAAGCTGACGTTGGCTCCCTCACCTAATCCAAGTTCTCGGGCGGATGGAATTTCAGGTTGTAGTAAATGGGGGGTCTTGCTCCAAGTTCAAGGTCTGTCTGGTTTAGAGGCAAGATTGTGAGCCCCTCGAGGGCAAGGTATAGAGCTCTTCCAGGTTCTGCTCCACCCCCACCTCCATTCCCATTCTCCACTTTCCTCCCCTCCCCCTACGCTCCTCCCTACCCTCTTCCAACTCTTGGAGGAGAAAAAGAATTTGGGTTTCGTCGTTCTTCAGCCATCTTCCAGATAAGTCCCAAACCTTTGGGGTAGGAAGAGTTTGCCTCTGTGTTTTCACTCCTAAAGGACTGAATGGAATTTGTGGAGGGAAAGTTGGGGGCGAGGGAGTTTAGTTCGAGATTTTGCTCACTTTCTCATTCTCAACACTTGCATACGCTTGGCTTCTCCCAACACCTGAGAAGTTTAGAGTTCAAACCTTAGACATCATCGGGTCCAACTCCCTCTTTTACCGAGAAGGAAACTGTGACTCAGGAAAAGTGACTTCCCCAAGGTCAGTTTGACTCATGGCAGAACCAGGACTAGTAATCATCTGTGTTCTCTCAGTCCCATGCTTTTTTTATGAACACTATGTTTTAGTAACTACCCTGAGGCCAAAAAAAGCATTTTTGTTACAATGATCTGGGATTACCCCCAACCTCCGCCCCAGGTTAAGGGAAAACTTTTTTTCATCCTAAATCATTCAAGTAAGAATCATTTTCTTCTAAAGCATTAGAGACATATTACTAAATTTAGAATGAGTCCATCACAATTAGGGCAATTTATTCGGAAAGAAATTGAAATATGAGAGATAGCAGTAGAGTAAGTGGATAGAAAGTTGGTCTTAGAATCAGGCAAGAGCTGTATTCAAGTACTCCTTCTGTGGTAGAAGGTCTATGACCCTAGAAAAGTCACTTGTCAGTCCACTCAAGCAACTCTCAAAGACTGCTGCCCATTCAGTGGTAGGTCTTCCCTCTAGAAGTGGAGGGTCTTCCCTCTAGAAGCTCCCTATATCTATGAAATCACAGTAGGACCCCAAAATGTGCAATATAAAATATTAACATAAAGCTAGATACAGTCAGATGACTCAACGGATAGAGTGAAGACCTGAATTCAAATTTGGCCTCAGACAGTTGCCCGGCTTATGACCCTGGGCAAGTCACTTAACCCTGAGGCAAACGTCTCAAACTCCTCATCTGTAAAATGAGTTGGAGAAAGCAATGGCAAAACATTCTAGTATCTTTGCCAAGAAAACCCTAAATGGGGTCATGAAAAATCAGACAAAACTGAACAATACTCAACTATCCAGACACAGATCAGAGGGGCCTAAGGATAACAGAAAATAATCTGATGGATAAAGTGGGCCCTAATGGATTGCCAATTTTCATCAACTTCAAATATGTAGCAAGACCCTGGGGCTGGAGGAATAGGAATTCAATAAGAAAAGTGAAAAAAGATAGAGCTGGGCTTATATCATCTAGTCTTAACTTTCCTACATTGTGGGCAGTTTGGTTAAAAAAAAAACAAAACTATGAACCCCTTCACTGAATATTTTTTTCATTCATAATAAGAGAACAATAAATTCCTGTTAGATGGCCGTGAAATAAAGATGTAATTTTTCAAATTCACATTCAAAAACATAATTTTAAATTCACAGACCTCCCCCTGAAATATGTCTACAAATCCTTTAAGAATCTATGGATCTCACATTAAAACCCCAGATCTGGTCCAGAACTTTCATTTTTGAGACAAAACATGAGACTCAGAAATGTTAAATGATTTGCCCAATGTTAACCATCTATCAGGGCTGAGATTAAAACCCAGGTCTTCTGATTACAAATCCATTGCTCTTTCCCCTATAACAAGAGTATCAATTTAAAGAGGCAATATTTACCTCTGGACTGTTTCTTCCCCCATCGGTGCTATGACCCCTTTCCATGAAGGATAAATTTTCAAGGCATGAGGGACACAAGTCACTCTCAAATCAAATATAGTTTTTATTCTTAAAATAAATAGTAGATTAGGGGGTTATCACTCTCCCTGGGAGAATGGGTTATGTTCCCCCAAGGTTGGATTGCTAGCTTTTAGGGGGTCTATACTTGGAAGGAGGCAAGATAAAACCTTGGGGCCAAATACCTAATGGAGCCAGCTGACGGGGATGCAGAGGGTGGCTGTGGGTCTGGAGTTCAGACTTCGAGGTTAGGTGGAAAGATGATTGAGAAGCCAGCTGTGTTCTGGACCAGGCCTCTGATGGTGTTGACTCTCCCTTGGACAGTATGTGGGGAAGCTTTTGGGTGGCCTGTCGGGGGAGAGGTGGGGGCCGAGGGCGAAGCACAACCTTTGTTCTTAAACTGCATCCACAGAGACAGGGCCCAACCACTGGGGGGAGGAATGTGCAGAGTTTGTTCTCCCCCCACCATTCGCTCTGCCCCATGAAGTTATCCCCCAATATTGCCTTCTGCCTCCAACGCCTGAAGGTTTGCTCCTTTCTGGGAATGGAAGGAGAAAAGGAAATTAAATAAGGAGAAAATAAATGGAGGGAGAAGAGACTGAGATAGACACAAAGTGACTAGAGAATTCTAGCAGAAAAAGGAGAAATAGCCACTTTGGGGCTTTGGTTAAAGAATTCAATGACTACATACCCTGGATTTTTCTGACTGTTGGGGACTACCTCAGTACAGCTGCAGTTGGTGACGGGGTCTTCACTAGAATCTTCATTCATTTTCTCTGAGAAAGAGAGAGAAAGGAAGAGAAGGGGGGAAAAACCAATAGGTGGAGGGACTGGAATTAGGGAAGGAGGGGTAAAGGAGAGACAGAAGTGAAGACCTAGAAGAGAGTAAAGAGGAAGGAGGGAAGGAAATTGGAGGACAAAGGTTAGAAACTCACTCAAACCTCAAATATGAATCCAGACAACTCCTACATAGCTGGGAGAGTGGGAGGGATTAAAGGAGGAGATGATGAAAGGAGGGAGCAAGGGAGAGAGATCATGGGAAGGGGAGTTGGGAGGGAGAGATCTTCTTCCACCTCCTCACATCCTCCCTTAGTCCACCAGGGTCTAAGGAAGAAATAGACCAAGAGAACCATCACACTCCACCCCATGCACAGCAACCATTGTGATGTCACTATGTCAGCCCAGTCATAAGGTGGAGAATGGGGGAGAGGGGCCAAGACAGCCCTGAGGCAGTTTGACTGTGCTAGCAAGTATGGAGAGATCCACACTTTCCATAATAGTCAAACTTCTCTGGATCCTCTGCCCCAAAGCATGGCTTTACAGATACTTTCCTGCCAGTTTTGGGGACAATTGTCATTCTTAAGCCCCACTCTTCAAGGGAATACCCTTAGATTTCCTATCTCAAATGATGCTTTGTCCTGAAAGGGGAGAAAGGGGTAGGAATAGACACAGGACTTAGGAGTCTGGGCACTTAGAAGGCTCTTCCTTCTAGTAGAAATAATAATAGTGTTTGTATATGTGTGTGTGTATGTGTATGAGCACACATGTGTGTTTGCTTCCTATACAGGTTTATAAAGTGTTTACCTTCCTCGCAACCTATTGAGGTAGGTCTTATTCAATGGCCCCCATTTTACAAGAGCAACTAGGTTACAGAGTGGATAAAGTGCATGTCTTCCTGAGTTAAAATCTCATCCTACACAATTTCTAGTTGTGTTACCTTGGGCAACTCACTTAATCCTTGGGCTTTGTTATCCTCACTGGTAAAAAACAAGCAAGAGAAAGAAATGGCAAACCACTCCAGTAAAATTTGCCAAGAAAACCACAAATGGGATTATGAAAAGTCAGACACATCTAAAAAGAGTGTGTGTTCGTCCTTCATTGCCAAAGAAGACCATGCCATCAGAGAAATGATGACATGACTTGCACTTGACTTTGTTTTAAGTGAGGGAGGGCTGTGCAGATCACCAGCCTCACTTCTCCTCCAGAGTCATCTGAATCCAGTGACCAGATATTCAACAGGATGACTGGAGATGACCCAGGATGAGGCAGTTGGAGTTAAGTGACCTGCCCAAGGTCACACCGCTGGTGAGTATCAAGTGTCTGAGATGAGATTTGAACTCACGTCCTCCTGACTCCTGCAGTGATGCTTTATCCACTGAACTACCTAACAACAACAAATTTTACAAATGAGGAAAATCCTGAGGTTCAGAAGGTAATGTGCTTTGCTCCGCGTAATACAAATAGAATTGGAAATTGAATGTGGGTTATCTGACATGAAGATCAATAGCACTTCTTTACACATACAGAATATAGAAAACCAATACGGCTTCTAAAAATGTTTTTGAAAAAATATTTTATTTTTTGCCAATTACATGTAAAAGCAATTTTTAACATTCATTTTAAAAATATTTTTTAAAAAAAGTATTTCCCCAATTACATACAAAAACAATTTTAGCATTCTTTTTTTAAGTTTTGAGTTCCAAGTTTTCTCCCTCCTTCCCTTTTCTTCCCTTTTATAGAGATTATTTATTGATAAGGCAAGGAATTTGATATAGGTTATAACTGTGCAGTCTTGCAAAATTTATTTTCACATTAGTTATATTGTAAAAGAAAACACAGATCAAAACACACACATGAAAATAAAAGTGTTTGCTTCTACCAGATTCCATTAGTTCTTTCTTTGGAGGTGGATAGCATTTCTCATTGTTTTGGGTCATTATATTGATTAAAATAGCTAAATCACAGCTTTTCATCAAACAATAGTGCTGGTACTATGTACATTCTTCTGGTTCTGCTCATTTCACTTTTCATCAGCTCATGTCTTCCCAAGTTTTTCAGAGAGCATCCTGCTAATCATTTCTAATAGCACAATAGTATTCCACCACCATCATATTCTACAGTTTGTTCAGTCATTCATCAAATGAGGGGCATCCCCTCAATTTCCAATTCTATCAAAAGAGCTGCTATAAATATTTTTGTACATATAGGTCCTTTTTCTTTCATTCATTCTTTCTTCTTCATCTTTTTCTTCATCTCTGGGGGATACAGACTTAATAGTGATATTGCTGAGTCAAAACATATGCACAATTTTATATAACTTTTAGGGCATAGTTCCAAATTGCTCTCCACAAAGGTTGGATCAGTTCACAACTCCATCAACAACACATTAGTGTCCCAATTCCCCTCCTACATTTGTCTTTTTCCTTTTCTGTCTTATTAGCCAATTTGAAAGGTGTTTTGATTTGTATCTCTTCTAATCAATAGTGATTTAGAACACACTTTTTTTCATATGACTGTAGATAGCTTTAATTTCTTCATATGAAAATTGCTTCCATTTATCAACCAAGGAAGGGGAATGACTTGCATTCTTATAAATTAGACTCAGTTATCTATATATTTGAGAAATGAAGCCTCTATCAGAGAAACTTGTAAAAATTTTCCCACAGTTACAATTACTCTTTTCTCTACATTCTTTTTCATTTATTCTCTCTCTCTCTCTCTCTCTCTCTCTCTCTCTCTCTCTCACTCCTTTCATCCTGTCCCTCCTCAAAAATATTTTCCTTCTGATGACTACCTCTCCCAATCTTCCCTGCTATCAATGTCCTTTCTTCTCTTATCACCTTCTCCTCTTACTTCCCCCTGTAGGATAAGATAAATTTCCATACCCTACTGCATGTGCATATTATTCCCTCTTTGAACCATTTTCAAACATTGTCCACTACTCCTCATCTTCCCTTCCACTGTAAAAGTTTTTTCATCCTATGTGAAATAATTTGCCCCCCTTCTATCTCTCCCTTCCCCTTCTCCCAGGGCATACCTCTTTCTCACCCTTTAATTTTATTTTTTTAGATATCATCCCATCATAGTCCACTCACATCTATGTCCCCTGTCTATGTATATTGCTTCTAATTGTTCTAATAATAAGAAAGTTTTTAGTAGTTGCAAGTAGCATCTTCCCATGTAGGAATACTAACAGTTTAACCTTCTTGAATTCCTTATGATTTCTCTTTCCTGTTTACTTTTTTATGTCTCTCTTGACCCTTAATTTTGAAAATCAGATTTTCTATTCAGCTTTGGTCTTGAATTTAGGAATACTTGAAAGTCCTCTCATTAAATATCCATTCCCCCCCCCAATGGCTTATACTCAGTTTTGCTAAGTAGTGATTCTTGATTGTACTCCTTTGCCCTCTGGAATATTATATTTCAAGCCCTCTAATCCTTCAGTGTAGAAGCTGCAAAATCTTGCATTATTCTGATTTGTTCCAAGATATCTGAATTGTTTCTTTCTGGCTGCTTGAAATATTTTCTCCTTCACTTGGGGGCACTGGAATTTGACTATAATATTCCAGGGACTTTTCATTTGGGAATCTCAGGAAGTGACAGGAGGATTCTTTCAATTTCCATTTTACCCTCTGGTTCTAAGATTATTTCTTGAAAGATGATGTCTAGGCTCTTTTTTTTATCATGACTTTCAGTTAGTCCAATAATTCTTAAACTATCTCTCCATCTATTTTCCAAGTCAGTTATTTTTCCAATAAGATATTTCATTTTTTTTTTGTTTTATTTTTTCTTGATGCCTTATGGAGTCATTAGATTCTACTTGCCCAATTCTAATTTTAAAGTAATTATTTTCTTTAGTGATCCTTCAGTACAGCCTTTTCCATTTGGTCAATTCTACTTTTTAAGGAGTTCTCTTCAGTGAATTTTTGGTTATCTTTTTCCATTTGGTCAATTCTGCTTTCTAAAGCATTCTTTTCTTCAATGAGTTTTTGTGCCTCTTTTACTATTTGACCTATTCTGTCTTTTAAGGTGGTGTTTTCTTCAGGGGTGTGTGTGTGTGTGTGTTTAAGTGTGTATGAGTGTGTGTGTGTGTGTGTGTGTGTCCTTTACCAAGGACTATTTTTTCATGATTTTCTTACATCAATATCATTTGCTTTCTAAATTTATCCTCTACATCTTTTGTTTGATTTTTAAAATCCTTTTTGAAATCTTCCAAGAATTCTCTTTGGGTCTTAGACCAATTCACATTTTTCTTTGAGGCTCTGGATATAGCTTTTCTGACTTTATTGTCTTCTTCTGAGCTTGTGTTTTGATCTTCCCTGTCATCACAGTAATTTTTTATGATCAGGTTCTTTTTTTTTTTTATTTGCTCATTTTTTTCCCACCTATTTCTTGACTTTTAACATTATAGTAAAGTTGGGTTCTGCTCCTGGGGTGGAGGAGGAACGGTCCCAAGCTTTGGGGATTTTGTGTTGCTTTTGTCAGAGCTAGTTTTAGGGGTACATAAGTTTTCTGTTCTTCCAAGGTGGTATGATCTAAGGAGATGTGTGGTCACTGATCTCCTGGCCTATGCTCTGGTCTGTTAGCTCCCATTCTTCTCCTTCTTGGAACTGTGACAGTAGTTTCCCTATCCCTGAAGCCACATGCTACAGTGTGCTAGGATTCTTTTTCTTTGCCCTGGGATTGCCACCAGGAACCATGCATGGGCAATGCAAAAGAGTTCTGCACCCAGTGCCAGCAAAGGGACCCCTGTAATCTCCTTCTGACCAATTTGTCTGACTCCCTTGCCATTTGTGGTCTGAGAGCTCTGGAAGCATAGCTACTGATTCAGTCACTTTACTCACTCAGTCACTCCTAAGGCCTGTTGCTGGCTTGGTGAAGTGTAGCCTGCATTGGACTGCAATCCAGTTTCACCCCAGTGAGACATACCTTTCCTGCCCACCTTCTAAATTGTGTTGGGCTGAAAAATTGTTTCACGCTGTCCTTTTGTTGGTTCTGCTACTCCAGAATTTGTTCTGAGGCATTACTTTAAAGTCATTTGGAGGGGAATTTTGGAAAACTAAGGTAAGTGCCTGCCTTTATTTTGCCATCTTGGCTCTATCCCATCAACACTACTTCTTTAGTAGAGAGAAGGAAGTCCAGTCTAGATGAAGCGGAAACAGTAAGCAAAAGCATAGAAGTTGGAAAACACAAAAAAATCTCTGGACAGCCAGTGACCTGTTTGTTTGGACCAGGAAATGGACTTTTGGGGAAGATTCATCCAAGCATTATCATATCATGGTAGGCTGATCATGGAAGCATTTAGGGGAGAGTTCTCTCCCTGGCTTATTTGTTTTGGACCATCTAAAATATGCAAGAAGCATTAAAAGAATCGATCACTGGACTCAGTACCCAAAGTACATTATGAAATTAAGTGTTGTTCTGTCTGAGCTAGATAGTGCTTCAAATTCTATAGTAAAATGAGCCTGGATTCTTGGTATTTTAAAGTCCAGGTATTTAGCAGACAAGCCTTAAGAAGTAGCAGGATGAAAGGTAGAAAACTGGAGATTTGGAGTCAGAAGCTACTCTAACACTTTAGTGACCATGAGCAAATAAAATATTCATTTCCTTGAATTTCAGTTTTCTCGCCCATAAAAGGGACTTATTATAAGATCATTGTGAAGGAACAATCCTTGGTGTGTTAGAATAATACCCTCCTAGGTCTCCTCCCCCTTTCCTCTTCCCTCACCCTTAAAACCTCGCAAGAGTAAAACATTTTTCCTCTAAAGATTCCCATATCATCTTCCATTTGTAATAAACATAGCAATAATATAGTCAACACTCTTCCAAAAGATTTTATTGCACTAGCCAGAAACCAGAGAGATCAGTAAGGGTTCTCTCTGGTTCCTAAACTTACCAAAAGGGTTTGTGAGGGACAAAAAAATGAGATTCTTTAGTTCTCTGCCATTTTCCTCCTATGAAGCCTTTGATGAATGCTAGAACATGTTGACGTTCTCACCCCTGCTCTCCCTGATGAGCCCTCAGTAGTCATGTGTCTCCTTCCTACCCTCTAACCCACACAAATCCCTCCTTCATTGTTAGTAGGTCTGGCCTTCAAAGTTGGACTGGAGGGAGGAAATAGTTCTCCTTCCCTAACTCTGCCTTCAGAAAGCCTCTGGACCCAGACCATAAATGTGAAAAATAAAATTCTCTTCCCCTTCATTGCTCCTCCCTCATCTAGCCAGTCTGACAAACATTGATTAATTAAGCCTTAATATGTGCAAAGGAGTGTATCAAGTTCTTGTTGTTTGTCTCTCATTCTCCAAGAGGACCATGACATCAGGAAGATGATGCCATGACTTGCAAGTGAATTGAATTTAAGTGACAGCTGTGCAAGGTCACCATCCTCACTTTCTTCTCCAAACTATTGGGGTCCAGTGGCAATATATAGATCAGGACAACTGGAGATGTCCCCCAGTGTGTCAGAAATAGTGGCTACAAAGATATGGCAACTAGTGCATAACTTCTTACACTTGAGGGACCCCTATAGAAAGCTATCTTAGAATCAAGGTACTCAGTGGATTGACATCCATTTAAAACCATAGTTCATGAGCCCCTATAGGTGTTTTCACATTTATAAGAGAACATTCTGGAATCAAAAAAAAAGGCATTTAATGCAATAGCACAGTTAAAAAGTAGCAAACGCCCCCTACTCATAAACCTGGGACTCATTGTCCCCTAGATACACATACTCTCAGCTGGAATAGAGGACAGACATAGGGATCCTATATGAGGACAACAAGCATAGGGAACATATGTGGAAGAATAACCCTAACCTCCACCGATGCAGGGCCCCTGTTGTTTGCTGGTGATGCAATCTTGTTGGGCTGCTCTCTGCTGAGCTACCCTATTCTAGGTGTTACAGATCTTGACTGCTCTTCCTAGCTGGGTTGTTCTCACTGCTGCCACCTGCTGCTCCTCAGCTTTACATAATTTTCATTAGAGGTGCTACTTCTATATAACAAGAAAAAACTTAGACCAGCCCCATCCCCCCTTCTTAGTGTATAGTCCACAGTATAAGCTGCAGATATTTTTTAAAAGCATGCCCTTACAAAACAAATTTTCTCACTGGAAAAAAAATATGCTGTCTATAATTACCTACTGACTATTCCCCAGATACAATATTCCATCCCCTATTTCTCATTGCTGTCCAAGATACAGGCTAGAATGCTCTCCTGACTCAACTATGTCTATTAGAATTCCTACCTCCTATAATACTCATCTTGAAATGCCATTTCCTTATCCCCAAAGTGCTTCTCTAGCCTTAAAAATGGATATTGTATATTTACTTTGAAATATATATGTGTTTATGCGCATATATGTGTACATACATACATATATAGCTATACAGATATATATATATGTATATATATATATATACTCGTTACATACATGTTGTTTCTTAGCAGTAAAAATGTAAGTTCATAGAGGGTCAGAGACTAATTTTTTTTCCTTTCTATCCCCTAACACTTAGCATTAGTGTCTGACTCACAGTAGGCACCTAATTGTTGCACGCTGACTGATAAGAAAGGTCTTTTAGCTCCCATAGTCTTATTCCAAGGAGGAAAATCTCTTTTAGAACACAGACCAGTCAATCAACTAATTAGAGTTGGAAGTCTAGAGCTAATCTATCTCTTGATAGGGAACAAAGTGGCTTAGTGGATAGAGTCCCAGGCTTGAAGTCAGGAAGACTCATCTTCCTGGGTTCAAATCTGGCTTCAGATAGTTCCTAGCTGTGTGACCCAGGGCAAGTCATTTAATTCTGTTGGCCTTAGTTTCCTCATCTGTAAAATGAGCTGGAAAAGGCAATGGCAAACTACTCCAGTATCTTTGCCAGGAAAATCTCAAATGGGGCCAGGAAGAGTGGAACACAACTGAAACAAATGAACCAAATCTGTCTCTTGAACTTTCTCCTACTAGCACAATTCTATTACATATAGTGAGGACAATGCTCTGGCTCTCTCCTAGTCTGGTTACATTTGTCCCTCAGTGTTCAAGGAAGGTAACTGAGGGGGTAATGGGTTGCAGGTGTGGCTCTTCTGTACTGTCATCAGTCAGTTTGGGGTCCCACCAAGTGTATTTCCCCTTTGTGAGGGGCTCAATGGACTTCACCATATGGTGGTTCCAGCTGACCTCTTCGCTTTTTTCTTTCATCTGTTCATTTTCATGAGACACTTAGATGATCTCAGAAAGCTGAAGAAAAGTGTGATGTCTCAGACCCACATCCTCCTTTTTGGTTTGTTGGAAACAAGTCCTCTAAAGTGGTTTGAGAGGAAACTCTACAAACAGGGATTTATTGGAGTTAAAGAAGGTTTTCTAACTCTAGCCAAAAAGAATAGTAGGTAGCAATTGCGATGAAAAAGGAGGGCCATTAACGTTTTTTAAAGTGGACATAAAGAAGATTAGAAGAAAGTGTAGACAAGCAGAACAGTTTTAAAAATAGCATGTAGAACTTATTATTTTTTTTAAAAACAAGTTGTATAAAATAGAAATTCACAGTTTCATATTTTTGTTGTTTAATCTTTTCGGGCTTGTCTGACTCTTTGTGACCCCATTTGGAGTTTTCTTGACAAAGATACTGGAGTGGTTTGCCATTTCCTTCTTCAGCTTATTTTACAGATGAGGCAAACATTTTCACATACAATCTTCTTTTTGTGTTCTGCTATGTATATGAAAATGTTCATTTGGGGTGTTTAAATTCAAAACAGAAAAATCATTAAATAATTTCCTTTATAATAATTTTCTTTTAAAAAAGGAGTGAATGAATAATGAAAACAATTATGAAACACTATGTGCATCAGGGACAGAAAGAAAGAAAGGAAAGGAAATATATACATATGTATATATATATATATATATATATATATACATACATATATACACATACACATTAGTATATACATATATACATGGATATATATATACATACATATATACACATACACATTAGTATATACATATATACATGGATATATATATACATATATATATATATACACACACAGATAGATGGACGGACAGATAGACAGATGGATGGATAGATAAATGGATAGATAGATAGTCTTTTTCAAAAGAATATGAGCTTCTTGAAAGCAGGAATTATTTCATTTGAGGTCTTTCTATACCCAGCATCTAATGAAATGCCTGGCACATAATAGGTCCTCTATAAAACACACTTATTGATTGATTGATTGATTGGCCTAGGGTAACTGCCTCCGGGATGAAGATAGGATTATATGTCAGGTTAATGTGAAACCCAAAAAGGAGAGGTTGCTGAGTGATGGAAATAGAAAGTCTAGAAGTGGCAATAAGGATCAAAGAATATACCTAACGGTCCTTCTGGTCCAGTGCATAGGAGGTCACAAGAAAAAGCACATCCAAAACCAAAGAGGGTGGCCAAGCATGATGTGTCTTCTGCAGGGAATCAGATTTCCTGAAGTATAAGAAAATGGAAGGATTGCAAAAGGTCCAAAGAGAAAGGAAATGTGTTAATTCTCTAACAGGGCTTCCACAATGGAAGGAAGGACAGAGCCAGATAGGGACTTGGTAGGGACAAAGTTACGGCAGATGAGGATGACAGAGTAGAGAATGTTACAAGGGAAGGGAGTTTTTGCTTAGGTAGAAGACATAGGAGCTTTTTCAATATAGGACAGGGATAGAATATCATTTGAATGGAGTTTCTACTCTCAAGGGTTCTGTGGTAGCAGGAGACAGCATCCATTCTCTCTCCAATGCTATGGAAGAAGGGAGACTGGTCTTGATGTCAAAAGCCCTATTCATAAATCTGTTCCTAAGGATAAGGTACATGGTGTCTAAGACCCTGGTCCTAAGAAGGGTCCTGTAGGTAAAAGCCTGGTTTCTAGGGCTCTGGTTTAGAGGTGGGAGGTTTAGAATCCAAAGATCTAATCCTAGAGGCAAAAGAGCTGGTATCTGGCTCTGGTCCTGGAACCAACTAGTCCTAACTCAGTGTCCCAATTCCTAGAAATTAGAAATATGTCATCTCAGGCACTGGTTCCAGAGCTGAGACCTAGTGTCCTACACTTGAATCCTGAAGGTGAGAGGTCTGGTCTCCCATCAGGGCTCCTAGAAGTAGGATACCCAGTGTCATAGAAATGAGGGACCTGGGGTCCCAGGCTCTGGTCTTAGAGATGAAGGGTCTGGTATCTGAGACTTTAGTCCTGGAGGTGAAAGTTCTGGTGTCTGGAACTTTGGAGTTAGAGGGCCTGGTCTCCCAAGCTTTGTTTCTGAAGGTAAAGGTCTTAGTATCTGAAACTCTGGTCCTGAGTTCCTAGATAGGATATTAATGGCAAGAAGTTTGTTAAGTCTTGGGCTTAATCCTAGAGAGGAGGAGCCCAATGTCTAGGGCTCTGATCCTGGAGGTGAGAAGCTTGGTGTCTGAGGCCCTGGTTTTGGAAGTGAGGATCATTTAGAGCAAGACAAGTTTCCTCTCCATCAATAAATACCCTTCCTTTACACAGCTATCGGATAGTTTATCTCTGGAATTTTGTAAACTGAAAGGAACCCTGTGAATGCAAGCAGTGAAATTATTGGGTGATGAATCATCAGAAGGATTGCCAACCAACTGATATCAGACCAATTTGACCTGTATTTTATCATAGAATCTGCTTGCTTCTTCTGGATGTTGTCTTTTATGGACCCCTTTATTTAGTTTAATTTTGGTTAATCCTAGTCATGGAGATGGGTACTGAGGAAAAGGATTAACATATTTTTACAAACTAAAGTCAGTCATGGTACCAAATAGATCCTTAATAAACGCTTATTTATTAATTGGTGCATTGACTGACAAAGTCTTTTGCAGAGTCTTCTTATAAGTTCACTTTCTTTTCTTGCAATCAGAATTATCCAGGTGGAACAGTAGCCTTATGAGGTTCAAAGCACTCCAGTCTGGGCTCTTTCCCAATTTTGCCCTAGGCTAGGCCGTGTACCTACTGGAAGTGGCCCCACGCAAACATAGCCAGTCACCAGAGACCTCAATGGAACCTCCTTGCTCTTATTGTTGAATAGTTTTCCCTCTCTCCCATACAGATCTTGTCTCTACCCCTGGGATTTACATTCTATAAAGTAAAATAAATACTTCTGATCAAACATCCTTAGGCTGAGTAGATAATTAGATATCAAGGCAGGGCTTCTTCCTTTGTGTTCATTGCAATGGTTAGGGCTTTGTATTACCACTCTTTGGTCTATCTTGCGTGGAACTCACTATCTCCAAAAAGGAAACTATCATAACTGACCCTTGAACTCAGAGAAGTTAATTGAATAAATATTCCTTGAGAGACAACTTGATATAGTGAAGCCAGCCTTGGAATCTGAAAGACCCCAGTTCAAGTCAGACATGTACAGACTGTATGATCCTGGGCAAATCACAACCTTTCAATGTACTAGGTAGCTCTATCAGACTATAAGTTTCAAAGGAGATGCCAACCTGAATTGGTAAAGGAAATTTCCTAGTTGAAAGTTCCCTAAAACAATGAAATCATGGGATTAGTCTAAAAAAATTTTCTTAATCATCTGCTACATGCAGCAAAGCAAATATTTATAGTAGAATATCTTCAGATCACTGTGTCAAGGGGAATACAAACCATAGATGACTCCATAGGACCAAAGTTTGGCATTGGAAATAAGAATTCTTGGGATTTTTCTCACTTTACATAGTAAGTTAAAAAGTGACAAGTCACTAAGCTAGTGTCTGAGGATACAAAAATGAAAAACGTTACTTAGAGGGTTGGCTAGAGAGCACTGAAAGATTTGGTGACTTGCCCTGGGTCACACAGCCAGCCTGTGTCAGAGGTGGGATACCTTCCTTCAGGTTGGCTCATTATCCATTCTATCAAGAAGAGCTAGTGTGAAATCAGGCTAAAGAGAGACAGAGCTGGATGGTGAGGTGTTTAAAATCAAGCTAAGGAGTTACTACCCTCCCTAAAGATAGTCACTTCAATTTTCTATTGAAAAACAGCTATTGACAAGGGAGTTACTGAAAGTTTTTGAAGAAGGGGAGTTACGTGGTCAGATCTTAGAGAGATTATTTTGACAATTTATAGAGGGTGGAGGAAGATAATAGGTAGCATCTCTTCATGATAAATTAGTGAGAAGTAGGGGAAAACGCAAATTTTCAGAAAGCTTAGCATGAATCCCAGAGAAGCTACATCATCCCAAGAATATGGATAGGTGGAATTGGAAAGATGATAACAAACAGATAAAAAATGAAACAGATCTCTCAGTATTTCTATAAAAACTGTTTTGATAATCAATGGCAATAAACAACCACATTGGTCCTAACACCTCAGTCCCTAAAATGTGCTGTATGAGGAAGTAGAAATGCCACTAAAGATGAAGACAGAAAGGGGAACTATGGATAACCAAGTACAAATAGAAGAAATCGATGCTGTTACAATACCATTTTGAAAACATTGAGGGATAAGTTTTCCAAAAGCTCAAAAAGAAGGGGAGGGTAAAGAATGTGCCAAATACTATGTAGAGCACTACATAAAGAGAGACAGAGAGAGAGAGAGAGAGAGAAATCTAAAAGCCCTCTGCCCTCAAAGTGCTATATTCTATTGGAAGGAAACAACATGTACACAGATAAATACATACAAAATATTTTGGATTGTGGAGGATCTGAGGGAATCAGAAAAACATCCCTCCTATAGGAGGCAGTGGCCTTTGGGCTAAGTGTTGAAGGATTCTCAGAGCCTCAGAAAAGGAGGATCAAGGATGAGAAATCTGCAAAAAGTTTGGTGTTCATGAAACAAGAAGAGGTAAATTCATGAGAAAGATATCTAGTAAGAGAGCAAATTCAATAATGATGGAGAGGGAAAGTACCAGAGGACAGGATGGAAGGGACTAGGGACTAGAAAGCAGTAGGCCTGAGAGTGGATCAAGGTTGAAGGGAAAGGCCTCAAGATGGAGATCAAGATTTTTAATCAAAAGGAGTAAGGCAGTGGTTTCTTTCTTTTTTTTTGAATTTCACAAACCCTTTCTTTTCCCACTAGGTTACTGAATCCTTTTATTCTGTACATGGAAGCCAACAAGGATCTGGCCTGTGGGCTCATTGGGGCTGCATCACAAGTACATGGCTCCACACATCATCAGCACCAGGCTTGGGGGTAAGAACAGGTCCTTCTATCCTAGTCACAAGATGATAAAGGGTCTCCCAAGAGAGAGCCAGATGATCAGGTAGTCTCTGAGGTAAGACAATTCTAACAAAGCTGTGAGAACAATACAGAAAGGTGGAAGGGAGAGGGGAAGTTAAGTAGCTGAGGCCCCTGCTACTAGTATTTGTTGCTGTCCATTCTTAGGACAGAAGTAGACTTCTACAGAGGTGACTGGCAACTGTGAGCTCTTAGGCCTCTTGACCATAGAGGTTACTTGGCCTGAGGGTTTTTGAAGTTCCTCCCAGTAAAATTAGCCTTGCTGCCCAGCTCTTTCTCAGTTCTGAGAAGCTGGTTCTATGTGGTCAGATGCTCAGATGGGCAGGGGGCACCAGTCTCAATATGCCCAGTATAGAGACCCACTACTAAGTCTGCAAAGAAGGTATCTTCAGTCTCCTCAGAATGATGGGAAACCATCACTCCCCACCCATTGGACTGGTCCAGCTTGCACTTCTGGAGAGATTTGGTCACAAAGCCGATCTGGTTCACTTTGAATAGGAGACAGTTGTAGGCTTTCTCATTTACAGCCTTTTCAGTGAGCTTGGGATTGGTCCCAGTGAGATCATCTCCTACCACTTGGATGCCTGCAGTAGCAGTGAAATTCTTCTAAGTTCCCAATCATCCTGGTCAAAGGGATCTTCCATAGACACCACTGGGTAATCCTTGAGGAAGCTCTTGTAGAGGTCCCCAAGTTCAAAAGGGGAGATGTATCTGCCAGAATCATCAGGAGACTTGAAGTCCAAATCATATTTCACAGATCAGAGGAATTCAGAGGTAGCAACATTCATGCCGATTACAACCTTATCAGTTTAGCCAGCCTTACCAATAAGCTTTCTTTAGCAGGTCCAAAGTTTCTTTATTCTCCAGGATTTTAAGAGCAAAGCCACCCTCATCTGCTATGTTGGTGGCATTCTGTCCGTATTTCTGTTTAATCACACTCTTCAAGTTGTGGTAGACCTCAGCTCCAATGAGCATGGCCTCCTTAAAGTCTGTTGCTCCAAGAGGGAGGATCATGAACTCTTGCATGGCCAACCTGTTACCAGCATGGGAACCACCACTGATCTCATTGGAGGCTGGAACTGGCAGGATGACTTCATCATTGCCTGCAAATTCAGCAACATGATGGTATAGGAAGATACCTTTCTCAGCAGCTCCGGCCTTACAGACAGCCAGAGACACTCTCAATATGGCCTTTCCACCAAATTTAGATTTATTCTCAGGCCATTCATCTCTTATCATCAATTTATCGATCTTCTCCTGCTCCAAAACATTCAGTTTCTTGCTAATCAGGTCAGGGCAATAGTTTTACTGATGTGCTCAACCACTTTTGAGACATCCTTCCCCATGGAATAGGTCTTATCTTTGTCTCGGAGCTCCAGGGTTTCATGGATACCGGTAGAAGCACCACTGGATGCAGCAGCTGAGAACTGACGTTTTTCAGTGCGGAGATCAATTTCAACAGTGGGGTTTCCATGAATGTCTAAGATTTCTCTTACCTGGATCTTGTCAATAGACAGGTTGAGTTTCTGGATAAGGCTTCCTCCTCTGGGCTCAGAGAACAGAAGCTGAAGCCACAAACGCCTTTTTAACAAGAAACACTTACTAATTTGGACTCGGACGAGCCAAATGTTATCAAATCAGATGTTTCTTTTGGGTGAGATCGTTACTATAAATATCATTATCCCTATTTTATAGTGTTATTTTCTTCAGTATTTTTTTTGGTCTCCTTTAGCAAGCAATTGAATCATTTTTTATGATTTTCTTGCATTGCTGTCATTGCTCTTTCCAATTTTTGCTCTACTTCTCTTACTTGATTTTCAAAATTCTTTTTGAGCTCTTCCATGGCCTGAGACCAATTCATATTTTTGTTGGAGGCTTTGGATGGAGGAGCTTTGGATTTGTCCTCTTTCGTTTGTATAATTTGCTCTTCTTTGTCACCAAAGTAAGATTCTGTAGTCTGATTCTTTTTTCCAATTTTTGCTCATTTCCCCAGCCATTTACTTGACTTTTGAGCTCTTTGTCAAGGTAGTTCTCTGCTTCCAGTGGAGGGGGGAATACTGTCAGCTACTTGATTCCCCCCACAATCTTTGGGTCTAGAGCTCCAGAAACAGCAGCTGCTTCTGTCACTACCCCTTCCCCTGCTTCTGCTGCTGCCAATAGCTCCAACACCAGAGGTTTCCCTGGGGCTAGGGCCAGACCTCTCTATTCTCTCACATGTCCCACAGGGCTTTTCCATTGACCCTTCCAATTTCTCCTCAACGTTTTGGGGTCATAAAGTCTGGAAACCACCACAGGTGCCTGAGACTCAGTGTCCCCAAGACCTGCTCAAGTCCTGTTTGTGCTGGTGTGGCCCACACTGGACTGCACGCTGCTCCCAGCCTGAGGTGATAGAGAGCTCCCAATGATCTTCCAGGCTGTCTTGGGCTGGAGATTTGCTTCACTCTGTCATTCTGTGGGTTCTGCAGCTCCAGAATTTATTTAGAGTCGTTTTTTCCAGGTATTTGTCTGGGTTTGTGGGGAGAACACTAGCAAGTCCGTGCTGTTACTCGGCCATCTTGGCTTCGCCCCCCAACCCTATTTTATAGATGAGGAAACTGAGGCTCAGAGCAACGATAAAGGAGACAAATTCGTGTCTATTAAAGCTTTCTGTTGTTGTTCAGTCACTAAAAA
>CM053770.1:321725859-321795024 GCA_028658325.1 Potorous gilbertii
GTAATTAGAATGTCCAGTGTATTGGGGAGGGCGGAGGGGACAAATGGGGAGAAAATTTTAGAACCCAAAATCTTGTGAAAATGAATGTAAAAAGTTAAATAAATTTATTTTTAAAAAAATAAATAAATAAATTTTAAAAAATATATACTTCAAAAAAAAAAAAAAAAGAAAAGTAGGGAAAGAAAGAGTCCTACCAAATTCCTTTTATGATACAAATGAAGTGCTGATGCCTAAACCAGGAAGAGCCAAAACAGGGAAAGAAAACTATAGACCAATTTCCCTAGTGAACATTATGCAAAATTTTCAAATAAATACTAGCAAGGAAAAGATCATACACTATGTCCAGGTGGGATTTATACCAGAAATGCAGGGCTGGTACAACATTAGGAAAACTATCAGCATACTTGACCACATGAATAAGAAAACCAACAAAAATCATATGACTGTTGACAAAATACAACATTCATTCCTATTAAAAAAAACACTAGAAAATAAAGAAATCAAAGGAACTTTCCTTAAAATAAAAAGTAGAATTTATCTAAAACCATCTGCAAGCATTATCTGTGATGGAGATAAGCTCAAAGCCTTTCCAGTAGGATCAGAAGTGAGGTAAAGATGCCCAATATCACCACTATCATTCAATATTGTACTAGAAATGTTAGCTATAGCAATGAGAAGAAAAAGAAATGGAATAAATTAGAATAGGCAATGAGGAAACAAAAGTATAATTCTTTGCAGATGATATGATAGTATACTTGAAGAATCCTCGAGAATCAATTAAAAAACTAGTTGAAATAATTAACAATTTCAACAAAGTTGCAGGATATAAAAAAAGCCACATAAATCGTCAGCATTTCTATATATTATTAACAAAGTCTAGCAGATAGAAAAAGAGAAAGTGATAGAAAGTGAAATTCCACTTAAAATAATTGTAGACGATATACTTAAGAGTCTACCTGTCAAGACAAACTCAAGAACTCTATGAACATTACAATTACAGAACACTTTTCACACTAATAAAGTAAGATCTGAACAATTGGAAAAATATTAATTACTCAAAAATGATAATTCTCCCTAAATTAATTTACTTATTCAGTGCCATACCAATCAAACTACCAAAAATTATTTTATGAAGCTAGAAAAAATAACAACAAAATTCATCTGGAAGAAGAAAAGGTTAAGAATGCCAAGGGAATTAATGGGGATGGGGGTGGGGGAAAATGTGAACACGGCTTAGCAGTACCAGACTTCAAACTTTATTATAAAGTGGCAATCATCAAAACTATCTGGTACTGGCTAAGAAAAACTGGGGTGGGTCAGTTAAATAGATTAGGTGCACAAGACTCAGAAGTAAATGGCCATTATAATTTAATGTCTGATAAACCCAAAGACCTCAGCTTTTGGGACAAGAATTCATCCACCATTTGACAAAAACTGCTGAGAAAACTGGAAAACAGTTAGGCAGAAACTAGATGTAGACCAACATCTCACACTCAAGAAAAGGTCAAAATGGGTATATGATTTAGACATAAAGGGTTTCATGAAATCATTTTGTCTGATAAAGACCTCATTTCACAAATGCATAAACAATTGAGCAAATTTACAAGAATATGAGTCATTCCCCAATTGATACATAGTCAAAGGATATGAACAGGCAGTTCACAGACGAAGAAATCAAAACTATCTATAGTCATATTTTTTTAAATGCTCTAAATCACTATTAATTAAAGAAATGCAAATTAAAACAACTCTGAGGTACCACCTCACACCTATCAGATTGGCTAATATGAGAGATAAGGAAAATGAGCAATGTTGGAGAGGATATGAAAAAATCAGGGTACTAATGTTTTGTTGATGGAGTTGTGAACCATTCTGGATAGCAATTTGGAATGATGCCCAAAGGGCCGTAAAGTTGTGCATACCTTTTCACCTAGCAACACTACTATTAGGTCTGCTTCCCAAAGAGATCATCAAAAAGGGAAAAGTATCTACATGTACAAAAATACTTACAGTAGCTCTTTTCATAGTGGCAAAATATTGGAAATTGAGGGGATGCTCATCAATTGGGGAATGGCTGAATAAGCTGTGACATATGAATGTAATAGAATACTATTGTGCAATAAGAAATGATGAACAAGCAGATTTCAGAAAAACCTGGAAAGAATTACATGAACTGATATAAAATGAAGTGAGCAGAACCAGGAGAACACTGTATACAGTAACAGCAACATTGTAAGTATGATCAACTCTGAATGACTTGGCTATTCTAAGTAATACAAAGATCCAAGACAATTCCTGAGGACTTATGATGAAAAATGTTATCTATCTCCAGAGAAAAAACTTGTGGAGTTTGAATGCAGACCAAGGAATATTATTTTTTACTTTATTTTTTCATGGTATTTTTTCATGGTCTGTTTTCTTTCACAACATGACTAATATGGAAATGTTTTACATAACTGCACAAGTATATTAAATTGCTTTCTGTTTCAAGGAGGGGAGTGGGGAAGAAGGAAGAGATTTGGAACTCAAAATTTTAAAAAATTAATGTTAAATATTAAGTATTATATCATTATTAAATTTGAAAAAAAACAACAATGGAAATAAAGTCAACATTTTGAAGCAATAAAAGAAAAACTAGGTAGCAAAGTGGTAGAGTGACCAGAGTAGCATCAAGAGGACCTGAGTTCAAATCCAGCCTCAGGTATTTACTAGCTGTGTGACCCTGGGCAAGTCATTTAACTGTTTACCTTAGTCCCTCATCTGAGCTGGAGAAGAAAATGTCAAACCACTCCAGTATCTTTGCCAAGAAAACCCCAAATGGGGTTATGGAGAGTCAGACTCAACTGAAATGACTCAATAACAAAAGAACCAAACAAACTGATTAAGTCTAAAAATAAAGATTGTTGCCATATTGTTAGAATTAAAGGATCATATCTATTTCTGTTGATAACTGGTAAACTGCTTTCAGGAAATGTATTTTCTAGAGAGGCAGAGGTTGTTGGGGAATATATGCTGTAGCAAAACAAAACAAAAATTAATACACAAATAAATTCGGGGACTTGGCTCATGAATCTGAAGATTTGGAAGGGAACTATGTGAGGGCATTCAGTCCCATATAACCCAAGGCATGGAATGCTTTTACATTAAATGACAAGAAGACATTCAACCTGGGTTGCAACATTATTTGGAAGAAAAAGAAGAGTTGTCCATCTCTGTAGAGGATAAGAAGAAATGAACTTGCACTTTAGCACTGTTGTTCAAGGGAACTTTCAAGAAGTCTGGGTTACTTGGTAGAAAGGGACCGAGAATTTAATATAGATATCATGAAATTCAGTTTTGTTCAACAAACATTTAAATACCTACCATGAGCAAGGCAAGGCTGTGGGCACAAAAAAGATGAAAAATAGCATCTCCCCTGATCATGAGGATCTTACCATACTAAGAGGCATATACAGTGCATACCAAAAAGTATAGCACGTGATAGAGTGAGACAAAGGAGAGGTCCAGACAAAATTACTGCGAATAAACGGAACTCTTTAAGGACAGGAGTGGGGCAGTGTCTGAGAGGGCTTCAGGGAGGAGGTAACATCTGAGTTGAGAACGAGAAAAATATTTCAAACAGCAGCAATAGGCTAAGAAGACTGGCCAGAGGCATTCCATGTCTTTGCCCATCCTGACCCCTCTTCTTTAGTGGATGCAAGGTTGAATCCCCCAGGACAGAGATACACAATGTCCAAAGCCTTCATTTGGCTCCTCAAATTGGATAAGGCCCAACCCAACCAAGTGATCCCTATTATCTGGCCTTTTCCTCCCCAATTTCTCCACCACCACACCCCATCAAAGCTTTCTTTTAAGTTCTTAGTTCCATAGTAGGGACTCCAAAATGGCAGAGTAGTAATGAGTTGGACGATTTGGGTTAATCCTGAACTAAATGAGGGGCTAATTCTCCTTGTAAAAACCTGTCAGCTGCTAGTTAACAGCTCCTCTGACCCTAAAGGCATGGAGGAGGGGGGTGTGGGGGTTTACCGGTAGACCTCTGTTTTTAGGAACAGTTGGATCTGTACCTGGGGGAGGTGGGGGAGAGAAATCTTTTTTCCTATTTTTTTTTTCTAAAATGTGAATATAAACTTTATGAAAGGGGCCTGGTCTCTGTTCACCCCGGGTGCTAATAACCCACAGCTGAAATCAGAGGTGGAGAGAAAGGGGGTTGGGAGGAGAAAAGGAGGAGGGATAAGGAAGAACAGAAGAGAGAAAGGGAGGGGAGGGAAACAGAAGGAAAGGGTGGAGGTGGACATTTAATATTGAATTTGCTTTTTTTAAATGTGGAAACTTTTAGACACAATCCGGCCCCTGTGTTTAAGTCATTAAAATATGTTTAAGCGTTTTCTGGTTTCAGTTTGCTCTGCAGACAGCCTAGTTACAGAACTGTATTTTATTTTTCTTTTAAATTGGTGAAAGAAGGAACAAGAGAGAGAGACAGAGAGGGTGAAAGAAGGTCAGAAAGTGGGAGACTGACTGGGAGAAAGAGAAAACAAGGGGAGAGTTAAAGGGAGGGATAGAGGAAAGGGGGGAAGAGGAAAGGGTAAGACAGACAGCATTTCCAACAGATTTTTTCTTTTTCTCGTTCCTGGGGTGGGGAAAGGGGCGGAGAAGGAGAAAGAACAGGGCTTCCAGTGTCTGATGCTTAATCCGAAGGAATCCCGCTAGGCCTTTTATGGGCTGGGCACTTGTTGACAGGATTTACATTCTTCGTATGTTATCTGAGGCATCGCCTGAGCATCAGGCTCCAGGGAATTGTTACATGCCTGGTTTAAAATCACACCCACCACCCTTGCTGGCTCTGGGGCTGCAAAGGAAGGGAGGAGGGGTAGAGATGAGGTTCGAGATAGCTCGACACTTTGTAGAAGGCTGACCTGAGGAGGCTGGAGAAGGGAGTTCTATGTGGGAATGAGAGAAAACCAGGGACAAGTCTGTGGCCCCAAACCCACAAGTTCCTGTCCCCAGAGAACAGGCAGACCTCAGTGGGTATGAATGAGGACCATACTCCCCAACTCCGCCAGACTTAGGAAGGTAAAAGCTCTTTCCATGACAGAAGCTGAGTAGGGAAGGAATAAGGGGATACATTTCAATCACTCACATGATCTCACATCCCTCTGGGTCTCATTCAGTCCTCCCTGGATGGGTGAGGGAGTAGAGTAACATCCAGAATTCCTCCAAATCTGGTACTCTGGCATATGACTAAGACCAGGACCCTCAGTAGAACTGGGCTCTGAATTTCTTTGGTTTCTATTATTGAGTCATTTCAGGTTGTCCAACTCTCCATGACCCCATTTGGGATTTTCTTGGCAAAGATACTGGAGTGGTTCACTATTTATTCTCCAGATCCTTTTATAGATGAGGAAACTGAGCCAACAGGGTTAGGTGACTTGTCCAGGCTCACACAACTACTAAGTGTCTGAGACCAGATCTGAATTCACGAAAAGGAGTCTTTCTGACTCCAAATCTGGCTCTTTATTCACTACAGTCTGAAATATATTGACAAAAGATTTCTTGGGAAGTTTCCTCTGCTGTGTCCTTCTGCAGAATGTGCTAATTTGGCTCTAGGAATGGAAGAGGGAATGAGGAAGAAACCCAGTGTGGGGACTAAATACTATGGACATCCCTTTGGCCCAGGGCATGGAGCTGGCCTGGCCTACTCTTTCTGATGGAGAGCCAGAACCAGGACTCAATTGTAAATTGACCTCTGCCTCTTTCTTTGTAAACCTGGTCAAGTCATTTCCCCAACCCATCTTTCCTGTTAGGTAATATCTAAAGTCCCCTTCAGACCTAAAATTCTTTGCTTGTACTTCTACCAGGCTGGCAGCTTCTGGCACACTAGAGATCAAGAATCTGAAACAAGCCTTAGGATTTGTCTCATGTGTAAACATCCAGATCTTTTTGGCTCTCCCAGCCCCAGCACCATGACTACTCTAAGACTCTTTTGGAACTGTTTCCCCTGG
Source organism: Potorous gilbertii (assembly GCA_028658325.1). Classification (NCBI taxonomy): domain Eukaryota; kingdom Metazoa; phylum Chordata; class Mammalia; order Diprotodontia; family Potoroidae; genus Potorous; species Potorous gilbertii. The sequence continues at coordinate 321,731,859 of CM053770.1, forward strand.
ACAGGACCTTAACTTTTCCATCAGAGGAATGGGAAGATTCAAGCAATCTTTCCCTGTTTACCCTTTGTCCACAACCCCTAGTACAAAGGGTTTATACAGGCCACCTCATGGCAGAGGTGAGAAAGTACTGTGAGTTCCCAAACACGTGGAACATGTCAACTTTTCTTTCTTTTTATTAAAATCAGGAGGTGGGCCGGAGAGGGAGGCCTGCATCTAAAAGATGAAAACACAGTAGGTGGAAGGAAGGCTGGGGGGGTGGGGGTCACTGGAAGCTCAGCGGGTGTGTGGAAGTCTATGTTTGTGTATGTGTGTGTGTGAGGGAGAGAGGGGCCAGGCTGGGGAAATTTGAACCTCTTCATCTGGTAAAGTACTCATGTAAGGCGATCCCTTACCTCCTCCCCCAATGGGGGGAAGGATTGAGGAGAGTGAACCAAGCTGGGCACAGATGGCCAGTCTACCTGCTCTAGGGCTCCCCTTCCTACTACATTCCTCCCATTGCCCAGGAGGGAAGGGGAAATTGAGAGGTGGAGAGCCTTGAGGAATGGCTCAGACTGTATGTATGTATTTACCCCTGTGCCTTACTGACCTTAGACCCTGAGCAGTCACCCCCATACACTAACTTTGGGGAGGGCCACTTTGGTGTGGAAGAAAGGGAATGATGGCAGGATCGGTGTTCTATGTGTGTCCATGGGAGGGCCACCACATGTGTGTGTGTGCAGGTCACTGTGTGTACCTGAGCAGGTGTGCAAGCCTCTAGGAAGAAGCAACCTAGAAAGCATGAGAAGTTGGAGTGAGAACTAAGAGGTATAGTGAGTTGGCTCAGTCTCAGGCCTTTTTTTGGTCAAAAATTTTATAATTTTTAGTACTCTTTAACTAAAGGTAGAATGGAGAGGTAAAATTATTTATAATCACTATTAACTTCATTATGTTATAAATTAAAGAAAAATGCCCTTAAAAGGCTATTGCCAAATTTTTGAAATCCACAAACACAATAGTCACATTGCACCATGTCACATCTGTGAATCTGCTGAACTATCTGTGGGATCCACCTAATAAGTGATAGCCATTCTTCACAACACCAATGTTCTTTTCCCTTTTCCATGTGAGCACTTATAGAGAGATCTCCTGGAAGATGACACCCATACAGATGTGATTATCTGATGATGGACTTGAAAGGATGCCAAGAGGTTACCAGTTATTGAAAAGTTTGTCCATATTCTAGAAGATGTCAGCACCATGGCTTTCCAGCATATGAGGTCTCCCGATATGTTCCAACAGCATAAAACTTGCAACCTGCTGTGCCATGATTTCCTTTAATCTTGAAGTGTTTTGATGCTAAATCAAAAGTCGACCCCGACATACAAAAATATTTGTAGCAGTTCTTTTTGTGGTGGCCAAGAACTAGAAATTGAAGGAATGCCTATCAGTTGGGGAATGGTTGAGCAAGTTGTGGTATATAAATGTAATGAAATACTATTATGCTATAAGAAATGATGAATAGGCAGACTTCAGAAATACCTGGGAAGACTTATATGAACTGATGCTGAGTGAAATGAGCAGAACCAGGAGAATATTGTACACAGTAAGAACCACAGTGTGTGAAGACTCTTTCTGATAGACTTAGCCCTTCACAGCAATGCAAAAACCTAAAATATTTCCAAAGACTAATGGCACAAAATACCATCCACATTCAGAGGAAGAAATATGGAGTCAGAACACAATGAAGCAGACTATTTTCTTATGTTTGATTTTGTTTAGTTTTTCTCATGGTTTCTCCCATTCATTTTAATTCTTCTGTGCAACATGACTAATGGGAAAATGTATTTAATAAGAATGCCTTGAGGAGGGGGAGAAAATTTAAAACTTATGGAAGTGATTGCTGAAAATTGAAAGAAAATAAATAAATAAATTTGGATAAAAAATAAATAAATGAATAAATCAAAAATTGAGGTGCTAAAGGTCAAAAAAGTCTTAGGAGCAGCTCTAAGGGACTGATTCTGCCTTTTCTGACTCAGCATGCCTTCCAGATCCCTAGTGCTGCCCCCAATATCTTTAGCAAGCCACAAAAAGTGAGTACTTCAGTTAAAAGGCAGGAATCTGAATCAGGAGACATGGATTCAAGGTTCTGATCCAGGCTCCACTTGAAAGTGGAACCTACATAGAAAAGAGCTCCAGAAATCGAATGTCTTCAAATATGTGAGCACCTGGGTGACTTTAATCCCTCTGGGCCTTCATTATCTATTCTGGAAAATGAAGCAGTTAAACTACATGAACCTTAAGGACCAATCTATTTCTAAACTGATGACTCCTTGGCCAAAGGGAAGGTTTTGTCACCAGCTAAATGACCTTGGATGAATCATTTTTTGTTCAGTTATATCCTATTCTTTGTGAACCCACTTGGGTTTTTCTTGGCAAAGGTACTGGAGTGGTTTGCCATTTCCTTCTCCAGCTCATTTTACAGATGAGGAAACTGAGGCAAAGAGGGTTAAGGGACTTGCCCAGGGTTACACAGATAATAAGTTTAATCCTCCTGATATCAGGCCTGGCACTCTATCCAGTGCTCCATCTACCTACCCCAAATAACTTTTCCTGGTGTCAGTAAGTCAACAAGAATTTATTAAGTGTTTATCTTACTGTGCTAAACTCTGGGGATACAAAGAGAGGCAAAAGATAGTCCCTTCCCTCAAAGAGTTTATAATGTAATTCTGTAATGGAAAGAATAAAGGATTTGGATTCAGAAACCCCTGATTTAAATCCTACTTCTGTTACTTATCCCAGTAAGAAATTCAGCAAATCACTTTCCCTTTCTAGGTCTCAGCATTCCCATGGGTAAAAATGAGGTGCTGGAGTCAGAAGATGCTCCCAAAAGTCACTTGCAGCTCTGGAGTCTGTAGTGCCAGGATCCTGCTTGCCCTGTCTGCTTAGTTTCTTCCTCCATAAAATGATCCTCTGAGGAGATTGGACTAAACATCTCTAATGTCCATTCCAGCTCTGAATTCTATGACCTTACAAGCTCTCTGTGTCTACCCTTTAGAACTGGTATAATACTTTGCATCGCATGCATACTTATGAGTGGAAAATGAGTTCGTGGCTGAGAAGCGCTATAAAGGCTTGTTACAACATACTCTTATCTTGTAAAGGACATTGATAATTAAATGAATCGCCCACCCATGCCCTCAGCGCACATCATATGGGATTCCCTTCCACTTCAAGTCAATACAGTAATGACTTGTTTTTATATGGACTGTTAAGGAACCTTAAAAGGGTCCTCCTCATTAACAACCCTGTGAGGGAGACAGAACGAGTATGACTATCTCCATCTTACAGATGAGAGAACTGATCTTCAGAGAGGTTGAGTGCTTTGCCCCAACCCATAAATCTTAGGAACATTTAGGGCCATGCTGGAACCTAGGCCTGATTAATAGACCTACTGGTTCTGTTCCCATAGCAGCTCTGTGATGAGGAGAGAAGTGGGAGGGCTACCGGGGCTGAGGGTGGGATGGACAGGTGGGCAGATGGGTGCAGTATACAGAGGGAGGGGGGAAAGGTCATAGATTTAGAGCTAGAATCAATCTTATCAGTGACAGCTAGAGCATGCCATGGATATAAAGCTGAGCTTGGAACCCAGGAAGACCAAAGTTTGCATACTGCCGCAGACACTTGCTCTGTGATCTCTGACCAACCACAATCTCTCTGCTTTCATTTCCTCACCTGTAAAATGGGGATAATAGCATCTGCCTAACAGGGTTGTGATGGAGACCAGCTAAGGTAACAGACTTAAAGTGCTTGGCAAATTGTAACATGCTATATAAATGCTATCATTTTACAGATGAGGAAACTGAGGCCCAGAGGAGTGGTGACTTACCCAAGATCACTTCACCTGTCCAAAGCAGTAAAAGGTAGGGCCAGGATTCAAAACCCTGTTCCAGTACTCTTGCCATCAGGGTTTGTTCCCAAAGAATAATCCATGGAGAAAACTTCCAGGGTGGAATGTAAAACTTATTGAAGGCAAGAACTATTTCACTTTGCCTTGATTCCCCAGTAATAATAGTAGTGGCAGCTAATATCTATAGTTTAATTTTATATAAGCTTAATTTTACTTATTTAAGGGCAAATCACTTTACATGTATCTCATTTCATCCTCACAACTCCTGATGGGTGAGTAACTGGTATTAGTAGCTATTACTATTTCTTTTACAAATGAAGAAACTGAGGCACATAGAAGCGAAGTGCCTTCCCTACGGTCACACAGCAATTGAGTGCTAGGCAAACTCAGCATTTCAATTGAGATGCCCTGCCCACTCTCTATGCCAAACTGGGAACATTTAGGGTTTCCCAGAAACCTTTCCCACGCAAACTCAAGTTTCTCCCTAGTAGCTTAAGGAAGGAAACAACTATTTATTATGCTCTTACCGAGCGCCAGGCATTTTACAAATATATCCATTTTATCATCACAATCCTGAGAGATTTTGTTTTTATCCTCCAACTCCATTTTATACAATTAAGGAAACTCCAGTTAGAGAGGTTTCAAGTGACTTGTTAGGGTCTGAGGCTGGATTTGAACACATCTTCCCAACGTCAGGCCGGACCGTTCTAGCCACGGCACTAGCTGGCTGCCTGATGATCGAGGGGTGGGTGTTCATGGGACAGAGGACAGGGAATGATCTGGAGAGCTATCGCCTCTGGGGCGCCCCACTGCCTCGGTCTCCACCTCCCTCAGATCAGGCCTGGACTGGCTCTGGAAATTGGTGCCACACAAAACATCTGAAGGCTGGCAGGGTCAGCAGCCCCTGAGGTCACTGCCTGTCAGTCCACATTAAGATATGCAAAATCCCAAGCTCCAGGCTCTGCAGTCTTCTCCGACAGTCCCTGCAGTGTAATTGGTGTCAAGCCTTGGATTACCATAATTGCTACTGTCTGGGGAAGCCATATCCAGGCCCCTCAGGAGCTGGCCCAGAGCTGGTGGCAGCTGGGCCCCAGGCTGGCCCACACAGATCCTTCTTGACCCATCCATGGCCTTCTGAACTCAGTCTTGACCCCAGCAGACCCTGAGATTCCAGCCTGAACCGTTGGGGGTGGGGTGGGGGGAAGAGATGGAAAGGGGTTGTAAGGAGGGCAGCTGGGGTCTCCTTATTAAGAAAAACCAGTGCTTTGGGGGACTTTATATTCTATTTTCATAAATTTCTCTACAGTGTCCAGCACTAAGATTACAACTAAATTCAATTAACGTGCGTTAAGAGTCTACTATTGGCAGAGCATTGTGTGGATGTGGGTTGTAGGTGTGAGTGCGGGTAGAAGAAAGGGTATTGAAATATAAATTTTAAGACAAGGTCCATGCCCCTGTGGATCTTACAGTCTGACTGAGGGACAAGCCTCCCATCCAGCACCAGAACGCACCATAATATATGAGGACATTTTAGAGATGCCAGACTAATGCTGAGTGTTTTCAAGATGGAAAGTGGTTGGAGGTGATCCGATACAATGGGGAAGAATGTTGAATCTGGAGGCAAGAATCCTGAATTGGAATCAGGCTCCATGCCTGGAATCTTAGCAATTCACAATTTCTAATAATTTTCTTAGTTTCTGCATCTGTCAAATGAGAGCACTCCCTACCACAGATAGCTATTTGTATCAAAAGGCAGATTTCAGCTCAATGTAAAGAAAAACTTCTTATTTTTGTACTGTTACTGAAAAGTAACACTGACTTTATCCTACGTATAGTTGGCATTTCAAATAAGTGGATATAGAAAAGAAAGAACTTCTTTAAGAATCAGAGTGGTCCCGAAATGCAACGGATTGCCTTGAGATAATGAGTTCCTTGTTACTGGAGATAATTCACGAGAAGGTTAGATACCCATTTGTTGAAGAAATTGCAGAGAAGTTCAGGTACAAATTGGACTCACTGACCTCTGAGGTTCCTTTCAAACTAAGAGTCCATGGATTCATTGAGTGATGTCAACTGAATGGGAGCCAGCCTCTAACCTGTGGGTGGCCAGAGTCACACAAAGCAAGCCAGAGACAGGAGAGTCAGGATACAAACCGAAGTTTCATTTATTTCAGAGTGAGGGCAATGGCGTTTGCAATGGAAGCCCCCCTCCTAAATCCTTTGCACCTCTAAATTTTTGGAACCATGATGTGGGAACACAGATTTAGAAGTGGAACTCCTTCATCTTAGTACCTTCCCTCTGCTCGCACTTTATCCCCTATATATCTTATTTGTCCATAGCTGGAAGAGTCCCTTTGTGACCTTGAGCAAATCACCTAATTTCTTTGGGTCTTAATTTCCTGCTCTGTTAAATGAGGTGACAGATTAGATGTCACTCAGATGTTTATTTCTCTCCCAGAGTAGTGCAGAGGAAATGTATTTCAATGGTTTCCTCCAATAAAAGGATTTGGGTTCAAAGCAACTACTAGGCAGTTAGGTGGTACATGGGATAGAGCACTGAAATTGGAGTCAAGAAGACCCGAGTTCAAATCCAGCCTTACATATTTGTTTAATGATGTGACTCTGGGTAAGTCACCTAACCTGTCTCAGTTTGCTTTTCAGTGAAATGGGGATAACAATGATATATAACTTCCAAGGCACTTGTGAGAAACAAAAAACCAGGTATCCAAAGTATTGTACAAGCCTTGAAAGCCTATATAGAGGCTAGCTATTTCTACTCACTAAGAGTGTAACCTTGGGCAAATCACTTCTGCTCTCTGGAAATCCTTTCCTCATCTCAAAATAAAAATGGGGGTTGTGCCAGATGAGTGGTGCCAAATTTAAATAGAATCCATACATAAGGAGCCCCACCAGTCGCATATTGTTTTTGTTTAGCTGACTAATGTCTGGCTCTTCATGACCCCATTTGGGACTTCTGGGCAAAGGTACTGGAGTGATTTGCCATTTCCTTTGACAGCTCTTTTTACCAGAAACTGAGGCAAGCAAGGTTAAGTCACTTGCCCAGGGTCACGCAGCTAGTGTCTGAGGCAAGATTGGAACTCATGACGATGATTTTAAGTTTAGTGCTTTACCTACTGAACCAACTGGCTAAACTATTAATCATGCTATAAAATTAAAAGTGTAGCCTGCATGTTTTCAGAGAGCTGGTTGTTAAATATTTACCAACATGCCACTCCTTCTAGTTCTAAATCTTAGGATCCAGTGGTCTGGGTTTGAGTCTCAGTTCCGACCTTGCTTACAAATTATGTGACCATGGGCTAGTCATTTAAATTTTCTGAGCCCCAGTTTCCTCATCTGTAAAATAGGGCCCGTGCTCTACTACCTGCTTCACAGGATTGTTTCAAGGAAACTGTCTTATAAACCTTAAGCGAAACATATAAAAATTCATTACTGTTAGTATTCCTGCTTTAACTTTTGGCGAGTCTTGTTATGCTTTCCAGCGGTATTAGCATCTTGGTAGAAATTCCTGAAGACAAAAACCTACCAAACCTAAACTAATGAATCTCGAATAGTGTAACAGGTAATGGGAAGCTTTGGAGATGGGGAGAACAGGGGCAAATAGGTGTTTATGCCCCTCAAATAACACTGCCTTTTCTGCCTACTCAGAAAGTAAACTCTGTATCTATTTATGTGCATGAATTTCCCTGGACAAAAGTATGTTGTGAAACTGCTGGTCACAGCAATAGGGAGAAACAAGACAGAAACTCCTTTGTATTTGAGACTTTTAGGTGCTATCCCTTAAAATCTTGGTGCTATGGGAAGAGGTAGATCTGGAATAAAAAGACCTTGGTTCAAAACCCTGCTCTTCCTCTTATGAAGTGTATGTATTTGAGCAAACCACGGAACCTCCTTACGTCTTAATTACTCTATACAATGAGTGGGACAGGTCAAATGACCTCTAACATTCCTTTCAGATCTAAATCTAAGATGCTATGAGAATAGTGCTCTTTCCACGACACTAGGATGCCTGTTGAGTCTGGATCCCTCCACAAAATGGAGGAATACAGCAATAAGGGAAGGGAGTGAGCTTTGTGGAGGGATACTTCATGGCAAGTGGGCCAGGGGGGTGATAAGGCGGTTGCAAGATGAGGAGTTCCCAGGCACTGAGTGAAATCCCAAGATGAGACAGCAATACAGGAGACATGGTTTTAAAGTTCAGACAAAGTCAGGAATAGGTCTTGGAGGGGAATGTAATTCCCTGGAATTTCCATTCCAAATGCTAGTTGACTTGAAGGTCACCTCTCTTTTATTGCTCTTATCCTTTATAGTACGTAGTTGGTGGGGCAGGTGACTTGGCTACACATGATGGAGTAACATGCTAAGAGCTAAAAAATGGCTGTGAGAGGAATCTGAGACTGGAAGAGAGGAACAATGGCAATTATACTTAAAAAATCGTCAAGCAGTCCATGCCCTTTGACTCAGAAATCCCATACCACAAGAAGGTCAAAGATAGAGGGAAAGTCCCATGTATTCAAAAACTGTTGGTAGCATCACTTCTTTGGTAACAAAGAACTGGACTCAGAATGGGTACTCATTGATTGGATTATAGTTATACAAATTTTGGGTATATGAATGCAATAGAGTATTACTGTGCAGGAAGAAAGGTTGATGAAGAGCCACTTGGTATAGGGAATAGAGAGCTAGCCTCAGGTACTAACTCTGGCACATACCAGTACTGTGACTGTGGGTGAATCATTAAGCTCTCAGTACCCCCAAGCAATCCTCTAAGACAAGGATATGTAGCTTTCTTTGGGAGGGGGGATCATAGATCCCTTTTGGAGTCAGATTAAGTCTATAGGTGCCTTATCAGAATAATGTTTTGAAAAGCATAAAATTAAATAATAAGAAGATTACAAAGGAAATCAAAGGTTAGTAAAAATAAAGATGTAACATTTTCTTTGTTCAAATTCATGGATCCCCTGAAATCTATCCATAAGAAGTCTATAGACTGACTGAAAGTTAAGACTTCCTCCTCTAAAGATATTCTAAATTAGGTGATTTGCATTAGAGGGAGTACCAGTATGAAGTCACAGGAAGAAAAAGAAAAAAAGGAAGGAAGGAAGGAAGGAAGGAAGGGAAAGAAAGAGGGAAAGAGAAAGAAAAAGAAAGGAAGAAAGGACAAAAGGAAGGGAGGAAGGAAAAGACAAATATGAGGAATTCAGAAAAAATGGCAGGATTTTTATATGTTGATACAGAAGGAGATTAGCACAAACTACACAGTGACCACACTGATGTATAGGAAAACATTGAAAGGCATCAGAATTCTAATCAATGTAGTGACCAATGATGACTTTGGAGACTAGCAGTAAAGCCAGGCTCCCTGGTCTGCTTCAGAGAGATAATGTCTATAGGTGATGAATGAGAATTCCATTGTCATCACATCATCATCACATCACATTAAATGTGTCCAGTGTGTTGATTTGCTCTGCCTACTTAATTTTTTCTGTTCCATGGGTTCTACAGTTGGAGAGAATTATACTGACATGACAGAGGTGGAAAAAAAAGAACATCAATAAAGGGTGGGGAGGGTTATTTTCCTTTTAAACAATGGACCAATAATTTTGATCCAGAGACCCCCATGTGAGAGAACCCCACAATTAGCCTAGCTCTAGAGGTATGATGAAAATAATTCTTGCTGAAGTTATGAAGGTAGTTGGACCGTTATTTGGAGTTTCTTGTCTAATGTGGTTAATGGGCCAGATTGGGCTTGGAAAACTTTGGTTGCTGCTCATTCTTGGGACATTCTGGGGAATTCTGGGAGTACGTAATTTTTTTTGGTTTTACTTACAGTGCTACTGATCTTATTCTGATGTATCAGTCCAGAATATTTACACCTTCTTTTCCCTTTGTGAATTGGGTCTGACCTGTAATCTCATCAATGTATGAGACTTCCATCAATGCAAATCAGCAATGATCCTATATAACTCCAAGCCTACAAAGTTGCCTGGGGTAGTAAGAGGTTCGGAAAGTGAATTGCCTTTGGCCACTGAATTAGTATGTAACACAACCAGGACTTCAAACTCTAGTATTTCTGCCTCCAAGGCCACTGCTCTGTCCATTTCAATGTCCCGCCTCTTTTCTTAAGAATAAATTGTAAAGAACACACACTTGTGGTTTACTTTGTATGGACTCAAGACACAAAAAGGAAAGAGGAAAAGGACATGGGGAATAAGTCTAGGCAAAAACCAGGGGTTGGGTGGCACAGATTACAGAAGGGGAGCCCTGCCAGTTCGGGAAGTGAGAAGATCCAGAAGCCTGTGTGTTTCAGGGATCAGGGAAGCTTAGTAAAGAAAGGAAAGTGAAAACCCTGAGCTCATCTCAAAGACTTATACACCAAGCAGAGGAGCTGTTGGGGGCCCTGGGAAGCTAACTGTCAAGTCGAAGGCTCAGGGCTGACTTCTTGCATTAGTTATAATAGCAACATTAAAAATGTCAGTTCCTCGAGGGACTGAGAAAAGCATATGGTGATCCAACCGTGAGGACTCGAAAGACCCAGGAGAGACTGAGCATTCCAATTCATCTGCCATACATTACTACCTCTATGGTTAGCTCATCATATTTGTGCCAGACAGTGCCAAAATCCACTTTAACCCTATTAAAGCTTATGTAATCTCTGAGCCTCAGTCTCCCCAGATAGTGGGGATTACATGTGGGACATCACTACTCCTGGTTCTCTTGAACATATTGAAAGGGGTTTAGTAAAACTATATCCAACTAAGACTCAGGAGACCTTGCTGTATGACCTTAGATGAGTCACTTTCCTCCTTTGGGGGTCCGAATTGCCTCATAAGTAAAACTGAGACTTGTCTAGATAATTTCAACGTCCCTCCAACCTTGGAATATCCCCATACAAGATCTTCCCACCTTGTGTCATTGGTGTATTCCTTCGCTTTGTGATGGGGCCAGCCTTGACTTCATTTCCTTCCTGCCTCTGTTCCTATATTTCTCTGGATTTTGAAACCATGCCCATGTGCCCGGAAACTTCATTCCATTCGCAATCCCATCCCCCACTCCACTTATGAACTCCCTTTTTTTGTCTTGTTTTCCATTGGAATCTAAGCTCTTTCAGGCTTGTGATTGTATCCCCAATACTTAGACAGTATCTGCTACATTTGTCGTTCAGTCATTTTTCAGTTGTGTTCTACTCTTTGTGACCCCATTTGGGCTTTCCTTGGCAAAGATACTGGAGTGGTTTGCCATTTCCGTCTTCAGTTTATTTTACAGATGAAGAAACTGAGGCAAACACAGTGAAGTGACTTGCCCAGAGTCACACAACTAGTAAGTGTCTGAGGCTAGATTTGAACTCAGAGAGATGTCTTCCTCATTCCAAGGCTAATGTTCTATCCACTGCACCATTTAGCTGCCTTGTCTGGTGTCTATTAAGTGCTTAATCATTTCTTGCACAGTGGAAGGGGGGTAAAATTGTAGTGCAACATAGATAGGAAAAGGTTAGGAGAAATGAGGAGAAAACAGAGATCAGGACTAGAGGTATTTTATTCCTGCGTAGCCTATGATTAAATAACCCAGTGAAAGTACCAGGTGGTGGGAGTTTGCCATGAAGATGTACATAAACTGATAAAACATAGGCTTATATAAACTGATAGAGTGGGACCAGGAGATATGCAGTATCAACAACATTGTAAAGAAAAACAACTTTAAATGACTTAAGAACTCTGATCAATGTGTGTGTTCATCCTTCGTTGCCAAAGAAGACCTTGCCATTAGAGAAATGATGACATGACTTGCACTTGACTTTGTTTTGAGTGAGAGAGGGCTGTGCAGGTCACCAGCCTTACTTCTCCTCCAGAACCATCTGAATTCAGTGACCAGATATTCATCAGGATGATTGGAGATGACCCAGGATGAGGCAGTTGGGGTTAAATGACTTGCCCAAGGTCACACAGCTAGTGAGTGTCAAGTGTCTGAGGTGAGATTTGAACTTGGGTTCTCCTAACTCCTGCACTGGTGCTCTAGCCATTGCATCACCTAACTGCCCAGCGATCAATCAATGACAATGTGTTCAGAAGACTGATTATGAGATGTACTGCCCATCTGCCAATAGAATAGTGATGGATTAGAGATGCAGAATTAAGACATACATTTTTGAACATGGCAGATGTGTTGAAGTTGTCTACATGGGTAGAGGTAGTTCCCCTACCTGGAATGTCTTACACTGATGAAATCATAGATCAGGACCCCTGCCCCCAAAAATTATACAAACAAGGAAACTGAGATACAGACAGGTTCAGTGATTTAGCCAATAAATTAACAGACAAAGATCTTCAGGCTCCAAGTCTTATGTTACTTCCATTAGACTATTGTGTTTTCCTGTCCCAACATTTCCAGTAGAGAATAACCTAGCAGAAGCATCTGACTAACAGATGACTATCTTTTTTATAATCACAAGAACTAAGCTCACATTCATTATTCCCATGCATTTAAGGTTTGCAAGGAACTTTTCCCACAACAGTCCCAAGATAGATAATGGTAACGTTAGCTCCCTTTCATAAGATGAGAACATGGAAGCTTAGAAACTAAGAGCAGGCAGTCACCAAGTAGCCAAGTCCAGACTTCCAGGTATCTTTATTTCCACCAAATAACAGTACATGAGAGATTGGAGGGGCTCTGAAGTTATCCAGTCAAAAATCCCAATTTTACTTATGAGGTAATTCAGGTCCAGAAAGGAGGAAAATGACTGGGTCAAGGTCACACTGCAAAGTCTCTTGTGGCCTCGTTCAGTATACTTTTTACTATGCCCCTTTCAACATGTCCAAAATAGCAAGGAGTAGTGATGCTCATTTGTAATCCCCCATACCTGGGGAGACTGAGGCTGGCAGATCACTTGAGCTTGAGAGTTCCAAGATTAATAGGGCTGAAGTGAATATGAGCACTGTCTAGTACAGATATGATGATGAATCCCTGAGTGTAGTGGGTGAGGGTGCAGTGGAGAAACCAGGCTGTTTAAGGAGATGCCACTCAGCCTAGGCTAGAAGTGGAGCTGGTCAAAGCTTCCTGGCTAATGAGCAGAGAGGTCTGGCCCATGAGTAACCACTGCATTTCCAGCCTGGGTGAGATAGGGAAGGCTAGGCTCAAATATATGTGTGTGTGTGTATGTGTGTGTGTGTTTACATGTGTATGTGCATACATACATATATACATATGTATGAGTTGCTTTATATAAGTTCTGTTATATATAAATATGTATGCATACATATAGGTGTTATATACACATATAAGTATGTTTTGTTATTTACATATATATGTATATACACATACACATCAGAACTCATTATTTTTCCCTTCTTCTGAACTTTCCTATTTCTGTCAGGGGCACCACCAATCCTCTAATGACCCAACCTGGGAGGCAGCAGCAACATGGTGCAGTCAGAAAGAGCTGAGTTCCAGTGGGACCTCAGACACTTAAAAATGTAAGATTGTCACTCAACCTCTGTCTGCTTCTATTTCCCCAATTATATAGTGTGGATGTTTATAATATTTACCTCCAAAAGTTGTTATGAAGATCAGATTTTCAAAGTGCTTAATACAGTGCCTCACTCATAGTAGGAGATTAATAAATTCTTCCTTCCTCCTTTCTCTGTTCCTTTCTCCCTCCCTCCCTTCCTTTCTCCCTCTCTCCTTCTTCCCTCTCCTTCTTTCTTTCTTCCTTTCTTCCTTCCTCCCTCCCTCTCTTCCTCCCTCCATTCCTTCCTCCTTCCCTTCCTCTCCCCTTTCTCCCTTTTTCCCTTTCCTTTCCTTCCTTTCTTCTTTCCTTCCTTCCTTCCCTCCTCCTTCTTCTTCATTTCCCTTCCTCTTTTCCTCACTCCCACTTTCTTCCTTCTTCCTTTCTTTCCTTCCTTTCTTCCTCTTTCCCTCCCTTCTTTCCTTCTCTCCTCCCTCCATTTATTTTCTTCCTTCCTTCCTTCATATCTTCCTTTTCCTCTACCTTCCTTCCTCCCTCCTTTTCTTCCTTTTCTCCTCCCTCCTTCCCCTTGCTTTCCTTTCTTCCTTCCTCCCCTCTCTCTCCCTCACTTCCTTCTTTCCTTCCTTCCTTCTTTCCTCACTATCTCTCTTTCATCTACCATATCCAATCTGTGGTCAAAATCTTACCTCTACCTTCACAACCTCTCATATAAGTCCCCTTCTTTCCACTCTCACAGCTGCCAACATCCATCACATCATGCCTGAACTATTGCAACAGCTATCTAGCTGATCTCTCTGCCCCCAAGTTTCTCTCTGGCAGAGTCCACCTTCCACTCAGAGCCAAAGAGATCTTCCTAATGTCCAGGTCTGACCATGTCACCCTCATCTCCTGCCCCACCAACCCATAATCACTCAATAAACTCCAGTGGCTCCCTATTACTTTGCCTTCCTACCTTCCTGTCTTTTCGTACTGTACTCCCATCTGCATTCTGCTATATGGTGATCCTGACCTCTTTGCTGTCCAAAACACTCTATTTCCAGGCTCTACCCCTTTATTCTATCTGGCCGCCTTATCCAGAATGCTCTCCCTCCTCACCTCCATCTCCTGGTTTCCCTGTATCCCTGCAAGGTGTAGCTTAAATCCTCCCTTCTGCAAGAAAACTTTGTCAGTAGCTTTCTAAGTTTACCTTCCATTTACACTTTATACAGAGTGCCCCAAATGTCTTGATGCAGTTTTAAGTTTTAATAGTGAATAGTGTCCATATGTGCCTTGTCCCCCACCCTGTCTCCTCCATCTGAATAGGAGCTCCTTGAGACCAAGGACTGTTTTGATCTTTGTGGTATCCCCAAGTGCTTAGCACCGTGCCTGGCACAGAGTGCTTCAGAAATTCTTGTTGATTTAACATTTAACTTTTTCTGTCTTCTTTCTCCTGCTTTTCTTCCTCCTTCTCTTGTAAAGTGAAGGTTTGTGGCTGGGAAATTACCCTGGTGGAACTCCCCGGAGAATTACTCTAATCTTCCTCTGTGTACTTTCCCTGGGGTTGGAAAGGTCAGGGGCATCCCAAGCACAAGGCCCACCCCAGGCAGGGGTGCCCATTTATTTGCCTGAGAAGTGGGTGGGTGGGGTGGGAAATCCTTCCCCCTTGGATGTCTCTACTTTTTTGGAAGGAAAACAAATCTAAGATGGAAAGTGGGGAAGGGGCTTTAGCTATCAGTCCCTGATACACCTGATTGTGGGGAAAGTCTCCAAAGTTCTGCTGCTGTTCCCATTTTCCCCAGCATCACATCCATTAATAGCATCAATTTTGTTCCCTCCCCATTTCCTTCCAGGCTCCTGCCTCCTCCTCCCTTCCCTACTCCAAGGGGGACCAGCCGCAACATGGGCCCAATTCTGAGCACTAGACCCAGCTTCCTTTTCTCCTGAAACACACTGCCTTACTCCCTTAGGTGCCCAGGGAGTTGGCAGGATAATAACCTGTGGGAGGAAAACTCTCTCCTCGCCTTCTAATCTTCAGCCTCTCACCAAATTAGAAAAGGCATCAGAAACTTGCCGGGCCAGCTGCCACCAGGATGTCATGCCATTAACCATGAGTCCCTAAGACTCCCTGCCTCTAGGTATGAGAAGGGCAGGGATGACACCTCAGCCCTCTTTCACCCATATCCTTCCTAACTCAGGCTGCTTCCATCACCAAGCTTATCACAGCCTGCCTCTCCCTAGGCTGACACAAATGGGGATCGCTGTTGGCCTGCGAATCCCCAGGGAAAGAAATGCTGGCCTACCTTACTTACCTATTTCCTTGTCTTAAGGTCACTTGAGTTTGAATTCTGACTCTGCTGCGAACTAACTGTGTAACCTTGAGCAAATTACATCCTTTCTCTTGGCCTCTATTCCTTCACGTTCTTCAGGATGCTCGATTTAAGTCTCTTCTGCTCCAAATTTCCCTCTCCCTTCCTTCCTCATTTGAAGAGTAGTCAGTGTTCAGCTTTGGTAAAATTGTATAGTGAGACATGTAAATATTCCTCACATGTTCACTGCTGCCTCATACTTGTCCCGCTCAGAAACCCTCTCTCTTTCTACCTTTCCAAATCCTACCTATCCTTTAAGGAGGAACCGGAATTTAAGACGACCTCAAAGGAACAAATCTCATCAATTAACACACTGGGTTTGGTTTTGTTTTGTTTTATCTGAAAGGCAAAGAAAATAGAGACAGTAGGGGAAAAATTATTTTGATATAAAATTATATCTGCTTATAATTATTTGCATTTAAAGTACATTTGCACAGGTAGGAGAAATTAGAGTAAAATTATAAAAATTATTTATAATAAATCTTGCATCACCTGGGGCAAAATTTACACATTTGGTCCTTCTAGTATTAAGACCCAGCTTGAACCACACCTCCACCAGTTGGCCTTGCCAGATTGTTCCAGCCCTCATGGATCTCTCTTAGCTTTGATCTCCAGTAACACTCATGGTTTGTACCAAACAATTTAGCACCTAATTATGTCTGTCTCCTCTTGCTCCCTAATTGCTTCCTATGTGTTAATCTGGCCTCCCCATCTAGACTGTATGAGGTCCTTGAGGTCAAAGATCGTTTATTTTTTCTCCTCTATCGCTACAGTGCCTAGAACCATGCTGAGCACACAATGGACCTCTATGGTGTTTACTGCTTGCTTGACTAATTAAATTCCCTTTATCAGTACAGTAGAAAGAGCAGCAACCTGAATGGAAGTACCGGCTCTGTCACAAACATGCTGGTGGCCCTTGGGCAACTCCGTCTCTCTCTCTGAACCTCATTTTCCCTATCTGCAAAATAAGAAGGTTGGTCACAGCTATATGAGACAGAGTCTGGTTTTAAGAGGTCTTGCTTAGGGCCTTGGCTGAGCTGGAAATACACAGTTACCTTGGAGAGGGGATTGGAGGTAATGTGCATGGCCATGTGGGTTGGGTCAAGCTTGGAGGATGACCTATCCACTGAATCATAGACCTAGAGCAGGAAAGATCAGTGGACCATAGACTTAGAGCTGGAAATGGCCTTAGAGTCCATCTCATTCAACTCTTTAATTTTTCAGATGAGGAAACTGAGCCCAGAGAGGTTCAGTGACTTACCCAAGGTCATATAGAGTGTAAATAGCAAATCTGGGATTTAAACCTGAGTTCTCTGACTTCCAATCCAATGCTCTTTCTACTCCACTATCTAGGACTGGGAAGAAAAAATCCCCTTGATTCCCACATCTGCCTTTACAGAGGTAAAGATATGTCTGCGAGTACAAGAATCTTTGTGTGTTTTGGTATGTGGATAGGAATATCTTTTACTACACACATGTGTGCCTAAGAACTTGCAAGTTTATGTGTGTTCATGAATGTGGTTAAGGCCTATTTGTGTATGGGTATGACTGTATGTGTATAAAAAAGTAAGAGTAAGAAGAGAGAGAGGGAAAGAGAGAGGAGAGAGAAGGAGAGAGGAGAGAGAGAGGAGAAAAAGAGAGAGAAGAGAGAGGAGAGAGAAAGAGAGAGGAGAGAGGAAACATAGGGAGAAAGAGAGAGGAGAGAGAGAAAGCGAGAGGAGAAAAAGAGGGAGGAGAGAGGGAAAGAGAAAAGAGAGAGAGGAGAGAGAAGAAACAGAGAGAGAGGAGAAAGAAAAAGAGAGGAGAAAGAGAAAGAGGACAGAGGAGAGAGAGAGAAAGAGAGAGGAGAAAGAAAGGAGAGGGAGAAAGAGGGAGGAGAGAGAAAGAGAGAAGAGAAAGAGAGGAGAAAAGAGAGAGAAGAGAGGAGAGAGAAAGAGAGAGGAGAAAGAAGGGAGAGAAAGAAAGGAGAGAGAGGAGAGAGAGGGAGAGAGAGGAGAGAGAGAAAGAGAGAGGAGAAAGAGGAGAGAGAGGAGAGAGAGAGAGGAGAGAGAAGGGGGGAGAGAGAGAGAGAGAGGAGAAAGAAAGGAGAGGGAGAAAGAGGGAGGAGAGAGAGAAAGAGAGAGGAGAGAGAGAGGAGAAAGAGGAGAGAGAGAGAGAGAGAGAGAGAGAGAGAGAGAGAGAGAGAGAGAGAGAGAGAGATGAGGAGGAAGTGGCAGAAAGGAAGGTCAGAGCCCTACAACTGAAAAAGAAAGGAAGAGGTAACAAGAAAGAAAAGCATGGAAGGAACCGTAAATGTGTAAAATAATGTAGATTGTTACAATAGCAATAAAGATGGTAATACAAACAACGATAACACAAACCTTGTCTTTTTCCAAGCTGAATGTGAGCTAGAGCGGGGCTGAGGGGATTAATCTCTTAAAAACTAAGTGCCGTGTGAGGAGACAGGCAGTGATTAAGGTTTTAACTGATCAGTCTGCATCTGACAGTGAACCAGCTATTATCTTAACGGAATCAAACGAACATTCAAAGCCGTGCTCAGCCCCAAACATGAAAGGAGATGTCATCTGCTGGCAGTTGGCAAGCCGCAGGGGGAGAGCGAAGGGGAGAGGGAAAGAGAAAGAGAGAGAGAGAGAGGGGAAAAAAAGGAAGAAAAAGAAGGGGAGAGGGAGAGACTATTACAAATAATCTCCTAGAGCTGATCTGGTGAACCTGCCTCCAGTTTTTCCTTCCTCCATCCCATCCTTTTCACCTCACAAACTACCACCAAATTAAGCTGTCTTAAAAAAAAACAAAAATCTGATTCAATTACTCCTCTGCTCAAAAACCATCAATAGCTCCCTGTTACCACTAAAATAAAATCCAAATTATTTAGCCTAGTCAGAGGGGTGGGGAACCTGTGGCCTTGAGGCCACACATAACTTTCTAGGTCCTTGGATGTGGCTTGCTAACTGAGTTCAAGTTTTACAGAACAAGTCCTTTTATGAAGGGGATTTGCTCTATGAAGTTTGGATGCCGTCAAAGGGCCACACTTGAAGACCTATAGAGTCATATGTATCCTCGAGGCCTCCAGTTCCCCAGCCCTGGCAGCATTTAAAGCATTCTACAATCAGGCTTCCACCGACTTTTCTGCCATTATCTCCTACAACTCCACTGCAAGTGCCCTATGCTCCAGTCATCTTCCATGGTTCATAAAGCCCTATTCTACCTCTGGGACTTCTTTCTGCTTGGCATGACTTTCCCCACCACCACCTCTCTCACCACAGTCACCTATCCTTCAAGGCCCATTAGGGCTGCATTCTTGAAATTCCCAGACTTCTTCAACTTTGTCCCAGATCTTCCTCCTAAAAGCATCACTCACCCCTAGATCTCACGCACTGGAAGTCTCCTCTGCCCTGTGGCCTTAACCTTCTGATTGTCTGGCTCCTCCCAGATCCTCCATTGTAAAGACCAGTCCCAGGCCAGCTTTGTTCATTTTTTTCTCCCACTCTCACAACCTGAGTTCCCCTTTAAGTGCTGTCTTCCCACACTAGAATATAAACTCCCTGAAGGCAGGCATTATCTCTGTTTGTGGACCCAGTACTAACATAGCAAGTGCTTATTGACTTGATGTAACTTCATAAAGCTACCCCAGATAACTCTGGGATGAAGTATCCCTCCACTTTCCATATTAACATGGGAATTAATAATAATGGACATTTACATAACATTTTTAAAGTCTACAAAGCACTTTATGATACATTCTCCTTGGAACCTCACAATAATTCTGTGAAGTAGGTAGAATTAAAAATCCTGTTTTACAGATGAGAAAGCTAAGTCTCAGAAAGGCTAAGATTTAACTAGTCACACAGAAAGTGAATGGCAGAGATGGTTTCCAAATTCAGGACTTCCTGAAGTTAAATTCAGCATTTTAACCACTGTGCCATGCTATTCCTTACGTGACATTTATCCATTAGATTGTAAAGTCCTTGAGGGCAGAGCCTGTCTTATTTTTTCCTTTCTTTGTATCACCCTTTCTTTGCAAAAAGCCTGACATGTAGTTAAGTGCTTAATAAATAATAGTTGACTAGTTGAATACAAGGTCAAGCAAAGAAGAATCTTTTGCTGTTTTTGTTTTACTAAAAGTGCCTCTGAATAATGTGATTAAGGAGGATCTTTCCCACCCATTACTGGGCCTGGGAAGATTTGTAGGAAGGTCAATGCCTTTTTTAATGAGACACTGATTCTCAAGGGATGTGATGCCCTCTGGCTCTATAAAAGTACATAAAGACTATGAGATGTGGTTTTATTTTGGGGTTTACTGACTGGAAGTGTTTGGCCAGATGAGGACTCTGGGAAGCTGCTAAGGAGCCCAGATGGCAGTGCTTCCCCTCTCTGGTAACTATGGTCAAACAGTTGGACTTGTCTATTGATTTGTGATATATGTATTGATTATGGTCAGGCAAAGGAAGCCATGTCTGTTACAGATCTTTGATTTCTTTGTATTTTCTTTGAAGTTCAGGATACTGACTCCCCTGAACTAGGTGAATGATATATGTGCTTGGTTAAAGGAATGATACATGTGCTTGATTAAAGTGATTATTAACCCCTCAAAAGTTGCTTTTCCCTTTATGAAGGCAGATCTAAGAACTTGTGATAGCAACCCCCTGTGTATGTTGAGGTGCTTACTGATACATTGGCATACCATGTATCATCAATATTTGTATATATGTATATCCATATCATCAATATTTGTATACCCATCTTACTACCTGTTAAAATTTAAGTTCTCCCTTCCCAAAAAAAGAAAAAAAAATAAGTTCCTAGAGGGCACCCTCTAGGAACCCTTCTTCAAAATATGTCACCTCTGTTGTGACTGACTCAGTTTTTAGTTGTGTCCAACTCTTTCTGAGCCCATTTGGGGTTTTCTTGACCAAGATACTAGAAAGGTTTGCCATTTACTTCTCCAACTCATTTTACAGAGAAGGAAACTGAGGCAAACAGGTTGGAGTGACTTGCCGAGGGTCACTCAGCTAGTACGTGTCTAAGGCCAGATCTGAACTCAAGAAGATGGATCTTTCTGACTCTATTATGCCACCTAGCTGCCCTACATAATCCCTTAGGCACTTTTAATAAATAGATTCATAAAATTCCAGAATTAAAAGGGCTATCAGATATCCTCTGGGCAAAACTATCTGAGGCACAAATCCTTTCTATAACTGCCCCAAGTTATTCAGCCTGTACTGAAACACATCCAATGATAGAGAAATTCTTCCTGAAGCAGTCTATTCCATTTCTGGATAGCTCTAGCCAGGGGTGGAGAACCTGTGGCCTCTTGGTCTTCAAGTGAGGCCCTTTGCATCTAAACTTCGCAAAATGTGAGGTTTAAATACAGTCAAAGAACTGTACTTAAGGACCTAGAGGGTCACATGTGGCTTTGAGGCTGCAGGTTTCCCACCCCTGACCTAGGGCAATATGAACTTCTTTAGCCACCACATCATGTTACCAACTGTTGACTCCTGCAGTATTTGCAGTATTTTTTACACCATCTGTTTCATACACATCTAGCTACTTCTCTACTCTTGTGAAATTTATTTTTTGAACCCATATGTGAAGCTTCACATCTATCCCAATTAATTTTCATCATGTTAGATATGCCTCTTCATTCCAACCTGTTGAGATCTTTTCAAATCCTGACTTTGCCATTTAAATATATAGTTATCCATCTATCTTGTCTTCTAAAAATCCAATAAGCATGCTGTGTCTTTATCCAATTCAACAAATATCTGTCAGCATTCTTATACAGAGCATAGTTCCAGGATCTAGGGAAGACAGAAAGTTTATACAAGCCATGAGATAGGGCAGATATGAAGAAAGCTAAAATACAACATTACCTGATCTTTGCATTAGAAAGTTGCAAAATAGGAAAGCAAATACCAGAAAGTCTTCATGGAAGAGGTGATATTGGGATGGGCTTTAAATAATAGCAAGGAATCCAACAAGTGAATAATAGTAACATTTGATATTTATTTATATAGCAAATTTTGAGATTTTCAAAGTACTTTAAATGGTCTCATCTGAGACGCAAAACAACCCATGAGGTAGGTACTATGGGCCTAATGTGAACCCACTTATTACAGATGAGAAAGTTGAGACTTAAAAAGGTTAATGTCTTATTTGTGATCACATAACTAGTAAGTATTAGAGCTAAGATATGAAGCCAGGCCTACCCTACTCAAGGTCCATCCCTCTGTCAAATATATCAAACATAGAGAAATGTACAAACAAAGGTGAGGAAATGGGAAAGGGAAGTTAGTACTCAGGAGGAATAGTCATTCAATTTGACTGAGGCAAAGCACAATATGAGACAAGGCTGGAAAGATCAGGTGAAATCTGACTGGGAAGGTCTTTGTATACCAGACAAAGGGATTTGAACTGTCCTTCACAGGTGACCATAGCATGGAGGTGCCATCGTGACATATATGAACTTGGGAGTGGTATCACACATATATATCTCAAGGGAGGTATCCACCATGATGATGACCTTTTAGAAAAGGAATCAACAAGCTAGAGCAGATCTAGAAAGGGAGATGGAGATGATGATGGGACACAAAACCACATTATTTTAGAATTGATGGAAATAAATGAAGATGTTTGTCTCAGAGAAGAAAAGTGGTATTTTTTTTTTTATTACAGGCATATTAAATACTTGAAGAGTCATATGAAAGAGGGGTTAATCTTGTTCTGTTTCACCCCAGAGGTAAGAACTAGGAACCATGAATGAAATTTTTTAGAAGCAAATTTCACATCAGAGTAAGGAAACATTTCTTAACAATTAGGTGGAGAGATCATAGATTGAGAGCTGTCTAGTAGTCACCTATATTTGACAAATGAGAAAATTGAGGCCAAGAGTTGAAGTAATTTGCCCAAAATCACAATGGTAGTAAGCATTTAAGGCATTCCCTTGACCATGTGCTTGTTATGACTGAGAAAAAATCAAAATAGTGGAGACAGCCAGTGTCTGGGGGGAGGTCTTGGGCTATGTATATCCTGGTTGTTTTTGTCTTTTCTCAAGGAGTTTGGTGTCTGGTTCATAATTTTACTTTCTACCTCAACCTCTGTCTTATACTTTGGAGACCAGTTTCCATGTTGATGTCTCTCAAACATCCTTACTTCCTAGTTCACCAACCTCCTCTCTTCCTATGGTCTTGCCTTCACTCCACCTCAACTTCTCTGGGGGATGGTCATACCTTTGGTCCTACCAACATTCATGGCTGTTTCACTTTTTTTTTTTTTGGAGAGAATTATGGTTAAGTGACTTGCGGTAAATGTCAAGTGTCTGAGGCCACCACATCCTCCTGACTGGATCCAGGACCAGTGTTGTATCCACCGTACCACCTAACTGCCCCAATTGTTTCACTTTTGAAAGCTATAACCCAGATATTCCTTTACTTGACCATAAGCTCTTGTTCTTCCATCTCTCCCTGTGCTGCACCCCTCCTAGACCAATTTTGAACCCTAGGGTTAGGGTTAAGCTCTATTTTGAGTTTTCTCTGTATCTCCAAATGCCTGTTGATGATCTAGACGACTGTGAGTTGGCTGGAACTCAACATTTCCAAAGCTATACTCCTTATCT
The DNA here is from genome assembly GCA_028658325.1 of Potorous gilbertii. Taxonomy (NCBI): domain Eukaryota; kingdom Metazoa; phylum Chordata; class Mammalia; order Diprotodontia; family Potoroidae; genus Potorous; species Potorous gilbertii. The sequence goes on from CM053770.1 coordinate 321,755,183, forward strand.
TTTCCCCTCCTCCTAACTTTCCTATTTCTATCAAAAACACTACCATTTTTCTAATCATCCAAGTTCTAAACCTAGGAGTTATCCTTCACTCTCACTCACTCCCTCATCCCATCAAATCAATTACCAAGTCTGTTTATTGTACCTTGACATCTCATCTGGACTATAATGAAACCCTCCTAAATGATCTCCCTGCACCAAGTCTTTCCATTTTCCACAGAACAGCTACATTGACTTACACAAGTCTTACCATGTTATTCCCCCTCTCAAGAAACTCTAGTAGCTGCATGTTGCCTTCAGGATAAAATACAAACTCCTCTGTTTGGTATTTAGAGGTCTTTACAATCTAGCTCTAGATTATCCAGGATGATTGTACATTGTTATGTGTAGCTAGTGGATAGAGTACTGGGCCTAGGATGAGGAAGACCTGAGATTAAATCTAGCCTCAAATACCTACTAGTTGTGCAACTAACCTATGCCTACCACAGTTTCCTTCTCTGGAAAATGGGTATAACACTTATCTCCCAGGGCTGTTGTAAGGATCCAATGAGGTAATATTTGTAAAGCAATTTGCAATTCTCAAAGTGCAATATAAACATATAGTTGTAGTAGGAGTAGTAATATTAGTAGTGGTGGTAGTAGTGGTGGTGGTGGTAGTAGTAGTAGCAGTAGTAGTAGTTCCCCTCATGTACTCTATACACCAACCAAACTGGCCTGCTTTCTTTTCCCTGCCTAAGACATTCCTTCTTTTACCCCTATGGCTTTGCATAGGATATCTACTACGTCTAGAATATTCTCTCTATCCATCTTCTCTTCTTTGGATCCCTTGCTTCCTTCAGGGAGTGCTATTTCTTCACAAAGCATTTCTTAGATACCCTAGTTCTTTGTACCATCCCCAAATCACTTTGTATTGATTTTTTATCTTTCATATTTAGTTCATTGGGAACCTGCTATGTTTCCCCAGTATACATGTAAATTGTTCAAGGACTATCTTAAAAATAAAACATTTTCCATGCCTGTCCTCCTAACACCTTTAGGAAAGACAGATGGGATTAAGTAGAGAGCATGGAAGTGTCCAACAGAAAGAAGAATGAGGATTACCCAACATCTTCAAGACCTCAGGGTTCAGATAGCAGGAGAGTAGTCAGTCTGCTGGATAGTAGGAGAAATGGACCACTGTTCAGAGAGAGCCTCTAGCAGGCCACAGCCCTGAACAATGTGGCGCGTACCTTTATGTGTGTGCATGTTTTGGGTATAGGACTGTTTGCATGCATGGGAGTAGTTAGGGTTGAATGCGAGGAAAAACCTAGACCTGGCAAGGGCCCGAAAAGCAGAGCTGACCATGTTCACCTGGGTTCCCACAGTTTCTCCTCAAGTCTCCCAGTTTCATCCCAGGAAATGAATCTGAGCTGTTGCCACCATCATACCTGGCCTCCAGGAGGCACAGAGCCCATGAGCTGTCTCTTAGCCTATAAACACCATTTCCCCTTAACTCAGGCCTAGGCAGGTTTGGAAATTTTCAAGAGCTTTACTAGGTAAAATATTGGAAAATCAAATTAAAGGAGATTACAAAGTGTGAAAACAGACATGTTCATAGAGTAAAACATCTTTGTCTTAACCTAACTACAAGCTAGCTACAGATAGGCTTTGTCTGATTGCATCATTCTTGTTCTTCATAGTCCTGTCTCCAGGATCCTGTGTGACCCAGAAGATTCTGGTCCTGAATTTCAAGATATTCCTGGCATCAGAGGCATAACTAACATGGGCTAATGAAGCTTTGCCCTAGAGCAGTGACATGGGAGGGTATCATCCATCATTCTCACATTTCATCTTGTGGTTCATGCAAGTGCTTCCTTCCTCCTCCCCACCACACCCTATACCTTGGACTATTCTCTGCCCTTTCCCCATTTGAATTTATGCCAAGTATAATAATAGACTTTTTTGACACTGACCTTGTTTCTCCCTCTACTCCCACTTTATGATCTCAATCTTAGTGCCTTCCCTCTGAGAAAATTTCCAATATATCCTGTATATCTATATCTATATAGATATAGATAGATATCCTGGTATATGTATATCTTGTATATATATCCTGTATATGTCTTGTGTCTACATAACGGTTTGCATGTTGTCTCCCCCATTAGACTGTGGACTCCATGAGAAGTGAGACCATCTTTTGCATTTCTTTGTATCCTCCAATACTTAGCACAGTGCTTTGACACATAGTAAGCACTTCATAAATACTTGTCAAAAATAAGTAATATGGAAATGTTTTATATGATTGCATATGATTACTTACTCTCTCAAGGAGAAGGGAGGAGAAGGAGGGAGGGATAGAATTTGGAACTCAAAACATAAAATAAAAGTTTAAAACTGTTTTATTATGTAATTGGGGAAAAATAAAATATTTTTTAAAAATTAGTAAATGCTTGTTGACTTGACTCTATATCTCTGGTTTATAAAATAACAGGGTTGGGTTAATTGACTCCAAAGATTCCTTCCAATAGCTCAGTCATATGATCCTAGAAAAACTGTCTTCATTCTTGGTCTTTTTCTCTCTAACCAACTAGATTTGCCTTAAGTATATTCTTTAGCTAGTCATTAGATTGGGTTCCATCCTTAGATCAAACTTCACTCTTCACCTGTTTGTCCTGGGATAGCATCTATGCCTAGTTCCTCTGTTTTTATGGAGCCCCAATGACCAGAGCTTAATAGCTAGCACCCATATTGACTTTATGGTTTACTTGTTTTGCCCCATTTGACTTTCACCACTTCTCTGTGGGGTAGGTAATACAAGCATTATTTTTTTTTTCACTTTATGAGTGAGGAAACTGAGGGCTAGGGATTTGCTCACTTTTCCATCTCTTATCTTTATGGATGGCAGTGAAGTACATTAAAAATTCTGGACTTGGAGTCTGAGGATCTGGGTTCATTATGCCTCTGACACTTGCCATCTATGTGATGTGGGATATTTAACTTTTGGACCTCATTTTCCTTATTCCATAAAATGAGGGACTTGGACTCTAGCAACTTTGGAGTTATGAGCCTATGATTTGATGTTCCATAAAGATACCATAGCAGGAGGGCTCTCTCTGTATTTTCTTGTACTTTTGAAATGGCAGAGTGTTGTATTTCTGAAGTGCCTCAAAACTTGGATGGAGGGAGAAGTATCTAAGTAAGTAATTGAATTGGATAGAGACATGGGTAGAACATCAAAACCCTACTAGGAATCAGGAGGCTTCCAGATTGGTTGAGAATGAACCAGGAGTTGTAGAATTGACTAATGAGCTGGCTCCAGCCTATCTAGGTGGGAGAAATCCAAATCAGTGCTGGGGCTAAAGGTTGAGGGTACAGATTATGCCATTTTCTTCTGAAGCCCATGAGGCATCACTCTACAGCTGGAGGAACTCATAGGTGAAGATAGAAAAGCTTTGAAATGAAATATTATCAGAGTTGGTTGTTTTATTGGGGGGAGGGGGGTGGAAGATAAGAGGGAGAACTAGATGGCTCAGTAGATAGAGCACTGGGACTAAAATAAGGAAGACCTGAGTTCAAATCCAGCCTCAGACACTTACTAGCTGCGTAACCCTGGGCAAGTCACTTAATATCTATTTGCCTTAATCCACAGGAGAAGGAAATGGCAAACCACTCCAATATCTTTGCAAAGAAAACCTCATGGACAGTACAGTCCATTGGGTCAAGTAGAGTCAAACGTGACTGAACAAAAAGGGCAACCTAGGCAGCTGAAATGTCGAAGGCTCTAACAACTTACTTGCTCTTTCTGCAAGCTGAAACGATTAAGGGGAAGAGAAGGAAACAAGCATTTATTAAGCACCTACTATGTGCCAAGCACAGTGCTAAGCTTTACAAATGTTATCTCATTTGATACTAGTTTAGCACTTGCTGAGCAAATTAATGAGATTGAAGAGAGGGGGGAAACTAGAATCTAAGGGAAGGTGTCTTCAATTGTCTGTTAGACAATTGGGAAACAGCTGAATAAATTGTGGAATATGACCTCAAGAGAACATTGTGTCAGAAATGACCAAAGGGATGATTTTAGAGATTTGAGAAGAGCAGAAATCCAGGAAAACAACTTCTATGAGGGCAACAAAATTTAAAGAAAGATAACTTTGAAAGACTTGAGGACTCTGATCAAAGCCATAACCAAGCATGTTGGTCATATGGGAACTATAACGAATAGTAATAATAGCTAACATTTAGATAACACTTACTAGATGCCAGGCACTGTGTTGAGTGTTTTACGGTCATTTCATTTAATCCTCAGAACAACCCTGGGGAATAGGTACTATTTTATATCACCATTTTACAGATGAGGAAACTGAGGCAGAGGTTAATTTACTTGGCCTGGATAGCCCAGCTAGTAAGTGTCTGAGGCCAGATTTGAACCTTCATCTTCCTAACTCCACGTCTGGAGCTCTATCCACTTAGCCACTAGCTACTCCCCATAAGAAAGTAGGTTACCTACCTCACCAGCTAGTGATAGATACAAGGTAAAGAGACATCTGTTTTTGGACATGGTAACTGGGTGGACACATTTGGTACCACTAAGCTTATTTGTTAAAAGAAGTTTTTTTATTTTTTTCTTCACTTGGTTCATGGGAGAAGATATCAGAGGATAGAGTAGTAGCAATGATGATGCAATAAAAAAAGACCATTGTGAATTTTTTTTGATGCACAAAAGACAACAGAAGAAAGTTCAAAAGAAAGTCCAAATAAACATGACAGTTTTGAAAGTAACATGTAGACTTTATCACATACATCTTTTAAAGCAAGTAGTATGAAGTGGAGATTCATAGTTTTGTATAGAATCCTTTTTCTTTATTCTGCAATGTATATGAGAACTTTTTTTTTATTGCTGTTTAATTTCAGATAAATGTCTAACCACTAAAAAAAAAAGTGAAAATATGTTAAGTACAAGCAGGGTATATTCCTCTGCCCAAGTGGGATTAAGACTGCAGAATTCCAGATCACTATGGAGGGGACCTATAGGGTATTTTTTGCCTCTGGCTCCTCCTTCAACTGAATTATACAAGTGTAGTGCCAATGCAATATTCATAGTGCCTATGGCAGCCATGAATATCCTGATGCAATTCTGAATAGTGAAATACAACAGACTCTCCACATAGAAGACAGAATCAAAACATTTATTCAAATATAAGAAAACCAAATCCATCATAGTAACAAAAAAACTATACACAATTACAACGCAGAGAATAACTCCATCCTCAAGTTATCCCCCTGCTAGGCTTCCCACAAATCAACTTCATTAAATAAATCACAAGTAGGCTCTTTGACTCACACTAGTCAACTGCCTACTTGCCTGTATCCTTCCTAGTTTTGACTACTTTTACAGAATTTCCTATCAGCCCTGCTCTAGCTGTGCCTCTTCCTGCTTCACCCTTTCTGTTCTACCGGTTCAGCAAGCTCCTCCCACAACAGGCTCCATGTGACTCAGATTTCCATGTGACCCAGGTAGGTCACATGGGTCTATTAATAGGAAAGATTTTCCCATTTAAATTATCATTACAACAAGTCACCCACCCTAATTATCACCACTTTTTGGACTCTGGGAGTGGTTTATTTTCTTTTATTTGCATTTCCAAATCCTTTGCCTTGGTTCATTCATTTTAAATTTGTATGACTTTTCCTCCCTTCAAATAAATCCTAGACCACACATGCTTGTGGGATTAAGTATGTGGCAGGCAGAGGAAAAGAGAGTGCCGGTTATATTGACAAGAGATGTTTGTCCTTTGTTCTTGAAGATGGTCATGACATCAGGGAAGTGATGCCATGACATGCAAGTGAATTGGATTTAAGTGAGGGAGAGCTGTGCAGTCACCGGCCTCACATTCTCCTTCAGAGTCATCTGGATCTAGTGGTGAGCTGTGGATCAAGACGACTGGAGATGGTCTTGGATGCAGTGGGAGACCTTGACCTTTTTAAGCTAGGGTTTTTAACAAGACTCAGTTTGACTGAGACAATGCCCATTTAATGATTAAGATTAACTAAGAAATGGGACTGTGAATGGCACCTTTATCTAGTCAAAAAAAAAAAATCATTCTGGGAAGGGAAGACCTTCAGAGTTTCTGGCCAAAATAGAAACAACTGCTATTTACATTCACTCTGAGTCAATCTGGGTCCACACAATGACTAAGCTGGTCTTGGTCTAGGACCTATTGTTGGCCAATCAATGAGAGCCAGAGTGATTTGGCTTTAAGGCTCCACCCTTAAGAAAAAAAAAAAAACAAGGTTTCATCAATCAAAATTTATATTCAAAGGAATATAACTTTGAGCAGAGGACCTGAAGGTAACAGTATAGTACTCCATGTGGACAGAAGGAATGGAAAGAAAAGAAAAGGAAGGAAGGAAGGGAAAGGAGGGAGGGAAGGAAGGAGGGAAAGAAAGAAGAAACAAAATAAGTGAACAAGAGCACAAGAGGAGGGAAAAAGTATTTCAGAAATTGATGTGGCAGATCACAAAATTATGGAATCTTGGGGTTAAGAGAGATTTTACAAGTCCTATAGTCCAGTCCCAACTAGAATAAAAATCCCTTTACATCATAAAGAAATAACTCCCTTTTCTGTAACACTTTAAGATTTGCAAAGTCCTGGTCATACAACAACCCTATGAGGTAAGCAATGGAAATGTTATGATTCCCATTTTACAAATGAAAGTTCATACAGTGACTATAGTTTGGAGCTATGCTATGAATCCAGGCTTTCTGATTCCAAAACATGTGCTTTTTAAAAATTTCATACTAAAAGAACTCTGACATTGGATAAAAAAAGCCAGTCCCAGTCAGGAAGACCTGAGTTCAATCAGATCCAGGCTTTGACTCATAGTGTCTATGTCACCCTAGGCAAGTCACTAAATTTTCAGTGTTCTAAGAAACTCTAAATTTCAGAAGAGTTACTTACCTGGATTGAGCAGCTAGATGGCACAGTGGATACAGTACCAGACCTGGAGTTTTCCTGGGTTTAAATCTGGCCTCAGACACTTACCAGTTGTGTGATCCTGGGGAAGTCACTTCACCCTGTTTGTCTCATAGTTTCCTCATCTGTAAAATGAGTTGGAGAAAGAAATGACAAATCATTCTAGTATCTTTGCCAAGAAAACTCCAAATGAGGTCATGAATAGTCCTACACAACTGAATATCAACGGATGTGAATTGGTAGAAGGCCTTCATCTGGACTTATATATTACTGAAATGACAAATCTAGTCCAAAAACAAAGCTTCTGGTAAGTGGTCATTCAAACTCCAGCCCATTGCATTTTAAATCTCTTTCTAACTCCATCAAGCCAAAGTTTGGTCCAGGGAGTCAAGCAGCCTCCGGAGCTAGGAAGGTCATGTGGCTGGTTGCTAGGAGTTGGACCAATAATTAAAGAAAGTTTAGAAAGCAGGGGAAAGGTGAAAACCCTGGGGCCAAAGGACAAAGGTCCCTTATATTCATTCAAAGGAAAAGCTGGGCTCCCTGGGTCAGCAACTCCTAGAATCCAGGACGAGCTCTTTCTTATGTGATTAGTAGCTATGGGAGGTTCCCAACTGTCTGAGAGCTGACATACCCAAAGGATGGATGTGTGTGTGTGTGTGTGTGTGTGTGTGTGCAAGAGAGAGAAAGGGTGAAAGGGTGAGAGAAAGAGAAAAGGGGAGAGAGAAAAAGAAAGAGAGAGAAGGAAGAGAGAGTGTGGAAAGGGAGAGATTTGGGGAACGAAAAAGAAAAAGAAAGCGAGGGCATTCTAATAGAGAACTTTGCTACATAGTGGAAAGTACACTGGATTTGGAGTCAGAAGACCAGGGTCTCTGAGCCCTAGTTTCCTCCTCTAAGATTCTAAAGTCCCATGATTCCATGTGAAAGGCCTATGACTCTAATAACTACAAAATAAGAGTAAAAATGATTCATGCAAAAATACCCTCTAAGTCACAGGATTCATTAGTTCATGTGAGTTGGCCCAGATCTGCTTTATCCTACTCTCCCCAAAGGTTTCCCTCTCCCTTCTCAGAGTAAAAAAGTCCTTTCCCTCTTCCTCATTCTTCAACACACACACACACACACACACACACACACACACACACACACACACATTCAAGGAGTGAGGCAGATGAGCTCCCTAGAAAGGCAGGTAGTCTAGCGGGTAGGTTAGGGCATGTGTGGTTCTGGTCCATTGAACCAAGCCACTCAAAACAACTTCAGAACTAGCCACCACCCCACACCTACCTACACCTCAAAACTCAGTGTGACCCAGTCCAACAGTCTGGGGTTAAAATATGGTAGAACACTGACTCCCCAGGGAAAGAGACCATGATCACACAGCCATGTTGGGTGGTGGTCTAAAGAATGAGACTGAGGGAAAAAAACAAGTATCTTACCAGATTATTTTCCTCTCTCATATTTCTCAGTCATTCCTGCTTTTCCATTCCCCACAATCCTACCTCTCAGGCATCTCATCTATTTTAAATCAAGGCCTAGATCATTGCCATTAGAAACCTTGTCTCTAGTCACTTTCAATATCCAATCTGTCTAGAAAACCACATTATAAAATCTTTTTCATTCATTTTTTCATTCACCATATGACCCAGTTGCTCATCCCCTCTCCCCACTGAAATAACTTTGCATTCAATTTGAATGTATTTTCTATTTGGGCAAATACATAAGTTAAGATCATAGGATCATAGATTTAGACCTAGAAGAGACCTTAGAAGTCACTGAATCTAACTCCCTCACTCTACAAATGAAGAAATGAGGTGAGGAAGTTAAATGACTTGTCCATGGTTACATAGTTCTTAAGTATCTGAGACAGGATTTGAACTCAGTTCTTCTAGACAAAGAACTATAAACTCCAAGATCAGGACCACTCATGGCCAGCAATACTCCCTTATTCATCCAGAATCAGATTAAAATGTAATTGAAAAAAGCTTACAAAATAAATAAAAATACAATAAAATGTGTTGCTGTCATCCAGTCATTTTTTTCAGTCCTATACAATTTTTCATGATCCCATTTAGACTCTTCTTGGCAGAAATACTGAAGTAGTTTACTATTTCCTTCTCCAGCTCATTTTACAAATGAGGAAACTGAGACAAACCAGATTAAGTGACTTGCCCGGAGTCACACAGCTAGTAAGTGTCAGAGGCCAGATTTGAACCCATGAAGATGAATCTGACTCCAGGCCCAGTATTTTAGCCACTGACAACACATCGATAATATTAAATTTGTAAATTTCTAAGGCAACCTATAGGGATCAGTTTCTAATTGAATCTGACATCACTGTTCTAGACTCCAGTCTAGAATCCTGGAAACTATTACATTTTTCTGCCTTTGCACCCTTGGGCTTAGCATACATAAAATAGGGGCTTAATTAATGTTTGATAACTAATTGAAGGAAATTTTGTCTATAAGGAAAATAGCAATAACATTCGTATAGCATTTCAAGTTTTCAGAATGCTTTCCTTGTAACAACTATTTGAGGCAGATGTTATTCTTTCTATTTCACAGATTAAGAAACTAAGCCCCTCAAAAGTTAGGTGACTTATTCATTAATGGATTAATAATCAAAGGATATGAAGGCAGTTTTCAAAAGCAGAAATCAAGGCTATCAATAGTCATATGAAAAAATACACTAAATCTGTATTGATTAAAGAAATGCAAATTAAAACAGCTCTGAGATACCACCTCTCTCCTATCAGATATGACAAATACTGGAGGAGATGAGGGAAATTATACTAATAAACTGTTGGTGGAGTTGTAAATTGGTCTAACCAATCTGGTGAACAATTTAGAATTTCGTTCAAAGAGCTATAGAACTGTATGTACTCTTTGATCCAGCAGTACTACTACTAGGTCTACATCCCAAAAGATCGAATTAAAAAGGAAAATGACCTCTATGTACAAAAGTATTTGTATGTTTATAAATACTTTTATAAGTATGTAAAGGGTAAGAGGTAAGATTCCTTACCATATTTATTTATATAAAAAGTCTTTTTATGGTGGCAAAAATTTGAACGTTGAGGGGATGCCCATCAATTGAGGAATGGCTGAACAAATTGTGGCATATGATTGTGGAATAGCATTGTCTTACAAGGAATTTGACAAGGAGGATGGTTTCAGAAGAACAAGGGAAGACCTATATGAACTGATGCAAAGTGAAGTGAGCAGAACCAGGATATCATTATGACAGGAATAGTCATATTGTAATGATGATCAACTACTTTGATCAATACAATGATCAAAGGCAGTTCCAAAGGACTCACGATGAAGAATGCTGTCCACTGCCAGAGAGAACTGATGAACTCTGAGTACAAATTGAAGTACAATTTTCTCCCTTTCTTTATTTTTCTTTCTTTTTTTAGATATGACTACTATGAATATACATTTAACACTATTTCACATGTATAATTGATATTATATTGCTTACCTTCTCAGAAGGTAGAGAAGGGAGGGAGAGAATTTAGAACTCATTTTTTTTCCCAAAGAATGCTAATAAACAAATAATAGAAATTTTAAAAGAGAAAAAATTACGTAGCTTGCCAGCAATCACACACTATGGAACAGTGCCTTTCTGAGACTTGTTTTCCTGGGAGGTGAGCATAGACTATTTAGTATCTGAGGTTCTTTCCAGCTCTAAATCCATGATCCTATGACTCAAAGAGTTCAATATGAGATTCGAACTCGGGTCTTCTCATTCCAAATCTGGTATCCAAAATCCTCCAAAATCTATCCTTCAATTTAGCTTTTCAATCTAATCTGCTACTACTTCCCTACATATATCTTCCATCTAGACCAGACTAATTTCTTCTCTATTCTCCCAGTACCCATGAACAGATGCACTTTCCTTGATGCATTTATACTCTCTCTTTCAGCCCCTCCCCACTCCTCTCTCCTTTCAACTCACAGACTCCTTTATCTTCAAGGTCCAAGATGAGCCTCACCTCTTCTACAGAGCCCTCTCTGGTAAACCTAGCCATAAGGATTGGCCCCTTCCCTGAAATTCTATAGCACAGAGAACCCTGCAATAATGTAGAACAATACTATTCTTTCTTTTTTCATTTGAGGAATACTTTTTGGCAGTTATTGATACTGTCTCCCCAGAGTCTTCTTCATTCCTGGTTCCTTCAAGTGTTTCTCCTTTGACATGGTTTCCAGACCCTTTACTATATGATCCATCTCCTCTAGATATACACTATCTTGTCAATATCTTGTCTAAAATAGGGTGCTCAGAATATAATAAGATTCTAACTCTATACCTGATCAGCTCAAAGTATGAGATTCTACTGTGAACTAAAGCATTAAAAGGTCGGCTAGGTGGAGCCATACTGTACAGAGTGCTGTGCTTGAAACCAGAAAGACTCATCTTCCTGAGTTCAAATCTGGCTTCAGACACTACTAGATGTGTGACCCTGGACAAGTCACTTAACCCTATTCACCTCAGTTTCTTCATCTACAAAATGAACTGGAGAAGGAAATGGCAAACTAGTCCAGTATCTTTGCCAAGAAAACCTAAAATGGGGGCATGAAGTGTCAGAACTGAAGCAACTGAATGACAACAAAAATGACACTAAACATCATCAAAGATATATGAGCAGAAGGAGATAAGGCATCGGCTGGTCATGTAACAAGCAAGAGGATTGACAGTTAGATGATACAGTTCATATACTGTGAAGAGCTCTCACCAAAGTTCATAACGATCTCATAGTTGCCAAATTCAATGGCCTTTTCTCCATCCTCATTCTCCTTGACTTCTCTGCAGCCTTTGACTCTCTCCTCCTGGCCATGCTCTGGGTTTTCATGGCACCATTTTTCCTGGTTGTTTTCCTACCTTTCTGACTGATCCTTCTCTGTCTCCTTTGCTAGGATCACACCCTCTAACTGTAGGTCTCCTTCAGGGTTCTATTCTGGGTCCTCTTCTCTTCTCCTTTCTATACTACACTCAAGATCTCATTATTTCTCATAAATTTAATTGTCATCTTTAGGCTGATGATTCTTCAATCTACCATTCCTGCCCCAGTCATTCCTCTGGCTTTCAATCTCTCATCTCCTATTGCCTTTCAGACATTTCATATTGGATGCTGTAGACATCTTAAACTAAATATGTCCAAAACACAACTTAATATCTTTTTCTCTAAACTCTCCCCAACACTTACCTTCCCTATTGCTGTAGAGGGCAACCCTATACCTCTAGTCCCTCAGGCTCAAAATCCAGGAGTCATCCTGAATTTCTTACTACTTCTCACTGCCCCCACATCCCCACCGCCATTTCCAATCTATTGCTAAGGTCTGCTGATTTCATCTTTTCAACATCTCTCAAGTGTACTTCTCACCTGTAACACTGCCATCACTCTGATGCAGGCCCTTATTATCACCTCGCGCCCGCATTACTGCAACAACCTGCTGATAGATCTGCCGGCCTCAAGTCTCTCCCCACTCCAGTCCATCCTCCATTCAGCTGCTTATGTGATTTTCTTAAAGCATAGGTCTGATCATGTCAACCCCCCTATTCGATAAACTCCAATGGCTCCCTATTACCTTCAGGGGCAAATAAAAATGTTCTGTCATTCAAAGTCACTCATAACCTAGGCATCTCCTATCTTTCCAGCCTTCTTATACCTTTTCCCCAAAATGTACCCTTCTATCCAGTGACACTAGACTCCTGGCTATTCCACAAACAAGATACTCTATCTCTTGGCTATGGGCATTTTCTCTGGTTGCGCCCCATGTCTGGAGTGCTCTCCCTTCTCCACCCCAACTACTGATTGCCTGGCTTCTTTTAAGTCTCAACTAAAGTACCTTCTTCTATAGAAAGCCTTCCCTAATGCCTCCTCTCTTTCAATTATTTTCTCTTAATCCTGTGTATAACTTGTCATGTATATATTTGTGTGCATGCTATCTCCTCCCTCAGACTGTAAGCCCCTTAAGGCAGGGAATGTCTTTTACCTCTTTTTGTATCACCAGTCCTTAGTTTAGTATCTGGCACATCATAGACACTTAATAAATGTTTATTGATTGATTGAGAGCTGTAAAAGGAGTACTCCAGGATGTTGGACAGGCTTCCTGAAAAGGATCTACAGAAATACCTAGAAAAAAAATGGAAAAGGATATGAAGATGTGGAATGAATGCAGTTTGAATCACTGGAGGGTCTACAGACATTGATGAGATCACAGATTCATAAAAGCATCAGAATATCAAAGAAATTCTCAAATTAATTGTCCATAGGATACCCACCTAATATATAACAGTTCTTCTTCTAAGTCTTTTAAAAATACTGTGGGCAGATCTATCAGAGGGGATAATATGACAAAAAAAGAAAAATTCTGGATATTGGAAGGGACATGGGAAAACTGGGACACTAATGCATTGTTGGTGGAGTTGTGAACTGATCCAATCATTCTGAAGAGCAGTTTGGAACTATGCCCAAAGGACTCTAAAACTGTGCATACCCTTTGATCCAGCAATATCACTGCTAGGTCTATATTCCAAAGAAATCATAAAAATGGGAAAAGGATCTATCTGTGTAAAAATATTATAGCAGCTCTTTTACAGTAACTAAGAATTGACAATCAAAGGGATGCCTATAAATTGAGGAATGACTAAATAAGCTGTGGTGTGTGATTATAATGGAATATTATCGTGCTGTAAGAAATTATGAGCAGGATGATTTCAGAAAAATCTGGGAAGACATATAAACTGATGCAAAGTGGAGTGAGCAAAACCAGGAAAATGTCATACACAGTAACAGCAATATTGTTTGATGAAGAATTGTGAATGACTTAGCAATTTTCAGCTATACAATGATCCAAGACAATACCAAAGGACAAATGGTGAAGAATACTATGCACTTCCAAAGAACTTTTATTGATTTAATATAGACTGAAGCATGCTATTTTTCATTTTCTTTCATTTTTTCTTTTATTTGAGTCTTTTACAAAATAACTAATAAGGAAATGTTTTACATAATTGCACATGTATAACCTATGTGTAATTGCTTGCCATCTCAGGGAGAGGATAGGGAAGGGATGGAAGGAGGGATTGGATTTCGAATTCAAAACTTTAACTAAAAATGTTTTTGAAAATTTTTAAAGAGAAAAAATTCAGTGGGCAGCATTTAAGCCATCCATTAGTTATCTTACATTCTCTCATTCTTACTGCATATCCATATCTACATCCTTTTTCAATCATATGCTTCCTAGATAATGTATTTTGCACCACTTCTTGGTTCATTGTCCATCTACAGTACCAATAGAGTACAGTACCAGCATGTGCAGGTACTATTTTATACATATATATATGTATGTGTGTATGTATGTATATGCATTTGTGTGTATATATGTATATATGGAATATATAATATAATACACAATAATGTACGAGATACAATTGTGTAATATATTTGCATATTATCTACACATATGTAGGTATTATATATACATACACTTATTCACACATATATTAATACATATATACATTAATGGACTATCTCATAGGTAGGTCATCCAAATACATGTCATAGTCTGAACAGACATTCTTCATCCACTTGATTTTTCCTGTATGGATTGTTAAGATGATGTCTTCTGATGGATCATGAATAGCTGAAGAGATTGTGTAGTATTGGGACGTTTGATGTAATAAGCTCAATGTCCTTGTAAACAAGAATCTCTGAAGGACTTCAGCACTTTACATGATTCTCTCTTCTACTTGTACTCTACACCTTATAGAATTCTTCCATCTTTTCTTCTCCTGCTCAAAGACAAAGGAACATTCTCAGAATATACCTAAGTCTCTGTTTTGTGCCTTGATTGATATTGGTAGATAATCGTGACCTGCTATGATCCTAACATGTGCATGAGCAACACCAAATTAGACGAAAGTCTTTCAAAGATGAATTTTATTCTGTCAAAAAATTTTTTAATCAATAAACAATAAATACAGCAGAGGCTTGTATTTTGCATACCTTTTAGCCACTTATATAACTATGAAGATGTGATCTGCTGTAGAAAATTATTTCTGAAAGTTGACCCGCTCCCTTTTCCTATTTCTCATACTGCTAGGTGTTACAACAGAGTGATGGACAAGAATCTCAGCCATTGAATGAGTTCTATGACTCCTAGGTATGTCATTTAACCTCTCTCAGCCTCAGTTTCCTCATCTTTAAGATGGAAATAATAACACCTTTCTGCTAGGGATGTTGTTGGATTCAAATAAAATATTGTATAGAAAGCACTTTGCAAAACCTAAAGTGCTATATAAATGCTAGCAATTATTTTTTCATCAAATATATGGATATGTGTATACATATATACTCTCCAAATATTATAGAAAAGGGCATATATATCATTAGTTATTCATCATAGGATCACAGATTTAAAGCTAGTATCCTCCTGACTGCCTTTTTTATTTTGTTGGTAATAACCTTATAATCTTTTCCCAGATTTTTTGATATCTTGAAAAGATTTTTGACCCCCCTCAAGATTTTCCAAATGTGTTATCTCCAGAACAGGTTTCTTCTGTGTGGATTTTGCCTGTTCTAACTTCTTTTCCTGACCTCATCTCCTTTGGTGTCATTTTGAATTTTTCACACTCCACACCAGGAACAGAAATTGTCAAATATTTCCCTTTTCATTTATTTGAAACTATATCCACATATTCTCAGGTAGGTCTCTTATCAGCCTTTCTAAAGACTTAGTTTCTTTACGATTTTGTGAAATGATGTTGTTAACCCCTAGCTTTGTTGAAAAGATCAAATAAAATAATATATTATAAGATCACTTTGCAAACTTTGAAGTACCATATTAATGCGGTTGTTGTTGTTCATTACAATCTTCCATAATATTTTGCAAATGAGTTTGCTCTCTAAATTCACAGTGTCATTCATCTCTATTTGTTGCTGCTTCTGCAATTTGTCTAGGACCATGACATCAGGGAGGTAATGCTATGGCATGCCTGTGAATTGGATTGAAGTGAAGGAGGGCTGTGCAAAATCACCAGCCTCACTTTTTCCTCCAGAGCCATGTGGGTCTGGTGGCCAGATATGGATCAGGACGACTGGAGACGGCCCAGGTTGCAGTAAGGGATCTTGGTCTTTTCAAGCTACAGTACTTACACCAGAAATTGTGCCAAGTGCTTTATAAATACAATCTCATTTGATTCTCACAAAAACCTCAGGAGTTAGCTTGCATTATTGGCCTCATTTTACACTTAAGGAAACTGAGGCAGAAGTCAAATGACTTGCCCATAAATGTCTGAGGTCATATTTAAACTCAGATCTTTCTTACTCAGGTCCAGTGGTCCACCCACTGAGACACCTAGCTGCTTCTTAGGAGTTCAAGTGTAAGCTGGCTAAAGTGATTTCTGGGCATTTTGGACCTCCTCCTCCTGGTATTTGCTTTATATCAGTTGAATTTCCATGGAAGTGATTCCTGGACTCTTTGGACCTCCTCCTCCTGGTATTTGCTTTATATCAGTTAAATTTCCATGGAAGTGATTCCTGGGCTCTTTGGACCTCCTCCTCCTGGTATTTGCTTTATATCAGTTAAACCTCCATGGAAATGGTAATAATCTGAGTTGATATCTTTTCATTTATTTTTCCTTATTTTTCTTTGTAAGTAATTGATTTGAATGAGTCAAGTTGGAACTGCAATTGCCTATGGTTTCATCTTTTTTCCTTTGCTCTTTTGGTGTTGGTTTTAATTCTCATATTGGTAATTAGTCAATTCCTTTCTATGAAGATGTAATCAATTTCATATTTTTGTGTTGTTTCTTGCTTACGATGTCCAGTACCTCCTAAATCTTTTATGAAAGAAAGAGGTCATGGTATAAAGCAGTCACTCTCAAACTGTGATCCAAGGACCCCAAGGGGACCCTAAGATCCTTTCAGGGACTCTAAGATGTCAAAACTATTTTCATAATAATTCCAAGATAGTATTTGCCTATTAAAATACTTCTCCTTTTTCCAACTACATTTCTGTATGAGGCTGAATTCTCTTCCTATATGTCAATCCAAGCAATATACGGAAATGGGTTGAATGCAGAAGCAAATTGAAGAATCCAGCTATCTTATGCTATCAGACATTAAAGAGATTTGAAAAAATATGTAAAACAATGCTACTTTTCTCACTAATTCTTTTTTCAGAAGATCGTTATTTTCCATAAAAAGTTATTTATTTATTAGTTTAATTACTGATTTATTATTTTAGTTAATATTTAAAATTTTATCAGTTTTAATTTCTAATATTAATAATATAACCTACACAATCAAAAACTCATTGGGGTCCTCAATAATTTAGAAGAATGTAAAAGGGTTCTGAGACCAAAAAATCTGAGAAATGCTAGTATAGAGAGATAAGGCATATGATTTGCCTTCTTGGGCTTATTCTTGAAACATAATTTCCAATATAGTTTTCACTGTTCCCCCTTGTACCTACCTTCACTCTGAAGTTATCATATATTAATGTATGCATTTTAGCTTGGTTTGGAATTATAAGGCACAATGCCTACCCTCAATGAGTTTATAGCTTAATTGCAAATATAACGTGTAAACATGTCAAAAAAGAAATAAAAGTATTAGGAGCAGCTAGGGGGCACAATGGATAGAGCACTGAATCTGGAATCAGGAAGACTTGAGTTCAAGTGTGAGCTGAGACACTTATCAGCTGTGTGACCCTGGGCAAGTCACTTTGCCCTGTTTGCCTCAGTGTATTCACCTACAAAATGTGTTGGAGAAGGAAATGGTGAACCACTCCAGTATCCTTGCCAAGAAAACCCCAAAGAGTCACAGAGAGTCAGATACAAACACAAATTGAAAACAATATAACAACAATAAAAACATGCTAAACACCCATTTATAATACACACATTAAGTCTATTTGGAAAGTGGGGAGAATTGAGATCCAGTGGACTGGAGTAAACAGAGAAGGCTTCATAGAAAAAGAGAGGTATTTGAGCTGGGCTTTCATATCTATAATAATAGCCTTGAAACATGAAGAGTCAGACAAGTAGAAAAAAACATCCAGGGTAAGTTGGTATGGAGACAGACACTAGCAAAGGTTCAGAGATGGAAATTAACACTAATAACAAAAAATAATCTCATAGCCCCAGAACTGGAAGAGTCCTCAGAGGTCAATCTCATTTTGCAAAAGAGGAAACTGAGGTTCATGGAGGTAAAGTGATTGACCCAGCGTCACACAGCTAGTGAGCATCAGTCTCAAACGGAACCCAGGTCCTCCTCCTACAGAGCTAGGATTTTTTCAATTGTACTAGTCTCAACTAACACTTACTTATATAACACCTTAAGGTATACAAAGGCCTTTATATATGTTGTGTCATTTAATTCTCAATAGCAATTAAGAGTATGCATCTCACAACAACCCTGAGAGATATATGACTTTAAATTTTTTTATTTTATTCTGAACTTAAGAAAGAAAACAATCATTTCCATAACACGGTAGAATAGAAAAAAATATGATTACATGAAATTGCAAATCTGCTATGTACCACTTGCCATTCCTTTTAAATATATAATAAATAAATAAAAAGTTATCGTGTAACTTTTTTTTCCCTTTTTTTCTCCTCTCCCTCTCACCCTAGAGGTGGCTACCATTAGACACAAGAGATACATATACATACATATATATGTATGTATATATATATATATATATATGCACACACACACACAAGCACACACATATACATATTATACACATTATATTTTATATATACACAAAGTATATATAATACACACATATATACACATACATACGTGTGTGTAAAACCATTCTGTAAATATTTCTATTTAAAATTCTTTCTCTGGATGCAGATAATGGCTAGAATAGGAAATTGTACATAATATATGTTATTTATATCCTCATTTTACAGTTGAGGGAAATGAGGCTGAGACAGGTGAAATGACTTGCCTAGGACTACGTTGCTATTAAATATTTGAGGCAAGATTTGAGCTAAGGTCTTCCAGACTCCAAGTCTACCATGCTACCCACTAGACCACCTAGCTATCCCTAAATAGTTTCCGGGACAAGTAACCCAGTCTTGCAGGAACAAAGTTTTCACTATGGGCAGGTGGTGGGAAGTAAAGTTAGAAAGGTAAATTGAATGCTTTGATTGCCAGGTGAAGGAGTTTGGAACCCCTAGTCCTTCTGGCTTGTCCAAGATTTCCCTGGGTAAAGCAAAAGCCCTTCAGCAGTCAGAGAGGTGAGTCTGGGAGAAATGGGGGTGAGGTAGAGGTTAGTTGGGGTTCAGATCCTCTGCCAAGCAGTCCTACCTTCACATGGCCTCTTTTGCCTGCCCAGCTGCCCAGGCTTCCTTGGGTCCCCAGGGTCATGACTACCCCATTACAGGGTGAGATTTATCATGGGCAGGTGTGCTGTAGGGTGGTATATTATCCAGGATTATGAACTGTAACAGGATAATCTCTCTAATGTAATTCAAGCTCTCGACATGGCTTATGGCTCCTTAATGTACCTCAGACTGAAGAATTACAAGAACATTCCCCCCATTGCCTCTCCACTCCCTTTCCCCCTCCCTATCTTGTCAGGCCATAAATGATTTAGGCAATTGCCTGAAGCCAGATCTTGGCTTTTAGTCATAATTCAGCGCAGTTCAGTAAATACGATGGGCAAGGAGTTTTCCCTTGTCTTCCTCCTCTCCTTCTCCTTCTTCGCTGCAACCCATCCCCACAAGAGATGGGGTACATTAGCCTATGATTCCTCTCATCTGTATCAGCTTTACATTCCCCAAGGGTTTTTCACATCCATACTTTGATCTGATCCTCACTACAACCCTGGGAGGGAGACTAAACGGACATTGTTGTTCCCATTCTGCAGATGAAGAAATGGACAGAGAGGGAAAGTGACTTTCCCAGGGTCACAAAGCTGGGAAGTGGGATGATGGAGAAGGGGCAATGGACTTACTTCGAGAGGACTCAGGTTTGGAATAGAGCCCTAATACACCTTTTAGGTGTGTGACCTTGGGCACCTCAGAGATTCAAGTTCTTCATTTTGAAAATGAGAATATCAATTAATCAACCAACAAACATTTATTAAGTGATGACCGATACAACAACAAGGTCAGCCACTGGGAATACAAAGACAAAAAATGAAACAATCTCTACAATATTCTAACAGGAAAGACAAAAAAGAAGACAAATACAGTAGGTCCCAAAATTCTTGGTGCGTTTTCAAGGATGGAGCAATGGGAGATGGAGAAGCAAAGAAGCCTTCATGCTGCTATTTACCCAGGTTGTGTGTGTGTGTGGGGGGGGGGGGGTGTAATATATTTTTTAAAGAATTTGTGTTATTTTTTCATACAGGGTAGTAGAGGTATGGGGCAGCTGGGGGAGGTTGTTTTCAAGGGAGAAGGTCCCCCTTTCATTTGGGGATTGCTTTTTCCCCACTCTACCTCAGCTGAGCTTACAGGAAAGTATTAAAACTAGGGTGCATTTCTCAATGCATTTTGACCTGGAAGGAAAAAAAACCCTAGAATGGAATATTTCTTTAGGGGCAGGAAGTGTGTCCTCCAGATCTGTGATAACACACACAATATATACATATATATACATATTTAGGGATATATATATACATACATATATATGTATATACTTTCCTTCCATTAATAAATACATGAACAGAGAGATGAATTAATAAACAAACAAATAAGTAAATGTGTGGGATTGTTTTTTTAATGAAAATTTTGGGACACCTGTGTAAATAAATACAGAATAAATATAAAATAACTGAATATACATCACAAAGCTGTTAGAAGGAAAATGTTATGCACATCTGATACTATTTTTGGCAGAGCTTAGCCTGAAATCTGTCTTCCAATACCAATCAAACAATCGAGGGGCATTTATTGTTTCTGATGCACCTAGCATTAGACTAGGCACCCGATACCTAATCTAACACCTAATCTATAAAACCACAGTGAGACTAGGAAACGTTATGCACTAGGACCAAACTGGTCTTTTCTGGAGTCATTATTTTAACCTCCCTCCTTTCTCCACCCCCACCTTTAGCCTTAACTTACCATTACCTAGATGCCTTTCCTAAAACCAACCTTTGTTCAGAATAACTTCTCTCCTACCCATGGGGATATCTGAGAAGGAATTATGTTTCCTGCATTAATGTAGATATAACATTATGTAGAAATAGGAACATAGGATTTAGAGGTGGAGAAACCTTAGAGACAACCTTATTTTATATAGGAGACAACTCATAGGCCTAGAGATTAGTTACCAAAGTCAGAAGTGCCTAAGTTCACACAGGAAATCTGATAGGTTCTAATCAATAGAACCCAGGTTTGAACATAGGTCCCTTGGCACCAAATCCAGTCGTCTTTCCAACATGCCACACTGCATGTATGAGTTTGTTGCTCCCATAGGTCCTAAGGAATGTACCAGTCTCTTTCCAAAGGCTCTTTAAGTGAGATGGGAGAATCCATCCTGCTTCTATATTCATAATATTTATAACTTTCATTTTTATAAACTCAATACTTTGGATAGGGTTTGCACAAGGTAATCCCTGAGGCACCTTCTAGTTTTGTGATTCCATGAATCTAACCCAGATAGTAAAAGTTGGGCTACTTAAAATCTATCCCTAAATACCTGACCCTATTAAAATCCAGTCTCTCTGGAGAGATCCTGCTAATTGCCCCCAAATTACAAGGAGAGAGTTTCTTTTGGGCCACTGGTAACTATGAAAATAGTCTGGGAAGTTCTGTAGGTAAGAGAAGGACGAAAACAAAATTACCAGCTGATAAACTAGTTAGCAAGCAGCTTGATGGCACAGTAGAGAGCGTGCTGAGCCTGAAGTTAGGAAGGTATATCTTCCTGAGTTCAAATCTGGTCTTGGACACTTACTAGCTACGTGACTCTGGGCAAATTACTTAACCCTGTTTGCCTCAGTGTCCTCATCTGTAAAATAAGTTGGAGAAGGAAATGACAAACCAGTCGGACACTACTGAACAACAAAAAAAACTATAGATGTGGAGCAACAAGGTAAATGTTCAGGTCTTCTGGGTCAAATGTTGAATACTTTTGGTTAAACTCACCCAAGATTCTTTGAGCAGAAGATACCACGGGAAATTCCCTAATCCCAGTAAAAGCCATCCTGTTTCTATTTCTGGATAAAAGACCTATTTCTTGATAACAGAAAATTCCTACGTATGGAGTAAATGCAAGACACCACGGCTAATATGAAAGGGACTGGATCAAGGCTGAATGAAACCCAAAGCACTGCTAAAGTGGAGGCTGAGGAAGGGAAGGGGAACCCAGAAGATTTCCAAGCCAACTTCATAATCCACAGGTGCACCAGGAGTGACAGGAAGAGCTAATAGACAGCCAAGCACATTCATTTTCAGAGCTCCAGCGGGGTATCAGTGTTATATATTCTTGGATACTCAGTTACCCCCCTTCCACTGAAATTCATCTGTTCTGTACCCTCATCCTCCTATAGGCTAGAGTCTTGGAGCCCTGCAAGATGATAATTAGCTCATCTGGCAAATTAATTATAAAATCATAGAATGTCAGAGCTGGAAGGGACCAGAGAAATCATGCAAACCAGAGTTCATAACCTGGGGTCTATGGATTTTTTTTTTAATTCTTTGGTATTGTTATCATTGCATTTCAGTATAATTGGTTTCCTTTGTAATTCCATGGCTTTTATTTTATGCATGTGAAATATTTTTTTTGAGAAGGGGTCCATGAGTATCACCAACTGTCAAAGTGGGACATGACACACAAAAAAGTTAAGAACCCCTGATTTAGACCAACTCCTTCAGTTTAGAAATGATAAAACTAAGACCCAAGAAAAGGACATATATGAGAGGCAGTGTGGTATAGGAGTTAGGGACTGATTTGGAATTTAAGTCTTGAGTTCAAATTCTGCCTAGTGATCACGGATAATTCATTTAATCTTTCAGGGACCTAAGCCATGAGTGGCAAAGAAGATACAGATCTGCAGTGAGGGAGGAAGGCCCTCACTGGAAATTCCCTACACTGAAGACATCATAAGCCTCATTAAAAAAAAAAAAAAAAATATATATATATATATATATATATATATATATATATATATATGTTTACTTATGTCTGTATCTGTGATTTCATCATAGAAGGGAACTACCAGTATATATATATATATATGTTTACTTATGTCTGTATCTGTGATTTCATCATAGAAGGGAACTACCAGTGTGGAAACCCCCCTCCATAGATTCAGATCAACAATTCTAGTTTATTGTCTTTAAGAATTATCTGAGCAATTTAGTGATTTGTCCTTCTCTCTCAGTTATTATATTTCAAAGGGATTACTTGACCCCAAGTCTTGACCCCAAGATCATCCCTCTATCCACTGTGTCATACTTGCCTCTCATAGCTAATTATAATAACATTTATACAATACTTTATATTCCCTCCACTAAGTGGCAAAGTGGCTCTGGGCCTGGAATTGAGAAGACCTGAATTCAAATCTGGCTTACCTGTGTGACCTTGGGCAATTCACTTCACCTCCTTCTGCCTCAATTTCCTCAACTGCAAGATGATAGCATCTTGGTATCTAATCTATATCTTGCTATCTAATGATAGCATCTACTTCACAAGGTTGTTGTGATGGTCACCTGAGATAATGGTATGTATCTGGCACATACTAGGTGCTTAATAATTATTTGATCCAGCAGTTTTCAGAGAACAAAAGATTTCTATAGTCATATGAAAAATGTTCTAGATCACTATTGATTAGAGAATGCAAATCAAAACCACTCCTAGGTACCACATCACACCTGTCAGATTGGCCAACATGACAAAACAGGAAAATTATAAATCTTGGAGAAGATGTGGGGAAATTGGAACACTAATACATTGTTGGTGGAGTTGTGAACTGATCCAACCATTTTGGAGAGTAATTTGGAACTATGCCCAAAGGGTTATAAAAATATGCACACCCTTTGACCCAGCAGTACCACTTCTACTCTGCATTCCAAAGAGATCATATAAATGGGAAAAGGACCCACATGTACAAAAATATTTATAGCAGTGCTTTTTGTGGTGGCAAAGAATTTGCAAATTGAGCGGACGCCCATCAATCAGGGAATGGCTGAACAAGTTGTGGTACATGAATGTAATGGAATTCTATTGTGTCATAAGAAATGATGAGCAGGCAGACTTCGAAAAATAAAAAGACTTGGAACGACTTATATGAACCAATGTTGAGTGACAGGGAGAAGAATCAGGAAAACATTGTACACCATTACAACATTGTTCAATGACTAACTTTGATAGACTTGGCTGTTCTCAGACAATGCATAGATCTAAGATAACTCCAAAAAGCTCATGATGGAGGAAAATGCTATCTACATCCTCCACATCCAGGGAAAGAATTATGGAGTCTGAATGCAGATCAAAGCATATTATTTGTTCTCTCTTTTGTTTTGTTTTCTCTCTTCTTTCTTATTGTTATAATTCATCTTTACAACATGACTAATGTGAAAATATGTTTAATATGAATATATATGTAGAGCCTGTATGAGATTGCACACCACCTTGAGGAGGGGGAAGGGAGGGTGGAGGAGAAAATTTAAAACTCAAAAGCTTGTGAAACTGAATGTTGTAAACTAAAAGTAAATAAATTAAGTTTTAAGAAGATAATTGTTCCCACTCTCCCTCTCATTTGACCTTGACAGATAGTTATTACTCTCCCCAGTTTACGGATGGGAAAACTGAGACTTAAAGACTTTATCTCACTTGATCATGGTTTGTTCATTGTTGTTCAGTCATATCTGACTCTTCATGATCTCATATCAGGTTTTCTTGGCAAAGGTACTAGAGTAGTTTACCAGGGTAAGGGCCTGAGGTTGGATTTGAACTCAGGTCTTCCTAACTCTAGGTCCAGAGCTTTATCCCCTGGACCACACAGCTGCCTCCTATCATGGTCACACAGCTAGAATAGTTCAAAGGAAGGATTTACACCCAGGTTTTTCTGATTCAAGGTCCCCACTTTACTCAGAGGATGTGGTAATGTTCCCAAGCTAGGACAAGTGATCCATTCAGCGACCAATCCTCTACATGATGCATTTGTAAATTCTCCTCCCCCTTTCCATTTACTATAGTTTATTTTCACAAGGGACTTCAGTCCTTGTCATCAAATTCTCAGGGTGACTCTAAAGGTAAAAATTTAAAGGAAAGTAGAAGAGAGGTAACATCTAATATTTGGTGGTGGGTTAGATCATATAGTACCATTTAGATGTTACTATGTAGGTTGGGGGCTATTTGCTCTGATTATCTTGATCAGCTTAGAAACCATCCATTTCCATTAGATAGCTATGATACATAATGGAAAGAATTGAGTTACTGGACCTGGATTTTCAGAAACCTAGTTCTGATACTTAATTATGTGATCTCTGACAAGGCATCCAGTCTTACTGGGCTGCAGTTTCCTCCTAGGTAAGGTAAGGAGTTTGGACTAGACAACCTCTGAGATCCACTGAAATTTCAAATCTCATAATCCCATCTTCCCCAGTGTTCCCCAATTTTTTTCTGCCATTAGTCCCTCTTCTCCCCTTTTTCTCTCCAACTACACAGATGTAACAGGCTCCATTAGACTGATGGGATCAAAGAAAGCATATTGAGCCCCAAGAGTCTTACAAGGTAGGGTATCAACTGAGCCAATGAGAAGGGGCTAGGTTGTTAGGTAACGATATTCTTCAGAGGTGGTTCCTAAGTCAGGACAAGCCCTGATGGAAGGGAAGTCAAGAAAAGAGACAGTAATAGGCAGGGGGAAATAGAGAATAAAATTTCCTCTTTCTATACTTTCCCTAGATCTCTACCACCAATTGTACGAAGTCAAATCATAGAGAAACAACTCCTTTCATGCCTAATACTAATTTTAAAAGTATTACCACTCTTACCATATCCCTACAACACTTAGTGACATTTTTTAAACATGTTCTATAAAGAACCATAGACAGAAAGAGTGATAACAACCCTAGACACAGTCCTACCTACCCCACAGAGAATGGGACAATCTCCAGCCTAGGAGAGAGCACAGATTAAAAAGTCAACACCACAATTTATTTTGAAAAAACAAAGAGGGGAAATAGTTTTAAAAGGTAAGACTAAAGGAATTAGAGAAAGATATGGTTTGGATATCAATATATCCCTAGTGACAAAGACACAACTAGGCATTTATACACCCTTACAGAGACACGCACAGACACAACCAGACACCAATACATGTCTACAGACAAATATAGCCAAGCAAACAGAAAGAGAGACAATCCAAATAACAACACATGCCCACAATCATTGAAAGATACAAATAACAATACATCTACACACACAACCACATACTAACACACACACATACACAGAGATACTTCATTCAGTAATTTACTGAATGTTAATATTTACTAAATAGTTAGTAGTTACTAAAATGAGACACCCTTCCTTTCCACAGTTACCATTCTATCTCTAGCCTTTGAAAATCCTAAATCTTCCCGTGTATGGCAGACCAGTGGACACAAGTCATACTTCCTTTTAGTTTTGCTAAGACACCTGTTGAGATTTTTTAAAAATAATTTGAATAGTAGAGTGCCAGCTTCAATATCTCCTTCCCACACATACTATGGATATTATTACTATAGCTTTAAGAGAGAATAGGATCTTGGGAGAAAGATAGCTTAATTGTTATCTTGAGAATTAACTGTCATGACTGAAAAGATACTGGAAATAGAAAGAAAGAACTAAAACAACTTCTTTCCTGAGAGACTGATGGAAGGGAGTTAATTGTCATTTTGGAGAAAAACTGAAGAAGCATTTCCTGAGACCTGGATTTCATTTACGCTATGAAGAAGATATATTAACTACAGTCCTTGGGAGACTTTGACTACCATTCTGAGAGAGTAAAGTGGTGGGACTGTGTTTCCAGAGTTGAGGAGAAGTAAGCAGTTGAGGTTGATGGTTAGGAGTGAATCTAATTGTGATACATTATAACTTATGTAAGTCTTCATTTTATTTGTTACTCTTAGTAAGTTATACACCTGGTTAACACTGATATTCATTAAGCTTATGAGTCTAAGTAGTTTAAGAAAAAAGAGATTACTAAAACCTTATGAGAAAAGAGGGTTTCGGGAAGCAACAAATGAGAAATTCTACATTTCAATTGATTTGTAAGGTGGTATCAGAAGATATCATTTGGTTTCCTTAGAACCTGGATGAAAATTAGTAAGGTAGTAAAACATCAGGTTGAGGTGGTGGAGGTTTGGTGTAGTTGTCAACTAACATAGGATACTGACTACACAAACAACAAATGAGAAAAGTTGAAATCAACTAGAATTAATGAGTTATGGAACACCTCTTGTCCTAACATATCTTTAAACTGGCTACAGAGGCAGGAACACTTTATGGGCTTAACTTGGCTCCTACCCCACTCCATTCCTGCCTCCATCTATCTGTTATAAAGGTCTATTCCCCTTATAGAAGGAAATGGCAAACCACTCCAATATCTTTGCCAAGAAAACCCCAAATAGGGTCACAACTCAGAGTCAGACACCACTGAAAATGACCAAACAAAAACAATTTTCTCCTTACGTACCAGCCCCTGTTCTCCCTTTAGATATGGTTGGAGCTAGTGATCTCCCCTAGTATAGAACTAGACTCATGCAATGTTGAAGTTGAAAAGGATATAAAAAGCCATCTAATCCAACACTTATTTTATGCTCCAATAAATGTATGGTCTTAAAAGTGTCTCAATAATGACAATTAACTCCCTCAACAATGCAGATCACCACCCACCCTTATCTTTTCATCTTGTGTGACTCTTGTCCATGTCCTTCTAGAAATCCAACCCAGGAGATCCACACAACATGGCAGAGTCTTCCTTTTGTTCTTTATACATTGCAATGATACCAAGTAGGACATGTCATCTTTCCATTGGCTCTCCCTATGTGATTGGTCCATCTTTTTTCTATGGCCATGTGTTTCATTGATGATATCTCTAGCAATGTTTCCCTTGCCTAATTCCTTAGTTGTGATACTTTGAAGCCTATAGGAGTATCCACTATGTATCTTTCCACTGATACTTTGAAGCCTATGGAGTATCCACTATGTATCTTTCCACTGACCTTTGGGTGATCCTCTCAATTCTTTAGGAACTGTAGCATTCCATGAGTACCTCCCTCCCATTACAGATGAAGAAACTCAGTCCTAGAGAGAAAAAGGATTGTGGCCAAGATCACAAAACTGGTTGGTAGCAGTCAGGATTTAAAAATAAGTCTTCCGTTTCCAAATCTGGTATTCTTTCCACTACAGCATGCTTCCTTAACCCAGGTTTTTCTCTCTTGGCTTCAAAGTTGGCACCCCTCCTTGGGAGATGGCATTGTATAGTGGAAAGAGTAACTGAATTGGGAGCCAAAAGACCTGGATTTGCATCACAGCTCTGATGCATCTCACTAGCCATGTGAACTTAGGTGAGTTGTACAAACCTCTGTAAAGTGAGAAGCACTTGGTAAATCTTAAAGCCATGTTCACGTGACTCCTTTTATCTTTCCGTTCAGGTTACTTAGTTTGCTGTTGTGTCATTTCAGTCATGGGTAACTCTCCATGACCCCATTTGGGGTTTTCTTGGCAAAGATACTGTAGTGCTTTGCCATTTACTTCTCCAGCTTATTTTACAGATGGGAAACTGAGGTAAACAGAGTTAAGTGATTTGCCCAGGGGATTTGAACTCAGGGAGATGAGTCTTCTTGACTCCAGGCCTGGCATTCTATCCATTGTCATCACCTAGCTGTCCTCAGGTTACTTTAGATAAAAGGATATGTAGATGATTGGGGCAGCTAAGTGACACAGTAGATAGAGCCTAGGAGTCAAGAGCACTTGAATTCAATTCTAGCCTGAGACACTTACCAGCTTTGTGACCCTGACAAGTCACTTAACCTTATTTGCCTCAGTTGCTCAATCTGTAAAATGAGAAGGAGAAGGAAATGGAAAACCACTCCAGTATCCTTGCAAAGAAAACCCCAAATGATGTCGCAAAGAATCAGTCATGGCCGAAATGACTTAACAACAAACAGCAAACGTAGCTCATGGTTTAATTAATTTGTGTACATTTCTGTTCAATCTCTATCATAATGTAATGAAGACAGGACTTGGGTACCAAGTCCTTTCCAGCTCATCATAGGCTCATAACCATAGTAACTGACATTATGTAGCACTCTAAAGTTTTCAATACACTTTATATATGTTTCCTCCTTAACTCTGTTCATATGCTATAGAATCACAAAATTTGAGAGCTGGAAGGGACTCCAAGACCAAATAGGCCAAGCCATACCCAGATGGAATCCATCCTATAATGTGCACAAGTCATCATTCAGCCTCTGATGGAAGACCTTCAAGGTGTGGTTCAAGAGACCCTTCATTTCACCTTAAAATGCCCAAATTATTACGTGTTTTTCCTGATATCATGTCTATATTGACCCCTTTGAAATTGCCACCCAAATTTTCTGGTTCTGCCCTTTGGGACAAAACAAAACAAGTCTTGGTCCACCTCCCTCAACAGTCCTTTAAATATGTGAAGCCTGCTATCTTCCCTACCCCTGTCCCATGAACTTGAATCTTCTCCAGTCCCAAAGTACTCAGTCCCAAAGTAGATCCTCATGTTTCCTGGCCTCAAGTACCTTCACTACCCTGATTACCTTTCTCCTGATGCTCTCCAGTCTAGCAATGTTCTTCTTAAACCATGGGACCTAAAGCTAAACACAGAACACAATATTCCAGATCAGGGTAGGGAACCATATGGGGGGAGACCTCAAGGTCGCAGGTTTCCCACCCCTACTCTAGATGAAGTCTGAGGACAATGAATCCCAAGGGGGACTCCTCCCTCTCTGTTCCTGAAAACTGCATCCCTCTTAATGCAACCCAACACCATGAGGAGTCACATCTCACTGCTAATTCATATTGAGCTTGCAGTCCAAAATCTTCAGAATTTTCTCAGATAGTTGCTATCTAACTATGCTTTCTCCTTCCATATTACACTTGTTAAACTGATTTAATACTGAAGTAGAAGACTTTACATTTAACTTCACTGAGTTTTATCTTACTAGAGTCAATTCAAAGCTCCAGGAGTGGGGAACCTGCACCGTTGAGGCCAAATGTGGCCTTCCAAGTCCTTGGGTGCAGCCTTTTGACTGAATCCAAGTTTTACAAAACTCATCCTTTTATTAAGAGAATTTGTTCTGTGAAACTTGGATTCAGTCAAAGAGTTGAGCTTGAGGACATAGAGGGTAATATGTAGCCTCAATGCCCCAGGTTCCCCACCCCTACTAGCTTATCAAGATCCTTTTGAATTCTGACTATATCACCTAGCAAAGAACAGGACCGTCCTAGGTTGATAACTTTAAAGATACAGCATCTTGAGCTACCCAATCAGTGGAAAAGGTGGCTCCTACCCACAGGGGAATGCTAAATGTCTTCTCCCAAAATGAGTTCCCTGACATTTTCCACTAGGGTGCCTCCATGTTAAGTGATCTGGGCATATGCAAAGCCAAGCCCTGTTATACTCTCAAGAAAGGAAATCAAGTTAGTCTGGAATAACCTGCTTTTAATGAAGCCATGCTGACTCTTTATCATCACCACTTTCCTTTCTAGACATTCATCAACCAATGCTTTAATGACCCATTCTAGGACTTTCCAAGGAATTAAAGTCAAACTCATTGGTCTGCAGTTTGAAGATTCTGTTTTTCCATTTTTTAAAACGTAGACATTTGTCGTCCAAGTAGCCTTACCATTTTCCATAATCTTTCTAATATCACAGAGAGAAGCCCATGAATCGTATCTGCCATTCTTTTAGGACTTGAAGATGTAGATATCATCACCTCCATTTTACAAATGAGAAAAGGAAGACTTAGAGAAGATGAGTGATTTACCCATGGTCATCTTACTAGTAGGTAGGATTTAGTATTTAGATAGCAAGTAGTCCAATGTAACATTTCAAATCAGATCTTTCTGATTCCAAAGTCAGTACTTTATCCATTGTGCCATACTGCATACCCTTCAACTCTAAAAGAGTAAATCCTTCCAACTCTCCTTTTGACTCTCCATATTTCTCTACTACTCATTTTTTAAAAGGCCCGTTCACTGAATGGGTACTACCTCACTCAGAGTGAAACCTGAAGAGACCTTAGCCTAAAAGTGCTAGGGTCTCCCATTGCATCCTGGGCCATCTCCAGCTATCCTGAAAATATCTGATCACTGGACCCAGATGGCTCTGGAGGAGAAACTGAGGCTGGTGACCTTGCACAGCCCTTCCTCACTCAAATCCAAGTCAACTGCAAGTCATGTCATCATCTCTGTCACGTCATGGTCTTCTTTGAAAACAAAGGACAAACACAATTTCTCTACCATTCCATGTAGTCTTCCCACCCTGCAAAGCCCTCCTCTTATTGGTGAGTTCCTCCTAGAGCTGTGATTTTAAGGAAGTGCCCAGGACAGCTATGTTTACTTTTTCATTCCTTTCCCAGGTGAGCTCATGACTCTTCCCTGTCTCCTATACCTTCCCCTACCCCCAGGTTCTATGAGTCCTTTCTTCTTGCATTTGTATCCTCCAGGATTAGCATACTGCACTGCACATAGTAAGCAAGCACTTAATAAATATTTGTTGACTTGACTTGAGCCAAAGTAATTTTTCCTATTATTACTAACTGCTGAGATCAGCCAGAGCCTGAAGAGAGAGAAGTGCTTCTGAAGAGTTTGAGGAAAGGTGTGATTGACAGGGTTACCTCTTTCCCCCCCAAATCTGATCGTCTTCAGTCTGTCCATAGGGTCAAAGAACTGGAAGATACTTCAAAAGGGCATCTTTTTTAACCCCCTCATTTTGCACATCAGTAAACTATAGTCACAACCAAAGAGACTTGTCCAAGGTCACACAGGTAATAAGCATATATTTGACTGGATTATACGACAGATTAAAAACCTTTCAAAATAGTTCAAGTAGCAACACTCATGCAGCCCTGCACTGGGAGGGGAAAATGGATTCTAGACCCAGCTCAGCCACTCATTAGCTAGACAACCTTGGGCAAGTCATTTCCTTCCTCTGGGCCTGTTTACTCATGCATAAAAATGTGTGTATTGAACTAGAGAGCTAGTCCTGACACATCGTTCCAGGATTTGTCTAATTTGTCTAATTCACAATATTGTCTAAGGTTATACCCTTTCTTGCTTTCTTCTGTTCTTTTCTCCCCTTCTGTTCTTCAGATAGGGTCCTCAAAAAGGGAAGGTCTGCTCTTCTGGTCAGGGCCACTAGGGGGAGCAGATACCCCTCTGCCCAAAGTTCTGCCTGGGTTTGGGAGAAATATTGGGGAAGAGCTGGAGAACCCTGGGGCTTGCCTCCCTTCACCCCATCCTCAACCCCAAATGTGACTATCCTCAGTCTGGAATGAAGCTCAGGAGAGGAGAGGAGAGAAGTAGGAGCTTCCTCTAGACAGAGAAACTACAATTCAGAAATCTGAGAAGGCACGGAGGGCAAATGGGGCAAGGATGTTTTGTTGGGTTTTTTTTTTTCAACAGATTCTTAACTTATTTTGCCTCATGCTTTCCCTTGGAAGTTTAGTAGTACAACCCAAGAACTTCTTGAAAGTATGAAGTGAAATACATAAGATTACAAAGGAAATCAATTACATTGAAAATATGTCCATATTGGTTATACTGAAAATATGTTTTTAAAAACAAATTCATGGACCCCAGGTTACGAAACCCTGCTCTAGAGTCAGTAGAGAGGGAAAAAGAAGAAAAAGACACACAATGGCACAACCTTACACTAACACAGTCCTACACATTGAAATATATAGAACCACTCTGGAACACAGTTCCGAGAGGCAGAGATGACTCATTCCATATACACAAAAATCATAACCCAATATTACACACACCCATAAATCCACTGCCCCAACCAGACATCAATACAACCTACCTGTAGAGACAGAGACACAAAAAGAGAAAGACACAGAAACCCTTTCAGAGAAATAGAGACACAAATCATTCCTTTGCCTGGTTTGTACCCCACTCCCACCTCCACTTATGGAAATTTTACTCATCTTTCAAGACCCAGCTTAAATGCTTTCCCTTTCCAGAAGCTCCCTTTGCTAGAGGTGCATAGCATTTAGGGCTGAAAAGAAACTTAGAAATCATCTTATGCAACCATCTCATCTTCTGAGAAAGAAACTGAGGCCCAGGGAAAAGAAATGAACTGTTTCCTTAGTTGAAAATTATTTCTTTTTTTGTTTGGTTTTGCTTCTCATATGTTCATATTATATTCAATTTTGCATTGCAGTCTCTGTGTATTTATTACATGGTATCACATAATTGACATGTGGCATATTCCTTTTTCAAGATTATAAACTCCATGAGGGCAACACAACATTTTAATTATCTTTGTAGCTTTCTAAGCACAAAATAAAGGTTTGAGAAATGGTGGAATAAATGTATGAATCAACCAGATAGCAACATATACATATAAACACATAGGCACAATCGGACCCCAACATACACCTACATAGGTGACCTCCGATATTTTCTAGCTGTGTGACCCTGGGCACGTCACTTAACCTCCACCTGCCTCAATTTCCTCAACTGTAAAAGGGGAAACAATAATAATACCTACCTTCCAAGGTTGTTTTAAGGATCAGATGAAATAATTATAAAGCACTTAGTACACAGGAAGCACTATATAGATGTTAGTTATTCACCTCTGTTTCTAAAGTTTCTTCCTTTTCTATCCCCTTCTTGAATTCCAAAAGAAGTCTAGGAGTGACTCATCTCTCTCTTTTCCATGGATTACCCATAATGGGGAGTTGGGAGGCACCAGGCAAAGAAATAGCTAAAGCATCAGACAATGCTTTACTGGGGATATGGCATCTGAGCCACTGCCCAGAGGTCTCATCCCTGCCTCCTCCAAATCTGATTATTCCTCAGTGCTTAGCACAATGCTTGGCACACAATAACCACTTAATACATTTTTATTGCTTCCCATCATCCTTTGCTCCCATCCTAAACTCCACAGCTGCCATAGGACCATAGAGCTAGAAGGGACCACCACAAATGGAAGAATCATCAAATCCCACCTTTCATTTTACAGTTGAGACTGAGGCCCAGGGAGAATCAATGATTTGCCCAGGGTCACCCAGTTCATTTTGGCTGTCCTTGGGAGCCTCATCCTCAACATCTCCCTTCAACCCTGTGCCGTCAATAGGCGCAGGTGTTTATGACTCAGGCAACAAGGTCTTCTGCCTTGGCCCTTCATTTGGAAAGAAGACAGAGGAAGGAACTAATCAGGACTCAACTCAAGTCTGACACCCATTCCCCCAATCCAGCTCCATACTTAGAATTCCAGAAATGTAGAATGCCAAGACTGGAAGGAACCTTAGAATGGAGAGTAGTAGAACTTAGAATGTAGAATGTCAGAGCTGGGAAAGACTGAAGAAATCATCCGAGTCTAACCTCATCATGTTACGGAGGAGGCAACTGAAGCTCCAGAAATAACCTGATCAAGGTTACATGGCTAGCTAGAAGCAGAACTTCAATAAAGATATTTGTCTCTTGACATGTGCTAGTGAACAAAGGTGCAGAAAATCATTCTTTTATGAATTTATGTTACTCAACTTCAAGGATATTCCCTTATCAACTCACTAACCTCCATACCACGGAAAGTTTGGCTCTGCCAAGCCTTTTCATTCCTTCTCAAACTTCCCCATGGCTCCCCATCTTCCACCCTTTCAGATGAGAAACTTGCCTTATATTTTACACGGAAAAAAATGGAGGCCATTCACCATGAGTTCTTTCTTCTCCCCTCTTCCCCAGCTCAGATCACTCAGATGCCTTCTGCCACTATTTCCTCCTTCGTCCCTGCCTCATACAAAAATGTGACTCTACTCCTTGCAAAGGCAAATTACTCTCCCTACACAAGCAATCCCA
The DNA here is from genome assembly GCA_028658325.1 of Potorous gilbertii. Taxonomy (NCBI): domain Eukaryota; kingdom Metazoa; phylum Chordata; class Mammalia; order Diprotodontia; family Potoroidae; genus Potorous; species Potorous gilbertii. Next base: position 321,790,158 of record CM053770.1, read on the forward strand.
TTACATTTCATCTCCTGCAATAAATGGCCCTCTCTGTCATCCCCACTTTATTAATTCTCTTCAACTTCTCTCTACTGGATACTTCCCTAGTACCTACAAACATGCCTATCTCTCCACTATCCTCAAAAAAAAACCAAACCCTCATTTGACCTCCATTCTCTGTGTTGGTCAATATCTCTTCTGCCCTTTATGGATCAACTCCTTGAGAGAAGGCTGTCTGCAACAGGTGCCTCAACTTCCTCTCCTTTTACTGTCTTCTCAACAATCCAGTTTATAATCTCATTTTCAACCTCATTCAAGCAAAATTTTTCTCTCCAAAGTTACCGATAATCTATTAATTGTTGAATCTAACGGCTTTTTCTCAACCCTCACTCTTTTTGATCTCTCTGCAACTTTGACACTGTTAATTGCCCATTTCTCCTTGTTCTCTTCTTTCTAGGTTTCCAGGACACCCATCTCTCCTGGTTCTCCTCCTACCAATCTGACCAGTCCTCAGTCTCCTTTGCTAGATTCTCATCCAAGTTATGCCCACTAATTTTGGGTCTCCTATAGGCTCTTTTACTTCTACACTACCTCACTTAGTGATCTCATCAGTTCCCATGGATTTAATTACCATCTCCACGCTGATGGTAATCTAATTCAGACCTAAATTCAGACCTAAACTCCTTGCTGACCTCCAGTCTTTCAGACATCTCTACCTGGATGTCCTGGAGACATCTTAAACTCAACATGTCCAAAAGTGAACTCGGTATCTTCCCTCCCAAATCCTCACCCCTTATGATCTCCCTATTATTGTTGAGGGTGAGGACCATCCTTCCAGTCCCCCAGCCTTGTGATATAGAAGTCCTTCCAGAGTCCTCACTATCTCTCACAGCCCATATCTAATCTGTTCCCAAGACCTACAGATTTCACTTCTGCAACATTTCTCTAATATCCCCCCTTCTCTCTTCTGATACTGCCACCACTCTGGGACAGGCATTCATCACCTCAAGTTTGTACTATTGCAATAGCTTGCTGATGGGTCTGTCCATCCCAAGTCTTTCCCCAATCCAACCCCATCCTCTATTCAGCCACCAAAGTGATTTTCCTTTTTGAAAACTTGGTTTTACCATGTCACCCCCACCCCCAACTCAGCAAATTCCAATGACTCCCCATCTCCAGAATCAAATACCAGATCTTCTGTTTGGCATTTGAAACCCTTCATAACCTAATCCCCCCCTTTGCAGTCCTTTCTTCCCAGCATGCATTCTGTAATCCAATGAAACTGGCCTCATTGCTGTTTGATAAACAAGACACTCCATCTCTTGAGCATTTTCTCTAGCTGTCATCCATGCCTTGAAATGCTCTTACTCTTTCCTGCTTCATGGCATTCCTGGCATCCTTCAATTCCCAAGTAAAATCCCAACCATCTACAGGAAGCCTTTCCCAATCCTTCTAAAAACTACATTCTTTTCTCAGTTATTTCCTATTTATTTTGAATATGGCTTTTTTTTTGGAAGGAGGGTACATATTTGCTTCTTGTCTCTCATATTAGATCGTGAGCTCTTAGAAGGTAGTAACGGTCTTTTGCCTCTCTTTGTATGCCCTGCACTTAACACAGTGCCTGATACATAGTAGGAGCTTAATAAATGCCTTATTGAGTGACTTGCCCAATAGTTTCTATTGCACCAAGTTGTTCAACTACATGTATGTGCTCCAGATTCTGGAAACACCACACACTGCCCTTTTCTCTCTCCATCCCCCAACTACCCATCCACAGCAGAATCGAGGTAGGGCTCTGAAAGGTGGGGTTTGGGAGGGCTGGAGAACAGCCTTTCTAAGGTCAAGGGAACAGTGGAATCCCTCGTTTACAAACCTCAACTCTTGTGTAGCAAACAAGAGGTGAACTGGAGGGAAATATGGTAATCGGACTCTGTGGTTAGGACAGTGGTCCTAAGCCCAAGGCAGAGCTGTTTCTCCAAGCCCTCAAGGTGTTAAGGCCCTGGGTGAGGAGTTGTCTCGAGGGCTAGAAAAGAAGAGGCACTGGGCAGTAGTAGTTGTCCGGGTTTGGGGTGGGGACGTCTCTCTCGGTGAAAGTGAGGCTGGGAGGAGCCGTGGCGGGCCGGCAGGACCGGACGCAGGCAGGGAAAGGGTCCCAGAGGAGATCTGGATTTCTTCTCTTGCAACTCTTTTTGACTCGTTTCCTTAAGCTGCAGTCAGATATTTATTTAACCTTGCAGCTTAGCCGCCGGCGTGGTGGGGGGGGGATAGGGGGGAGGGAAGAGAAGGAGGGGGAGGGGAAAGGAAAAGAGAGGAGCTGGGGAGAAACAGAAGGAGGTTAGGTTCCTTTCCACTCAAAACACGAATTGTACACGATGAAGGCGTGGGCAGGGGGCCTTCCATTTATACCTGTGGGTTTCTACTACTTTAGTGTCCTACTTTATATTTGCTGTATATTGGAAGATGAATGAGATCAGCTAAGGGAGAAGAGATGGGGTGGGAGGCAGATTGAAGGCAGGGAGAAAAAGGGGACCAACGGAGACCACCAAGAATTCAGCTGTTATCCCTTAGCAACTACTCCCGGAATGGAAATTCCGTTGTCCAGTGCACTGCCAGGAAGTTCAGTGGTCAGCATACATAACTTGGAACTACTCGTTGCTCTCTTGCACCGGGGCATAGGGAGGATAAAGAGTTTCTCTCCCGCCCCGAGAGGGGAGTCTAGTAGAGTGGGAGAGGGGCGGGGGTGGGGGTGGGGAGTGGAACGGATGTCCCCTCCCGGGTGGCTCCTAGAGTCGGCAACTTCACTTCCCTCTACCCCCGCCCTACCCTGGGGCAGGTGAAGAGGCAAACAGGCTTTGCTCCAGGTGGTGGAGGAGGGAAAGGGGTGGGGGAAAGCCCAAGTAACAATAGCACTTTTATTTGGGTCTGTTTGGTATAGAGCTGGTGGGCGGGGGAGGAGGCGGGCTGGTCGACTGGAGTGGGGGGTGGTGGGAGGAGGGTGGTCATCGGCATCTGGCTGCACACCTGCTCCTGCTTAACCCTGCGTTTGCGGGGTAGGGGGCTGGGGGGGGGGGAGTAGTGGGAGGATACAAGGTGAATCTTGGCACTGAAACTAGGTTGTTGGTGATAGAATGACAAACGGAGTCGTAGACACTCTTTGATGGAAAGATCCTTGGACTGGGTCCTGCCAGGATCTGCTACTAATTCGCTGGATGACCCTGGGCTTCCCCTCTCTGTACCACTGAGGTTCCCGGTCTGCAAAATGAGCTCACACTAACGTTCTATGTTCTGTACTCCAGAGTGCCATGTTTCGACATTTCGTAGAATTATAAAATTTCGAAGGAGAAGGGATTCTAATGTCCCACACCCTCATTTTCCAGAAGAACAAATTCGAGACAGGTGACTCGCAAGTTCTAAGACCCTTTTCATCCTCTGTTCCGGGTCCTCTAACCGATTTATAAGGTCCCTTCGGATTCTGAAATTGTGTCTTCTGTATTTTGATGTTTTATGTTCGAAAGTCCCAACGTTCTGTGTACTATGTGATAATATTCTATTTTCTGTGTTCCAACATTCTATGTTCTAAAGACTTTCAGCATCGACAGTTTATGTATTGTTTTCTGACATCCTTCGTTCCTGAGGTCGCTTTAGATCCTAACATTCTGTGATTCTAAAGGACAAAAACTCGTGTCCCATCAACCTGATTGTTGAAAGTTTAAGCAGCTAATTAAGCCGCTTCTGGGGTTCCCTTGGCCAGCCTCCAGGATTGTCTGGGCGCCTTGGGCTCCCAGTAGGAATCTCTGCCCAGTTTAAAGCTGCGAATCTGTCGTCCCTTTCACCTCTAAGGCAATCTCCGGGGGAGGGGAGACAGCCTTGCGCTACTGTCCCCGAGGGCATGGGACAAGGGGGAAGGGGAGAGGGAAGGGGAGAGTCCTGGGCTTTGCGCCCCAGCGCGGATTCCCCGACGCCCTCGGGCCGTTCCGGGAAGCCGGCCTTCCGGAGGCGGCGCGGCGTGGCTGGACCCAGTGCCAGAGAGGTGGGGAGCCAGCCAAGGCCGGGCGGGGGAGAAGGGGGAAGCGGTGGGGAGGGAGTCAGGGAGAGGCCGGACTGGGCGTTCCCTCTCTACCAGCTAACAGCTTCCAGGCTGAGCTGGGGCCCAGTGACTGCAGGTGAGCCCAAGGGATGGGGGGGTTGGGGCGAAAAGACGCAGAATCTGGCTTTTAAAACGCCTTTCTTGCCCAGCAACTTGACCCATCTCGGGTCTGCTCGACAGCCTTAGGCTGTTACTGGACCTTCTAGCTTTTCCACTGAACCCTCGCCCTCCCCTGGGCAGGGGTGGGGATGAAGGAGGAGTGGCGCCCAGAGCCCTGCTAAGGCCCCGCCGCTGCACCTGCCCAGGCCGGGCCCAGCTCTGGCGGCCGTCGGGGCCTGCAAGCACAATGAGGCTTGTTCGTGGGCGGAGGAGCTGCGCCAGCCCGCTGATCCCATAAAATATTATTTGTGTTTAAAAATTCCAGTAATTGACTATGCAGCCGCTTTTTCCGAGCCCTGTGCCAAAGGCAGTAAAATAGCGGCCCGAGCCCGGGTTATTTTCATCATGCAAATTCCCATTCCTGTAAACAGGGTTAAGCGTCCCCGGGAGGGGGCCAAGAGCTGGGACGCTGAGCTAGGAGCGAAGGGGAGGGGAAAATAGTGTGTTAGCAGTGGCAGGGAGACAAGCAGACCGGTCTGCGGGGCCGGATTTACCTATTTAACCAGGGCTGAAATGACTCCCATAGTAGTTCCCATTTCTGTAGCGCTTTAAAATTCACAAAACGCTGTTTTCACGATAGCCTTGTGAGGAATGTGGAGGAAACAACCCACATTCATCTTACCAATGAAGAAAACTGAG
>CM053770.1:321795524-321810980 GCA_028658325.1 Potorous gilbertii
GACCATGTTTCATGGGATGCTGAGTTCTGTGGAACTGAGAAATTCCAACAACTTGGAGGTGAGGAAATATTAATTAGGATTGGTACTGCAATTTGACTTTAGGATCTCAAAAAAGTCCTGGATGTTTTCAAGCTAATAATACTAACTGATGCCGTCAATTCTACACTGAGACAGCTGTCTTCCTTTACTTTAGGGTTCTCCCAACCTCCCATAAACCTCCATACCCAAAGAATAAACAAAGGCTTTAAGCCTTAATCGATGACTTCCACCTCCATGTAAAGGTGACCATCTTTTCTGAAAGCCCTGTTTTGAGACAATAACACATAGAGATAAAGTTTCCTAGGCCTGGACGTGTTCAGTAGATAGGGTGGCGCCATGTCCAGTCAGGAAGATGAATCTTCCTGAGTTCGAATCTGGCCTCATACATTTACTAGTTGTGTGACCCTGGGTAAGTCACATGACCCTGTTTGCCTCTTCTGTAAAATGATCTGGAAAAGGAAATGGCAAACTGCTCTTTGCCAAGAAAATTCCAAATGGGGTCATAAAGAGTTGGACATGACGTAAATAACTGAACAACAAGTCTAGGTTTGTTTGCCCTAGATACACAAGCAGCCCCTGGAAGAATAATAGGGATAGCATATTTCTGCAGCCAAAAGGAAACTTAGAGGATATCAAGTCCAAATCCCTCCTGTTATAGATGAGTAAACTGAGGCACAAAATGATGGTTAAGTGATTTGCCCAGAGGCACAAGCTAGGATCTGAGGTAATATTTGAACCCAGGTCTTCCTGACCCCCCCAAAACCCAGTTCCTTATTCACTACATAAAGCTGCTTTGCCAAGGTTTTGGTGACATCAGGAAAGCTGCCCTCAGAGAGGACCTTAACTACATCAAGATCATTAGTGATAAGATCTTGACTCAAGGAAAGTGTGTTCAGATTTAGAATGTAGTAAGTGGATGTGAAATGGATCATGGTGCCCCCATACAAGCCATTGGGAATGTAGCAAGTGAAGAGTACCAGTGTAAACCTTCTAAGCAGTCTAGGATAGAGACTCATCCCAATATACTGAGTATTGCAGTCATGTTATTGAGACAAGTCAACCAACCAACCAACCAAGCTACTCTAGAGAGTAGGTTCATGATCTTGAAATTACGGATAAGCTTGACAGTTACAGTGGAGGCCATAATGGTGATGTTAATATTAATCAGAATGGTGATGATGCTGAGCATGAGGGGACAGTTTGGTGGTCAAGAGTGGTGGAATTAGGGTCCTAAAGGTTTCAGTTCAGAACTTACCTCTGACACTGCTTAGCTGTGAGACCTTGGACGAGTCATTTAATCTGAGCGTCAATTTCTTCATTTGGTCATTGCTTAATTAGAGAGAGAAATGGCAAACCACTCCAGTATCTTTGACAAGAAAACCCCAAATGGGGTCATGAAGATTCAGACATGTATAAAAAAATGGCTGAACAACCAAACAGTGTTCGTAATGTCTGTAGTATCTTCTTCACAGGGTTATTTTGAGGCTCAAATGAGACATAGGTCTGTCTGTCTGTCTATCTATTCATCTATCTATCTTTCCATACATCCCTCTCTTTCCACCTGTCTTTTCATCCATTCATCTGTCTATCTTTTCATCGATCTATCTTCCCATCCATCTCTAGAGAAGAGAGGTGGGGAAAGATACCTATTTATACAGCAAACTTTTAATTGTAATTGATTGTACATGGTATTGGGAAGAAGACAAATGCTGGAAATTCCCTAGACTGGAACATACCAACTGTCCATCAGATAACCCTATACTATCTGGAACTCTTGATAAAACCAAAATGGAAATCTCTCATAGTTAAGTGGAAATTGCTCTTTGGGGGAATTTATATCCCAGTTTGACTGCTTTTTACCTGTGTGATCTTGAGTACATCACTTCACTTCTCTGGGAGTCAATTTCCTCCAAAGGAGGGAATTGGACTAGAAGGTCTCTGAGGTATTTTCTAGCTATAAAGCTATGATCCCAAGAAGCCTATAGCGCTCCTTTCAGTCAGTCAGTCAGTCAGTCAAGTAGTCAGTTATCTATTTATTAAGTACCTTTTATGTGCCAAGCACTGTGCTAAGCTCAGGGGATACAAGGAAAGGCAAAAACAAAAAAACCCCCCAAAATAGTCCCTGAGAGCTCATGATCTGATGAGGGAGATAGCATGCAAGTAACTCTCTACAAAAAAAAAAGATATATACAGGAAAAATTGCAGATCATCACAGAAGGAAGGCATAGATTTTAAGGAGAACTAGGAAAGGCATCTCACAAATGAAACTCTAGCTGGGACTTGAAGGAAGCCAGAGAAGCCAGGAATGACATGAGGAGGGAGAAAATTCTAGGCAGAAGAGATGACCTGTGAAAATGCTGAGTCTGGTGATGGAGTATCTTGTGTGGGGAACACAGAAAGAAGGTCAGTGTCACTGGATCAAAAAACAATGTGCAGGGGAGTAAGGTTTGAGAAGACTGGAAAGATAGGAGGGGGTCAAGTTGTGAAGGGCTTTAAAGACCAAGCAGAGGATTTTATATTTGATCCTGGAGCTACTGGAATTTATTCAAGGTGGGATAGTAGGGGGAGTATGTGATGTGATCTCAGACCTATGCTTTGGGAAGATCAATTTGACAGCTGAATGGAGGGTAGATTAGAGTGGGCAGAGACTGGAGGCAGGGAGACCAGAGAAGTTTACTTCTAGGTATGAGGTGAGGAGGCCTTGCACTAGGATGGTTACAATGTCAGAAAAGATAAGGGGGAATATATGAGAGATGTGACATAGGTTGAAACAATAGGGTTTGACAACTGATTGGATATGGGTTAGAGCCCTGTGTAGAGAAGAGTTACTTGGTTTCAGGAAGCACTGAGTCTGAGGAGGGTACTCCCAATCTGCTAAGGGAAGTACAGTACTTCTTTGGGGGACAACTCAGTCTGGAAAAGGGAACAGGGCACCCACATAGAGGACACAGACTGAGGTACTTCCAGTATGTGACAACATGCAGAGAAGTATAAATTCATACAGTGAATAGAGGACAAGTGGACCTATTCTAGGACTTTTAAAAAAATCCTGCATTTGAGGGTTGAATGACCTATGAAGAATTGGCCTTAGTCCCTGGTTCTTCTTGGGGGAGGGGGAAGGGTTTAGGGGGGAAATCATGTAACCATCTCTGAATCTATAGTGACAAGATAGCTAATCTTAGAGTCACAAGAAATGAGTTCAAATCCTGTCCTTTTTCTTCAGTCCTATCCAAGTCTTCATGATTCCATTTGGGGTTTTCTTGGCAAAGATACTGAAGTAGTTTGCCATTTCCTTTTCCAGCTCATTTTACAGATGAGGAAACTGAGGCAAACATGGTTATGCAACTTGCCCAAGGTCACATAGCTAATAGGTGTCTGAGGCCAGATTTGAGTTCAGGAAGCCAAATCTTTCTGGTTCCAGTGCTCTATCCACTGTGTCACTTAGATGCTCTTACTGCCCAAGAAAAGTTGGGCAAGCCTCTGGACCTCAATTTCCTCTTCTATAAAATGCAGGGGTTGGACTAGATGACCTCTAAATTCTCTTTCACCTCTAAATCAATAAACATTCATTATTCACCTACTGGGTGCTGGAAATAAAAAGACAAAACTGGAAATAACTCCTGTCCTCAAGATGTTTACATCCCTTTGAGGAGGAAAATAAGTAGGGACATAAATGCAGGAGGAAGAGAAGCCCTAACAAGTGGAGAAAAGAGGAAGGTTTTGGTAGGAGGAGTTCCTGAGCTAAGCCCCAAATGAAGATATTCTATGGGACAGAAGTACAGCAAGAGTTTATTCTAGCTATGTGAAGGCACAAAATAGAAATAGAATGAAGAAATAGAAAATGGGAAATAGAATGAAGGGTTCAAATGATTCCCATTTCTACTGAAGGAAAAAGATAGTGGGTCTAGCATACAGCAGAAGGGTTTCAGGTTAGTCTTCAGGAAGGGTTTATTGACTAAGGGCAGAAGAACCCTAGGATTGGTTACCAAAGCAGTCTGTGAAGTCTCATCTGGAGAGGCTAGACTGCTTTCTGGAACAATTTCAGTGCCTTCTTGACTAAAGGCAGATGGATGGCCTGCTCTAGTGGTTTTCAAATTGTGGTCAGGGAGCTTCCAGAGGGTACTCAAGATCTAATACGGTAAATATCAATAGATAAACCCACATAAACAAAAGCTCTGTGGAAGGGCCTTAGCAACTTTTAAGAGGATAAAGGGCTTGTGAGACCAAAAAGTTTTAGAAACTGATAGCCTAGGAATACTTCTTGAGATTCTTTCTATCTGGGAACACAGGGAAATGACAGGTTTACAGTTAAATTTGGAGTTAGAGGGGCCAAATAAATGTAACCTTTCTGACCCTCAGTTTCCTCATCTGGGAAATGATATGGTTAGATGAGGCCCAAGGCTTCTTGTAACTCTAAAGCTACTATTCTATTCATTTCTGAGATATGTGTAGTAATGTCCTGTCTTTCCCAAGATCCTCCAAGCAATGGCTTTTTGCATGAATAATCTTCCATTATCTCTAGTGGAATAAGTGATTCACTTGGGAGTCCTAAGGTTTGGGATTGTCTCAATCTCATCATTTGTGTAACTTCGGCAAATTACTTAGCCTTATCTGCAGTTTCAGTATCCTCATCTGTAAAATGGGGATAATACATCTACCCTTTTTATAGAGTTATTGTGAGGCTTAAACACTAGAAAATATTTTGTAAACATGATTTGCTATGTCAACCTGAATGATCACTCTAAGTAGTAACTTTATGCGCACTTTCCTACCTGTAGGCTTATGGGTTCAACATATGTGGACTCGCACAGTAGTTGGCACACAGGTAGCACTTAATAAACTCTTTTCATTTATTCATTCATCCATCTATTCATTCATTGACTGAGTTCCCTATTTTGAGACACTTGTTAGACAGACAATATAAAAATAGATTCAATTCAAGCACTGCTTTCATGGTGCTTACTATCAACCAATCAACAAGAAATGAGTTCAAATTATGTCCTTTTTCTTCAGTCCTATCCAAGTTTCTGTGATTCCATTTGGGGTTTTCTTGGCAAAGATACTGAAGTAGTTTGCCATTTCCTTTTCCAGCTCCTTTTACAGATGAGGAAATTGAGGCAAACAGGGTTATGCAACTTGCCCAAGGTCACATAGCTAATAAGTGTCTGAGGCCAGATTTGAGTTCAGGAAGTCAAGTCTTTCTGGTTCCAGGCCTAGTGCTCTATCCACTGTGTCACCTAGATGCTCTTACTTGCTAACTAGGTTCCAAGCTCTATGCTAAGCCCTGGGGATACAAAAAGAGGCCAAAGACAGTCCCTGCCCTTAAGGAGTTTATGAATAAGTAACCAGGAGGAAAAGGAAGTGAGGGCAGGTCACAAACATGAGTCTCTATGATAGAAAGGGTACGGTGGATAGAACACTGGGTTTGGAAGCAGAAAGACTCATAATCCTGAGTTCAAATTGACCTTACTAGCTGTGTGACCCTGAGTAAGTCACTTAAAAAAATCTTTGCCTCAGTTTCCCCATCTGTTAAATGAGTTGGAGAAGGGAGAACTCAATCTCAGCTGGGAAATCAGGAGAATTCATGAATGAAGTGATCTTTGAAGGAAGGGAAGAATTTCAATAGATATAGTTGGGTTGAGGTGGACAAGAGAGTCCATTGTAGATATAGCCAATAGTGGGAGCAAGAAAACAGTAATGAGAGTGGGCAAGATGAGGAAGGGAAATGTGGATAACTGCCCAACTTAGTGAAAAATAGACTATTACAAAGGACTATATAAGATAAAGCCAGATAAACAGGTTGGAGCAAGAGTGAGGAGGTCTTTGAATGCCAGAATTTGGTGCTTGTACGTGTGTGTGTGTGTGTGTGTGTGTGTGTGTGTGTGTGTGTGTGTGTAGTGGCATTTGGGACTTAACCATATAAGCCCTTGGTGATAGCATGGTGCAAACCCAACCAATACAAGTGGGCAGATGCCCAGGAAATAGGCAATGGGTGTTGGTTCTCTTAAGTACCTGTTTTCCTCTAGTCTTCCTTTACTGAGGGGCAGCTGGTACAGGGACATGACCACAGGACATGCTGGGCAGAACCACCCACACAGACAGCAGGCTGTGTGCCATTACAGATATACTACGGACACACTGGTATGGCCCGGGGCATAGAGTCGTTGAGGGGCCCAGTCGGAAGGGATAGTACCTGAAGGACAGGGAGACAGAGATGCTGAGTGTGGGAGTCAGGAGAAATGGGAAGGAATAGGGTCTAGGGTGGCAGGGAGGGCCCAGAAGGCCTAGGGGCTGGCCAGTAGTGAGGAGGGGGGCTGTGGGAGTTGGTGGGGTCAGGGCAGTGCCTCTCCTCTGAAATGGCTAGTAGCTTGAAAGTCAGCCCCTTCAAGTTGTTGTCAAGCCAGATTTTGGGGGTGTTTAATATTAATAGTAGTGACTGTGGCGGGAAGATAATAGGCTTCAGTCAGATGAGAAGGGGGTAAGCTCTTATCTGTGACTGCTGAAGACATATGTCTTTCACCTGCTCCTTTAATATCCCCCCCCTTTCATTCCACCGCCCACCCCCTCCTACCATTCTAGAACAAAAGGGGCATTATGGGCTGGGGTGTTTTCAGGCTGCAGCCGGGAGACCTCCCCATCCCCCTCAACCCCCTCCCCTTCTCCCCCCACCCCCCCAACGTGCAGGGTTTGAATGAGGCTTTTTCCTCCCGAAGGAGATTAGCTCCGTTTGACAAGGCAGTGAACTTTGGGAGGGGTGAGCGGGGGTCTCCTCGGGGAGCTTCCAAAGTGCAGTCTGACTAATGCTGCCTGAGAGAGACCCCGGGAGACAGAGACAGAAAAAGAGAGAGGGAGAGGGAGAGATAGGGAATGACAGAAGAGGGTAGTGAGATGGGGAGAAAAACACATAGGCAAATGCGCACAGAGGGGAGAGAGAAAACGGAGCCACACTGCAAAACAGAAACAGAGACAGCTAAAGAGAAAGATGTAGAGAGAGACACGGAGAGGTACAGAGAGAGATGCGGGGAAGAGACAAAGAAAGCAATGTGGAAAGACAGACGCACAGAGACCGATGGAAACAGAGAAAGACAGAAAAAAATGGGAGCTGAGACATATAAGATGAAGACATGAAGATGGACAGGAAGAATGCAAAGAAAAGAAAAAGAAAAGGAAAAGGGGTTGGAAGGGAAAGAGAAAAAAGGAAGAAGGAAAATTTGAATGAGGAAGGAAGGGAGTAACCAGGGAAAAGGAAAGGGAGACAAGAGGCTACAGAGAGGCCAGAAGGGCACTTCCTAGGTTCTGACCTTCCCTGGAGAGAGAGAGCGTTTGAGCTCAGCTTTTCAGGCTACTCCCAAAGGCATTTGCCTGGAGACTACCACAAGCCACGGTGGTCTTGAGGGGGGCAACATGGCATAAAGACTGAGCAGAGGTCAGGAGGGACTGTAGGCAAGCTGTATCATCTTATCCCATCTGATTTGGAGCTCCACGAGGGTAGGGACTGCCATATGCTTTTTTTTTGTATCCTCAACGTAGCAGAATGCCTGGCACATAGTAGGCACTTAATAATTGACTCTGGAGGATAGGAGAAAGAGCATAAAGACAGAGACAGGCTGAGGTAAATGGACTTGAAGAGAATAAAATAGGCAAGAAGTGGAGAGTCCAAGATAAAAAGGAGAGAGACAGAAATAGAGGAAGAGAGACTGGAGGGTAGAGGGAAACAGGGAGGGAGAGAAAGAGAGACAGACAGATAGACAGAGAGAAAAAAAAGAGCTTAATAAACCAAAGCAACCATGGAGAGAATCATTTAGCTGAACTTTGAATGGAACAGTTTGAGAAATGCACTATGGGTGCAGTTTACTAAAGAGGTGCCTCCCTGGTACTAGCACCTTTGGTGTGAGGCTTGGCAAATCCTTTCCACAGCTGCTCATCCACCTTTGGTGTCTACCTGTCACTCAGCTCCTACCTGTTCCTCCAAGAAGCTGTAGCATGGACAGTGGCCACACTCCAGTCAAGCTGTCTTAGCAGATGGGCTAAACCAGGTTGAGGGTAACCCATGGGCCTCAAGTCTGACAATAAGTTAGAGGGATGTCTGCTCCAAGTATGTGAAGACTTCACTGGGTAGAAGAGAGGGGTGAGGACAATTTGTTTCAATGGCCACTATGAAGCAGTTGCTGTGAAGTGCTTAGAGCTTGGAGAGATATTGAAGTGGATGCCAAGGCCCTCCACTGCGTCCTAGACCATTGCTGGTCATTCTGGCTTTTTTTTTTCTGCCACTGGACTCTGATGATTCTGAAAAAGAGAGTGAGACTGACAACTTTGTACAATTCTGCCTCACTTAACTCTACATCACTTGCATGTCAAGATATTACCCATCATTCACTATTTTACTCCGTCATTGTGATGTTATCGGTTACCTTTGAATATGAAGGATGAACAACAACAACTTCCCTGGGACAAAGTAGGAAAGGAGAATTTTTTTTATGGTGAATTTGGTTTGCTGAAGCCTACTGAAGCTGAACGGGATAGTGGGAAACATTATCATTTTCTATCATAGGTTCACAAAGTGAGTGCTACCTTCCCTGGGGATGCTGGAACTATCCAGCAGGGATTAGTAGCCTCGGGTGCAATTTGTGAGTGTTAAATAAAAATAATGGGGCAGTGGAAGTATAAGGAAAGAAGAAAAGATAAGAAAATTTTGAAAAACCATTTTTACCTGTTTCATTTGCTGTGTAACAGAGTTTAAGTTGAGGTAACTACTTTATTTTCCAAACAGACACATAAAACAAATTATAACCGATCAGTAGTCAATTCTGCTGACAGGTCTTAATAGGCAAGTGTTGTTAAGTGAGAATGTTGGGAAGTCTAGCATGCATCAGCAGGAGTATGTGTATGTAATGACTTGTTTACAATACCATACTATACAGTTACATGACACAATATTATATCATCCAAACTTCAGTGCAGGAAAAACCCCACAACTTTATATTACATTATTAAATTTAATATGCATTATTTTAAAAAATTATATGTCTTTGAAATGATGCCATTTAAAAAAAAACTATTGAAGGGTGAAAGAAAGCAGATTTCCAGGGAGGGGTGCTGAATATTTTTTTTAAAAGGGGCAGTAGACTGAACAAGTTTGGGAGCCCTCTGACCTATATCACTATCATCACTATCATTATTAGATTCTTCCCCATCTATAGCAACTTCCGCAAGCTCATCACCATCACCATCATCACCATCACTTTTACTGTCTTCCCCACTGTTATCCCCAACACCACCACCATTCCCAATGCCACCCTCATCACTACATGTACCATCATAAGAGTTTGATGATGTTTTAAGATTTATGATGTGCTTTACTTACATTTGAGCCTCACAAATCTGGGAGGGAGGCACTACAGATTCCCATTTTACAGAGGGGCATCGGGGACTTATGGATGATGAGTGACTTGTTCTTGGTCACACAATTAGCATGTTTTAGAGGCAGAATTTGAACTCAGCTCTTCTAGGCTACAAGTAGGTTTTACCACAATGACTGCATACCGAACACTACCGTAATTACTATGACTATAATCCCTGACACCATCACTGTGAAGATCATCCCTATCATCACCTCTAACATTTTCACTATCACCACCACTTGCAACACCATTACTTTTGCTGTTCCTGTTACCATAGTTATCACATTTAGAATTGAAAAGGATCTTAGAAGGGATATACTAGAACCAGTTTGAACTGGCTATCATAGGAGAGCCGATTATTAAATTTCCAGTGTAAGCATTTACACCTCATAAATCAGCAAACTATAAACCAGGGCTTGATTTATTATTTTGTTGATTGTCTTCTAAACTTAAGGAAATAAGGACGAAAATGTTAATTGCAAATTAAACTTAAAAGTGTGCCAAGGATATTCTTTCTACTTCCCCCAAGATCTGGTTGTTAAACATTTATCAGCATGCCCATGACCTTAAAAGTCATCTTGCTCAATCTTCCCTTCCCAAATGCATGCCCTGGGTTTTAGAAATGAGGAAATTTGGCTCAGAAATGATGACTTGTTCAAGGAGATACAGATAAGAAGTAGAAAATTTGGTGTTCAAACCCAAGCCCTCTAACTTTAAATCCAATGTTCTTTCCACTGCACCACCCTGGCAGAGGTATATCACTGTCCAACTCAATTCCATAACCATCACTTTAATCATGATAACCATCACCACCCCATCAGAATACCTTTAACATGGTTGTGTTGTGCTGTTAACATGTAACATGTAAATGTGCTGAACACTGTGTGAAGAAGACATTTACCTGGCATTTTAGAGTTTACGTAGCACTTTAAAGACTTACATACATTATTTAATTTGGGTCTCCCAACAATCCTGTGATGTGGATATTAGAGATATTATTATTCCTGTTTTACAGATGAGGAAACAGTCTCAGTTCTTAACCTCTTTGCTACCTTTCAATTTCTATGATGCCTTGAGTTAACCAGCAGGATCAGAATAATGAGTTAACAAAAAAGAATTTGAACAGAATAGGGGACTGACATGGCCAACTATGCTTTCTTTCTCTCTAGGAATTTCTAAGAGAACAAGAAATAGACAGATAAACAGAGAGGGAGAGAGAAACAGAGACAAAGAGAAAGACAGAGACACAGAAAAAACAGAAAGATATAGAGGCAGAGAGATGGGGAGAGGCAGAGACACAGACAAAGACAGTAAGGGGCAGAGAGAGGTTATGACATTAGCAATTGATTTAGAGTTAAATCTGGCAAGACTTTGAAATCTGCCAATAAAGTCTTATCTACATACTGGTGCTTTAGGAGCTGATAGTCACACACACAAATGTACTGCCTCTATTGCACAGATATATAGAACATAGAAATGGCAGAATACAAATGATAAACTAATTCATGTATCTGCCAACATACACCAAACATGACTCATAGGTTCCGTCATTTCACATCATGCATGTCCTCAATAATGTCTTTTACTCAATTTTTCAGAAGTAAAGTCATCGTTGGCAATGTGCAGCTGCCTACCTATAGTCAACATTTGTCTTTGGTCATTTTGGTCAATGAATCTTCAGAAATTGTAGTGCTCTGGGATATGAATCCATAAAATTTAGACAAAAGAACATTGATATTAGATAGATTTCTATGGCTGGGATTGGTTTGGGGTTATTGACGTTACTGTGCAGTATCACAAATGCAATCCAACTCATTCTCTGCCTATTCATTCTGGGCATAGCTCATTATTTACCTACAGTGTCTGTCCAAGTTATTATACTTGATGGGTTAACTCAGAGGTTTATCTATCTATCCACATGTTGTGATATGCACTGTTATTCTTCATCCACTTGACTTTCCTTGTGTGGATAAGTAGGATGACCTCTTTGCATGGTCATGAATTTTACTGAGGATCCTCCTCTGCTTAGTTTTTTCTGTGTGGATGACTGGGGTGAAATCTATTGCATGGCTATGGACCTCACTGAGGAGGCCTTCAAGTAATCAACATAATGTTATCTGCAAACAACAAAAGTTGGGAAACATCTCCTTTATTAGGGAATTCCTTTTCTTTTGGGGCTTTCTTTAGAGAATCCCTTTTAAAACTGGTTGAATACTTTTGCTAAACAAATGTCTTTCTGTGTTTCTCAGCAGAAAATTGAACAAAGTAGGAGTGATGGTCTCATTTGTCATGAAATTTTGTATGATCTTGCCATGTGCATAAAAGATATTTTTTTTGAGGAGAGCCTTTAAAGAGGCATTTTGACTCTATTTTCCAGTCAAATGGCCTATTTTTCTCTCATATATAGTCTTCTATCTCCTATCTTAGGGGTAGGGAATCTGAAGACCCGGTCCTACCTCCATGCCTTTACACAGGCTGTTTCCCCATGCCTGGAAACACATTCATCCCTGCTTACCTCATCTCCACATCTGAGAAAACTTGATTCCTTTCACACTTCAGCACACAGAAGACCTTCCCTGATTTTCTCAGTTACTTGTACCCATTCACTCCCCCCACCATATTTTTTCTGTATTTATTTTAAATTTACTTAAATGGTGTTGTTTGTCTGTGTGTTTATATGTGTGTTGTGTGTTGGTTTCCCAAACAGAATTTAAGCTCTTTGACGGCATAGATTTGTTCATTTTTTCCTCAATTTACCCCCAGCATCTAGATTAGTGCATGGCACAGCCTAGGTGCTTAACAAATGTTTATTGGTTGATTATCAAGTGCTTTTTAGTGAAATCTTCAACATCTCTCAGGAGGTAGATCTGTTGTATTGTGAGAGTGATAGACAAAGTACTTCATTATGACATTTAGTATCTAAGAAATATTAAAAGAACCAAAAGAAGTTTGTACCTCATGGAGGCTACATGGAAAGATGTGGACAAGAATGGGGCAAAATGAGAGATAGAGAAGGGCTGCGGCCAGAGTTAGAGGATACTCCCACACAGACATCAAGAACAAGTGCATTTTAGGGACTGGAGTCGAGGACCAATCCATTAGTGAGGGAAGATTAGGAAGGGCATTCCTGAGGTCCTATGTCAAGACACAGTAGGAAAAGAGGCCATCTTTTCTGATTCACAGATTTACTTTTATCCAACAAAAGGTCTCTTAATATCTTCTCCAGATCTTACTTACTTCACTTGCAGATATAAAATTCTATGATTATAAATCATGTGTCCAGTCCTGTCCTAGGCACCGAGGGAATACAATATAAACATAAATGGTTGCTGCCTTCAAGAAGCTTAAAATTCAGTTAGAGAGAAAAGCCCTACCTATACATGGAGTAACACTAACACAGAGTAACCCCAAATCAATGGTGCAGACAGTAAACTGGACAATTTCTACCTGTGTGACTTTGGCTAAGTTGTGTACTTCCTTGAGAGCATCTTATGTTTTATCATATGTAAAATGAGGGAATTGGATTAGATGGAATGTGGCGTCCCGTCTAACTTAACTGTATAAGCCTATAAGGTTATAGGAAGTCAAAGGATGGAGAGGTTACTCTTTAGTAGCTAAGGTAGTCAAGAGAAATGTTATTAAAACATGAGCTGTGTAAGTGACAGGAGAGTTTAATTATTTCCCTTATCATCAAGAAGCCCAAGGGTACATATGACTTTGAGTTGGAAGGAACCTGAGAAATCTAGTCCAATCCCTCCATTTTACAAATGAGGAAACTGAAAGCCATATAAAAACCTCCTTGACCACTTTATGCCATCTTTGTCTGGTATTTTATCTAGTTTTGTGCTCATTAGACCAGAATTTGAAGTATTCATATGTGCTTTTTCTTTTGACTTTATGGACTTCAACAGGTCTGAGGAACCACCCCTCCCCATCAAGGTCTCTGGAGTTAAAGAAATGGATAACTAGGTCTTGATGCCAATGGGGTTCAGTCCTTAGAGCATGTGCAAATATGCCCTTTCTATTTATACAGAATTATACAATAGTTTTCCCTTCTACTAGCCCAATATGTGGAGTCAGATCCTGGCCATGGATATCCAGGGACTCTCTGGTGATGAGGAGCCTCCTAGTTGACTTTAGAACCTGAAAGACCAATGACAGATTTGGAACTGAATTGTTATACAAAAAAGTCAGCCTTTTTTGGCTTCTTGGTATCAATTACATCAAGAATTACTATGAGCCTCTGGATGAAGGTGGAGTGGGATGGGTTGGGCAGTCAGTAGCTTTAGCTGCAGATGTAACTGCCTTATCTTCCCATTTGGCCACCTTGTGTCTGTGAATATATAGTGTCTCTGTTTCTTTCATCTCTTGTCTTTATTCTTTCCTGATCTTAAGTGAATGAATATTTGGAAACAGAATGGACTATATTTTGAGTTTATGAGCTTCAACAGAACTGAAGAACTCTCAGAGGTCCAGCAACCGTAATCAATAACAGAGTTTGTTGATAACTGCTGATCAGTGAGGAGCCAGCCGTGAGGAACAGTCTGCTAGACCCATCCCAGAGTGAATCATTCCAGTAGCTGAGACACCATGTAAGCAAGAAAGTGGCTTATCTAATAGTTATGCTATATTTGTTGGAGTCGCAGAAAAGGGAGAAAGGAACTTCCAGGGCCAATGAGTACACATGTTTCTTATATATGCTTTGCAAAATCTTTGTGCTTCAAGTTTGGGTCCATTTTCCCATTAGGGACTTTGTGTTGTTTAGGATAGAGATCAAAGATGATGTTTGAACCCAGCTTCCAAGCTTCTCTAACTCCAAATTCAGTGGTCATCCTTATTGCTCATTGCATAAAATAAGTCTGGTTTTGGGAATTCCTCCAGCAGTTGTGGTCCTCTGTTACCCTCCTTCACTGCCACCTGTGTTCCATATTTCACCAACCTCTGTCCTGGTCCCTCATAGATTTTGTTCTTCAACTCTAGCCACATTACTCTGCTTGCTGTTTTCCTAACATGATTTACAGGCTCTGGCTCAAGCCATAATTCCTACCTGGGACACCTTCTGCCACATTGTCTCTGTTATCAAAGGCAATATCCTAAGACTCGAACTCATAATTGTTGTTTTAGTTTTTCTTTTCTTTTTTAACCATTTATTTATTTGTTTTTAGTTTTCAACATTCATTTCCACAAAATTTTGAGTTCCAAATTTTCTCCCCATCTTTCCCCTTCCCCCACCCCAAAATGCCGAGCATTCTGATTACCCCTTCCTCCAATCTTTCCTCCCTTCTAACACCCCTCCATTCCCTTATTCCCATCTTCTGTCTTGTCTTGTAGGGAAGATAAATTTCTATACCTCATTACCTATATTTTTTATTTCCCAGTTGTATGCAAAAACAATTCTCAACATTTGTTCCTAAAACTTTGAGTTCCAACTTCTCTTCCTTCCTCCCTCCCCACCCATCCCTACTGAGAAGGCAAGCAATTCAATATAGGTTATATATGTGTAGTTTTGCAAATGACTTCCATAAGAGTCTTGTTGTGTAAGACTAACTATATTTTCTTCCATCCTATCCTACCCCTCATTTCTTCTATTCTTTCTTTTGACCTTGTCCCTCCCAAAGAGTGTTTACTTCTAATTACTCCCTCCTCCCATTTGTCCTCCCTTCCATCATCCTCCCCCACCCTGCTTATCCCCTTCTCCCCTGCTTTCCTGCAGTGTAAGATAGATTTTCATACCAAATTGAGTGTTCATGTTATTTCCTCCTTAAAACAAATGTGAAGAGAGTAAGCTTCACTTTTTGCCTCTCCCCTCCCCCTTTTTCTGCTCCACTGAAAAAGCTTTTTTCTTGCCTCTCTTTTGAGAGATATTTGCCTCATTCCATTTCTCACTTTCTCCTTCCAATATATTCCTCTCCTACCCCTTAATTTTATTTTTTGAGTTATCATCCCTTACTATTCAACTCACCCTGTGCTCTCTATCTGTCTATCTATCTATCTATGTATATATATATGTGTGTGT
>CM053770.1:321811480-321827451 GCA_028658325.1 Potorous gilbertii
TTCAGATCAGCAGCTCAATTCCCCCAGGGGCTTTAGGTGGAGGGTTCACAAATGAATGCTGCTGCTGCCACTGCCTCTGCTGCCACCTGGGACCTGGGCTAGGGGAGGATCCTGATCCCTTCTCACCCAGTTGGAAAAGCCCTTTCACTGACCTTTGAAGTTGTTCTTGGTGTTTGTGGGTTGAGGTATCTGAGAACCTCCACTGCTGCTTGGGATTCCACCTCCAAGGCCTGTTCTGGACCTGTGCTGCATGGCCAAGGCTGGGCTGCTCTCCACGCTGCATCTGGTGTGATAGATCTTTCCTATTGGTCTTCTAGGTTACCTTGGGTTGGAAATCTCTTTCACTCTGTCATTTTGTGACTTCTCCTGCTCTAGAATTTGTTGAGAGTAATTTTTTACAGGTATTTTATGGGCTGTGGGGGAAGAGCTAGAGTATGCATATCTTTCTGCTCTGCCATCTTGGCTCTACTCCCCTCCTGTTTTAGTTTTTTCTTAAAATATATTGAAACTGTTCTCCAGATTAAACTGATTAAGGAAAGGAGGGTTTGGACAATTGACATAGGATCCTGCTGGCCTAGGCACAAAAAGTCAAAGCATAAGGGAATAGTCAGTTGCTCACCCAGGCTTGTGCCCATCAGGCCAACATGTTCAATATAGAAGCAGAGAAGCTACATTCAAATGAATTAATGTTGTACTTATGCTAAATATCCATTCTTTACTATGGCTAAGTAAATATATGTTTCTAAAAATTAACTGTCATATGGACCATAGGTATATCATTTTGTTCCAATCTCATACCTGAACTGTAATCCTGAGACAAGGCTGGCCTATCAAATTCCTCTCCTTTCTTATTAAAAAATGCTCTATTTAGTATTTTATCTTTTACCAATTGCATATGTAAACAATGTTCAACATTCTTTTTAAAAATAGCGAGTTCCATATTCTCTCCCTCCTTCCCCACCCCTCTCATTGATAAAGCAAGCAATTTGATATAGGGTTATACAGGTGTAGAAACTTCTCATATTTCAAAACTTCACCTCTTTGAGGAAGTCTTCCTAGATTAACTCTTCAAGGATCTTTATAACTTCTAAATAGTTAAATACTTCACAAGACTCTTCATAAAATGTTTCTTTTAGTAGTAGTTTGTCTTAAAGAGTTTCTGTGGCCAAACAGATACATCACATGGTGGCCATGCCTCTGAGGTGAGCCTTTCAGTACTTAGCCTATCTGGAAGACTGATTGTCTATCATTTGCTTCACTATCATAATCTTGGAAAACCTAGTCTATCTTTCACATGGAGATGAGACATCAGGGGAGGACTATGGCAAACTCAGATGAACTCTCCCTCATTGCAACTCCTCCTTCCATCTTTATCCTCTTGGAATCTCTAGATTCATATTGACTTTTGGTTATTTGTTTTTGTTGGTTTGTTTGTGTTCTGTTTATTCAACAATCATTTATCAAGAAGAAGTTTTGTTATAGTAGAAAGAACACTGAACTTGAAGCCAAAAGACTTGAGTTCAAATCCTGATTCTCACTTATTACTTGTGTGAGCTTGGACAGAGAACTCTAATCCTGTCCGAGTCTCAGTTTCCATATCTAACAGTGAAGGATTTGCTCTAAATGATCTCTAAATTTCCATCTATGGATTTACAATTCTATTGAATGAGATACTTAAAAAATTGTAGTAGATAAGAAGAGAAATTAGATCTGGCCCTTGCTTTCAAAGAGTTTCTATAGGACCAGAGCTCTCTCAGATTCCAAAAGAGGAGATTGGGATCTGGGGGGTATAGAGTGGGAGGACTTTTTTTTTATTTAAAGGAATTTAGATCAGCTTCCTCTGTATCTGTGCATGTATGTATGTCTATACATATGTGTCCTGTCTTCCCCATCAGACATAGAGTATAGAAGTGATTTGATGGAGACATAATTTTTTTATAAAGTACTTACTAAACATTTTAAGGAAGACTTACAATCCTAGAACATTATAACTAGATGTTGCCCCTCTGAAATCTGTTCAGATTCTCTTTTTAGAGGTATCAAAGGAGTTTATCTAAGAGCTTAGATGAGTAGTTGCTCTCACTCCTCTATCTTGGCTCCACCCCTTGAACGTTATAACAAGAAAGGACTTTAGAACACTGAATGTCAGGTCAAAAATAAAAGAATCTCAGAGCAGAGCAGGGCCCTCAGAACAAAGAATATTAAAAGACAGAACAGAATTTCAGAGCTGGAAGAGACCTTAGAAATTATCTTGTTTGAATTCCTGGTTTTACAGATGAGAAGCCATCTATCATGAACTCCTTCCCTGTCCTATACCTTAAAAACCCTCAATATTATTTCCTCCTCTCCTTGCTTCCTTTGCTTCAACCTCTGACAAAGAGGTGACCCTTAACCTTGCCCAAACCAACATGTTCACTTTTGAACTTGAGGCCATTTCCTTTTGTCTCTCCTGCAGGCTTGTCCATTGTACCATGTCTCACTCTCTAATCTTCAACCTCTCCTTATCAACTGACTCTTTCTCTGCTGCTTAAAAAAATGAACAGATCTCCTGGATATATAAGAAACATTCACTTGACTCCACCATTCCCTCAAGTTATGCTATGTATCTCCTCTCTTCCTGAAACTCCTAGAAAACGTTATCTATATTCCTTGCTTCTACTTCATCTCCTTTCTTTCTCTTCTCACATTCTCCTGAAATCTGGTTTCCAACCCCATTGCTTAAGTGACTCTTCTCTCCAAAAGCTTTAAATTCTGTGGCCTTTTCTCATTCCTCATCCTTCTAACCTCACTGTAGCATTTGACACTATTGACCACCTCCTCCTGAATACTCTTTCCCTGACTCTCTTTTGTCTTGTCTGAAAACTTCTCAGCTACCTTCACTGTATCATCATTCATATCCTGCTTCCTAACCATAGGTATCCTACCAAATTGTGTCTTTGGTCCTTTTCTCTTATCTTTTCTTCTCTTCTAGAAATAAAACAAAATCAGATAAAACTTCCTCTTCACCTTATGTTCCAATCCAGCTGACCTATTTACTGTTCCCCAAGCTCTATCTCCTGACTCTATATCTTTACCTAGCTCTTGTTCCCTACATCTAAAGGGCAATTCCTGCTCATTTCTGGTTCTTGGAACCTCTGATTTTCTTCAAGGTTCAGCTCACATACCACTGCCTACTGGAAGCATTTCTTGATCCCTCTACTTGTTAGTAGTAACTGTGAATGAATGGGATGAATGGGATGCTGGGCCTGGGGTCAGGAAGACCTGAGTTAAAGAGATCCTCAGATGCTTTCTAGCTGTCTGCCGCAGTCTCCTCAGCTGTAAAATAGGGAAAATAATAGCATCTTCTTGTTAGGGTTGTTGTGAACGCATCTGACTCATAGTAGGTGCTTTATAAATGCCTATTATCTCCCTCTCCTTCCCTTTTCCAAATAACCACATATTTCATATATACTTAGATTTATAAATGTAGAATGTAAGCCCTTTGCAACTCAAATCACCTAGCTTGTAATGTCTCTACATAGAAGGTGTCTAATATATGCTTATTGGATTGGATTAGGAGGCCCAGAGAGAGGAAATGATTTGTTGAAGATCTCACAGAAAAACTTATAATAAACCACAGGAATTTTGACACCCAGTATCATGACAAAGTAGAAGAAGCCCCTGATTTAAGCAGGTGTTCTTATACTGGGTTCCGTGCATTTGGTTTTTAAAAACTATTTGAATACCTGGATTTCAATATAATTGGTCCTCCTTTTTAATGTTATATATTTTTGTGTACATTAAAAAATATTTTTCTGAGAAGGGATGCAAAAGATTCAACAGTCTGCCAAAAGGGTCCATGGCACAGAGTAGGTTAAAACCCTTGAGGTAGAGTTAGAAAACCTATGTTTGAAGTTCAGCTCTGCTACTTTGTAGTGACTATGTAGTTAACTTTTGTTATAGCAAAGAATGCTGGATATGGAGTTAGAGATCTTAGGTTCAAATCTTGAATCTGCTACTTAGTGTAACCTTGGCAAATTACTTAATCTCTATGGACCTCAGTTTCTTTACCTATAAAACGGAGGGGTTGGATTAGATGACCTGAGATTCCTTGTGACTCTAGCTTTATGAACCTCTAAAGTTCTTTTGAGACCTAAATCTTTTATCTGACTTGCCTTCTACATCCCTCAGTTTCCTCCCTTGTTAAACATAGAGTTTGGACTATATGTTTTCTGAGGTTTCATTCAGCTCAAAATCTCGTGATTCTTCCACTACATAGGTTACCATTAAAAACTACACCTGGACTAAGGGAGAGCATGGAATGGGGGGTGTGGAGGAAAGGTGTACAACTTTCTGAACAGCTCTCCCCATCACCCAGATTTAAGACTCTACAGAGTAGGGCTCTCAGTATATGGTGACTGATTCTACCACAGAAATCTGAGTGTGTGTAGTATTGAGGGGTGCAGAGAAGGACATGAAAGAATTTGTGGTTCCATTTCACCTAGGGACCTGAAGTCCCTCGTATGAAACTGACAGCCTCCCCCAGTTCTGACACCTGACCTGCTTCTGGGGCTGCCTGGGAGCCCAAGCTGTTGCTTCCTGTCTGGGTCTTGGTAACCCCTTGAAATCCTGGCCTCCCTCTCCGATCCTTTCCAAATGCTCATTAAGCCTCTTGCAAATCCCAGGCTGAATGGCTCTGTATGAATTTAATAAAGCAGGAGACAAGAGGCCATCCATCACGGGGAATCACACAGCTGGGGAGTGGGAAGGTGAGAGGTTTGAGCCCTCCCGTCAATTTCAAGCCTTCTCAGCCCCATCACAGCCTGTGAGTTTCCAGGGAGGTATAGGGTGCTACACTTAGGAACCATGCTTTAAGGGATACACTAACGCCTAAATCTAGGACCCTAACTCTCTCACTCCACCTCTCCCTTGAGCATAATATCTTCACATCTCACTAGGCTATAAGCTTCATGAGGACAGGAATAGGGTCTTCTTTCAACTTTGTATCTCCCTCAGTGCTCAGGTGATTCCTGAATGTTGGTTGAATTGACTTTGAATTGGCTGGGGAATTTCTAGTGCCTCTTCACTTCAAGACTTTAAAGGTCCAATCAATAGATATAAAGCTAGAAGGAACCTGAAAGGTAATCCAGTCCAATCCCTTCATTTTACAGATGAGGAAATGGAAGAGTAGAGAGATTAAGTGATTTGCCCAAGGTCACACAGAGGTGGTAAGTGTCAGAGGTGAGATTTGAACCTGTCCTCTAACTTCAAAGTCTATTTTCTTCCCAAGGTTCCCCTTCCACAGATCTCCTTCATCATGCCTTTGTCAATGGCCTGATTAGTTTCTGTAAGCCCCCCTCTTCCCTATTCACTCATAGTGACTAACCCTTCATTGAGGATCTCTTTGGAACTTAACCAGCCTGAGTTTTCTATGATAGGAGTGTTGTCTGGTGCTGGATGTATGTTGAAGACCTTCTCATTTGGCAGGACCTGCCAGGCTAGTCTGGAGCAGAGCAGAGAGTAACCTTGGAATCTTAGGCACAGAGCTGTAAGGGACCTAAGAACATGTGAGGACATTTTACCAATGAAGAAACTGATACCCAAAGAGGTATCAGTTTTGCTTAAAATGATTTGCTTAAAGATCACGAAGGTAATGTGTCATGGATAGGATTTAAACCGAGACCCTCTGACTCCAGAACCAATATTTGAAATTTTAACTGTATTAGAATCAGAACGCCAAGGTTAAAGAAGCCTAGTCTCTTACTACTAATGAATTATGTGACCTTGAATAAGTCACTAAACCCCTTCTGAGCCTCTGTTTCCTCACCAGTAAAAGGTGAATAATATCTTACCTATAACTACTTTGAATTGTTGTCATGAGGATCCTAAATCATAAACACAAAACTATAAGGCTCTAGATGAATACACATCATTGATGATTACAAATTCTTTTAAAGTGGGAGATGTATCATGTTTCTTTTATTCTACCCTTATTTCTAGCCCAGTGTCTTGCATACAACATTTAATGTTGGTTTTGAACTGAATTGTTTTGCACCTGGTACATAGAGAAATCTCTTGCCCCATTTGCTCTTTCCTGTAAAGAAAGGGGCTATGGTTCCTTGGGTCACAGGACATTGCCCTGTGTCCTGGCCTCCTGGGGCTCTGCTCTACTCAACATGACTTCGTTCCTGCCAAACCTGTTCCTCACATTGCCTTTTATATTTCTACAACATTTTTCACATCTGTCCCCTTCCCTTCATTTATACAACCACTGCTTTATTTCTAGCCCTCATCACCTCTCACCTGCACTGCTGAAATCGCCTCCTAATTCATCTCCCTGCTTTGTCTGTACTCTGTTCACTCAATCCTCTACACAGCTGCCAAAGTGATTTTCTTCATGCACAGGTGTGACCATGTCACTCTCCTATTCAATAAACTAATGGCTCCATATTCTAGGATAAAATATAAATTCCATTGTTCGGTTTTTATTTATTTTCATTATACATTACTCCCTTTCTTGAATTCTGTGATACAGTTAAACTGAACTTCTTATTCCTCACTCATGACACTCTGTCATCCATCTTCCTCCCTTTGCAAATTGTCCCTGATGCCTGGAATGTACTCCCTCTTTGCCTTTGCTTCTTGGAACCTCTAGTTTCCTTCAAGACTCAGTTCAAGGGATTCCTTCTAGGTGAAGTCTTTCCTGATTTTCTTAGCTGTTAGTGCCTCCCCTCCAAAACGACCTTGTATTGATTTTGTATGTACTTATATAACATTATCTACTAACTCACACTTACAGGTTGTGTCCTCAGAGAGCAATAAATTACCTTAGAGTTCTAGATTTAATCCTGTGGGTGGCTAATACTACTAACATAGCCCATGGGCCCCTTCCACTGTGCTTCCCATTAACAATCAGCTAGTAGATATAATCAACTCTTAGCAAAAGCATTTAATGAGATAGAATGGTAAAAAATAGTTACAAAACATTTTTGCCTATATATCTCCCATAAATACCCTCAGTGTCCATGGGGAGAGGGGTTCAGACTTAAGAATACAATGGTGGGGAGTAGAGATGCAGGATATATGTGTAGCAAAAGCAAATTACAATTGACATTGTAGGGTCTGGAAGTCCTTTCTATTTTTATAGAGTTCTTATGCTTCGTAACTACCAAGGTCTGCTCTTCTCCATAACTTATTTTTCAATTGCCAGGGGTCACACTCTTTGAAGCTGCTGCCTTCCTCAAGTGACTCTGTATGTCTGTTTGGAGTATATGTCTCTGCTCCTTATCAAATGCAGTGCCTTCTACTGATCCAGTAGCTACCATGATATGCCCAATAAAGGAGAGGAGAGAAAATCCTGTCCCTTCCTTGCTGCTCTTTAATATATGCAGGTATCACCTCTACAACTCAGCCTTTATCTCTGAAACCCATCTAGAATCCAAGCACTTAAAATTTCCTGAAGCATGGCCAAATTGCTTGCTCAAACAGTTCCTTCTTGACCCATTCAGAGAAGCATTCATGTCTGAGAAAGGCATCAGAATGTACAGACTTATCATGCGTGACAGACTATATTCTGTGACTACTTCTATTGCAATGGAGATGGTTGTCTCCCTTGATATAATTGAAGGCTACTTGAGGGCAGGGATCATTTCATTTTTGCCTTTCTATCCACATCACCTACTACAGAATTTGGCACATAATAGTGCTTGAGGAATACTTAGTTGACTAATGACTAGTGCAAGTACTCCAGATCTATGAACTCAGCATTGTCCACTGTTTCCTATGTGGAATGCCTTCTTCATTCCTC
Source organism: Potorous gilbertii (assembly GCA_028658325.1). NCBI lineage: Eukaryota > Metazoa > Chordata > Mammalia > Diprotodontia > Potoroidae > Potorous > Potorous gilbertii. The sequence goes on from CM053770.1 coordinate 321,819,267, forward strand.
TGTATCAATCTATACTCCTCATTTCCTTCAAAACCAAGATAAGAGTTTCTTCTTTTTAGAGTCTGGGCTATTAATGGAATGTTTGGTGATTCCTGCTTCCCCAGGGACATAGCTGGAGACATGTAGAACTGAAAATATGGGGCAGTCAGAAAAATACCCATCAGTCAGTATATCTGGATTCTGGGCTGGGCTCTGCCAATAATTTGAAGTGTGATCTTGGGCAGGTTACTTTCCCTTTCTGAAGGACAGTTTCCATATTCACAAAAATTAGGGGATTAGATTAGATCGAGGGTTCTTAACTTGGAGTATTTGTTAATTGTATTTCAACATAATTGGTTTCTTTTACATACTATGTATTTTATTTTCAGCCTTCTGAGAAGGTCCATACCATTCAAGGGGCCAATGACACACAAAAAAGTTGAGAGCCTCTAGGTTAGATGATCTCTGAAATCTCTTTCACCTCTGAAGTTCCATGATTTCAAGCCTTCTCTGAGCACCTAGCACAGAGTCTTGAGCAGGTAAGAAAACTGAATGCCAGAGACAGGGAAATAATGCACCTCAGGTATCCTGACTTCCAAATCAAGTGTTCATCTATTACACCAGGAAGAGGATCAGAGGTCTTGTCTTCTTAGACAGACTGCAAACCTCCTGGGGAATGGGGTTGGGGCAGGTGTAGAGTGCTTCTCATTTTTGTTCTTTGTTCTCAAAGAAGACCATGGCATCAGGAAGATGCTATGACTTGCAAGTGAATTGGATTTAAGTGAGGGAGGGCTGTGTAAGGTCACCAGCCTCACTCTCTCCTCCAAAGCCATCTGAGTCAAGTGACAAGATACAGATCAGGACAACTGAAGATGGCCCCATTTCTCTTGTATCACATACAGGATCAACATGTGCCTAACATTCAATTATATTATAAAATACACATGATATTCAAATGGGAGGCAATTAGGTGTAGAGGGTACAGGATTTGGAATCAAAGGATTTCGATTGAACTTTTTTTTCGAGATGTTTCATTTGATTGGGCCTGAGGACTCACTGGGTCATTTATAAAATGCCTAAGTTTCTTTTCAGGTCTATGTACTTGGCTCTGATGATCTGATCTCTGTGGGACTGCAGAGCTCAGGCTCTAACTAGCTGTGTGAGTGGTCACAGCCTTTCTGGGGTTCAGCCTTCTCACAAATAAAATGAGGTGGCCGAACTAGATGAGCACTAAGGTCCCTTACAACTCTAAATATGTGATTCTATAATCTGTAAAATGGGGCTAATAGCTGAGGGATGATGATCAGATGAGATAATTAATATTTGTAAAGGGTTTCCTAAACCTTAAAGTCTTACATAAATGGCAGCTGTCGTCATATTAGGACTTGGAGGTTGAAGTGAAAGGTCAATAACCTGCTTTTAGATTTTTCTAACAGAGGTTTGGGCAGCTAGGTGGCATAGTGGATAAAGTGCTAGGCCTAGAACCTGGAATATTCATCTTGGGTTCAAATCCAGTCTCAGACACTTCCTAGCTCTGTGTCTCTGGGCAACTCACTTAATCCCTGTTTGCCTTAGTTTCCTCATCTGTAAAATGAACTGGAGAAGAAAACGGCAAATCACCCTAGCGTTTTTGCTTGATTCCAAATGAGATCATGAAGGATTGATTGTATACGACTGAACAACAATAATAAACAAGAATCATGATGGCAAATGTTTAACAATTGGCTGGGGAGAGGGGGAAGGTGATGTACACCTAATAAATCAAATCAGATTTGTTTCCTCTGCCAGTTTCGGAGGTATCGGTGTTTATGCTGAAAATTTAACAACTGACTTTTGAGAGCTGGTTATCGCTGGCTCCAACACGCCCCTGATTTTACCCTGTGTTCATTAGCTGCTGACAACAACATACCTGTTGAATGATGAATTGAGCTCTTCCTTTTCTATGGAAGTTTTCCTTTAACCCAAAACATCACTAACAAAAATAGACAAAAGATTATAGCTCATGCGGCTACATTACTTTCAAGTTTACAAAAGTCCTTTCTTCAAAATAACCTGTGCTGTAGGTAATGCAAGTATTGTTACCATCCTTTTTAATATAAGGAAACTGAGGCTCAGAGAGATGAAATTATTCTCCAGATTCATCCATAGATATCAGAGGTAGGATCTGAACCCAGGTCCTTCTGACTTTCCATTCCACTAAAAGGCAATCTTTCTTCCCTTCCTGGGGGCAGCAGTTGAGAGAATTGGAAGGGGAGGAATAGATTGAGAGAGGAGGAGGGAAGAGAAAATAGAAAGAAGAAGGAGAAAGATACAGAGAATGTTAGGCTGTCACCTTCCATTTGCCCCCCCCCCCCACAGTGACCCAGCTTCCTCTGCCTTGGCTTCTCTTGTGCTCATCTCCCACCCTGCTCCACTTTAGCCTTTTGCCCCTCACTTCTTCACACCATCCCACCCCAATTCCAACCTGGCTTTTCTTCAACTGGCCACCTCTATGTTCTAGTCTCTCTGCATCCCTAGGCTTCTGGTCTCCCTAACTCCATCAGAGGATCAGGGCTGGGGCTGTCGGCTGGTGTTTCACACCCAGACGATGGAGTTGAGGCTGCAGGAGCCGTCCTCAGGGCTGGGCTGGCTGCCAGCTCTAACATCTGGGATCGATTACCCACGGTGGCGGAGTGGGCTCCTCTCCCTGCCACTCACCTATCTGCCCGGGTGACAGAGGAGATGGGAAAAAGGTTTTCACAGCTGGAATAAATTGAGGGGAAGTGGAGGGGGAGGGTCAGAGAGACAAAAAACAACATTGAACTCAAGATGGAAGAAAGACAGTATTAGAAGAGGTAATGAAGAAAATATGTGTGTGTGTGTATGTGCATGTGTGAGTGTGTGAAGGTGAGTATACGTGTAAGTGTGAGTCTGACAGTGTGTGTGTACGTGTGTATTGGCGAATGAATCAAGGTATTTGATTTAGTGTGCATTTGTTTGAGGGTTGCCCACACACACTGAAGTCTGGGCAGTTCCTCAGGTCGAACCCAGTGTTTTCCCTGCATACACTGAAGCAGGGTGTAAAAATGGAGAAGGGGGAAATAGAGGGAGAGAAATGAAGAGGCAGGGGACAGGGATAGAGGGGGATCAGGAGGCAGGAAGGGGCAGGGAGGAAAATAAGGAAAGAGAATTGGGAAGAGGGGTCAGGGGATTACAGAAGTGGAAAAGGGGAAAATAGGAAAGGTTAGAGGGGAACCTGTAGAAATAGAGGGCAAAAGAAAGATAGGGGGAAAAAGGAGAGGGAAAGAGGAAAATAAAAAGCAAGCAAAGCAAGAGCTTAGAAAACACTTCGAGCAACTTGCTTGGGTGCATCAGCTAAGCCAGAACCCTGTCCTTTCTTTGCCCTACTCTGTCCTCTGGAGCTGGGCTCCGATCATGGCATGTTTATCTGTCTATAACTGGGTGGTTGGGGGGGGTGGTAGTTTTGACTTAACCACCTCCCCCACCTCCTTTGGTTAGGCAGTCCAGGCACTGGTCCCCTCCTCCCCCCTTCCACTTCCCTCCTGTCACTTTCTCCCCTTCACCCCTTTCATCCTCCCCCTCCCCTTCCCAGCAGCCCACACCTCTCTGGCTTCAGGAATTCTCCTCCTTCTCCATCTGCTCCCCATTGATGGTGGCAAGAGCTTTAAATCGCCGCTCATTAGTCACCAGGCTATTTTCCCCCCATCCTCCTCCCACCAATCCGTCTCGCTTCAATCATGCTGGGGCAACGGGGGTCCCAACCTCCCACCAGGCCCCTGTTTCCAAAGGGAATCATTCAGTAATAACCTTGTCAGACAGCAATCTGGTCCTATAGACCTGCTCCAAATGGAGGATTGTGCACCTCCTGGTTCTATCCCAGGCCAACAAGGCACCCTTTCCCCTCCCAGCCTGAACCCTGCCCAGGAGGGCATTGGGTCACTGGCCCCCAATCTTCCACCAAGAGCCACTGAGATTGGGCTGCTAACACCCCTTCATAATATTATCCCTGGTGGAGTCCATAAAAGTCCCCTCTAGCGTTACGGCATTTGAGAGACTATTAAGTTTTAAGGCCCCAGACCTCCGTGAAGGAGGCACGTCATTGGTGTTTTGTGGGCTCTAGTTTATGGGGCAGTCAGAAGCAAGATTGATTGGGACCTAGGGAAGGAGGGGGTGCGGTGTGGGCAGCAGGGGCAAAGGCCTTAAGAAACCAACTGTGAGTGAGCTGGCATAAGAGAAAGCAGAGAGAATAGGGGTTAGCCTGAGAGTAATGTTTGGAGAGATGGCAATCACACTCATTTCCCCCAGACTTCTGAGTTTATGGCTCAGTGGAACCATAGGGTTTCTGGATATGAGCTGGAATGGACCTCAGACCTCACTTTACAGGTAAGGAAACTGAGTTCCAATGAGGTTAAATGATTTTGCCCAAGGTCCTATGGTACTAAGGGCTGGTATTTGAACTCAGGACCTCTGGAAGTGAATGATAATGAGTGGCCAAACTGGGTACAGTTGCAACATTTCCAAATCTGGAATACCCTCATGTGCCTTATAATTCCCTGGGCTCTCCTGGACCATCTCCAACAATTATGCACACTGTACCCACAGGAGCTTTGGCATCTATCTTCCTTGTAGAATTTATTGAGGGAGAGGCTTTGCAGACACAGTTGAGTCCCTGTCTCTTGTTATACTATAAGAGGCTGGTGGTTCTTCCTGTGGTTATTCAATTTCATGAATATAAGCTTCTCCTCTTCTCCCTTCTTTCTTACCTGTTATGATTCTAATACAAGTTCAGTCTAGACAGTCCTTTTGAGAATCATGAAAATTAATTGGGAGTGCTAACCCAGTACAGTGGACAAACCAGGAGTTAGGAGACCTAGGCTGTAGCTCTACCTTTGCTAATAATCAACTGTGTGGTCTTGGGCAAGTCCCATAACTTCAAGTCTTGGTTGTTTTGTTTTGTGTTATTTTTCATCTGTAAAACAAGACCCTTCCCAGTCTTCAACATTCTAGGATTTTATGACTTTCCTTGGCCAGACAGAGGAGGATACAAGGATTTTCCATAGGGCTGCAGTTATAGTGACATGATATAGACAGAATCTGGTTTCGATTAGCCCAGAAAATTATCTTTATTTAGAGAACAGCACTAACAGCAGAGCCTGTGATAGGTAGAAAAATCTGAGACGTTCCTCACCTAGAGTAGGGACAGTGATAGAGTCTGGACTGAAGATGTTCCAGGTCATTTAGACCAGAGATGGTGGGAACATATACCAAATCAATCCATCAAAATATGTGCTTAATATGTTTTCTTATTTTTCACTTTGTTTTTTATTATGGACATTTTGAACAGCCACAAACATGATATTTCAATATGCGAAGAACAAAAAAAGATTAAATATGAAACTGAATTTCTATTCAGTTTTTTAAAAAAGTTATATACTAATTTTTAACTCAACAATAACTTCCTTGCTTGTCTCTATCACCTGCCGAATTACCTAGGATGCCCTTTCTGGGGCCACAGCAATGTGGCTGAAAAAAAAGTGATGTATAAGACACAGTGCTTGTCCTCAAGGAGTCTAGCCACAGAGACAGTCAAACTTGCCCACACTCATCTAGCTCTCTAAGGCTTACAAAGTGCTTTCTTCATAATCACTGAGGGAGGGAGATAGAGCAAAACAACACATCCCCTTTGTACAGAGGTTCAAAGACTTGTCCCATGGCTGAATGATAGTAAGATAGGAATCATGATTTGAACTCCAGAACCAAGGTTCTTATAACTTTATGGATACATGTGAGATAATAGGCACCCACACAAGGCAGAATAAGTGCTAATTAATATGTAAGTACTAAACTGTTTGTACTACAGGCAGTGCTAGAGGAGTTCAGAAGTGAAAAGTGATAAACTAATGAATGTTGGTACCCCTTTCAGACAAAGTTTAACGGAAGAAGTAGTATTGTGTCTGGACTCTCAAGGTTGGGTATTAAGCTCTTCCTGACCCCATTTGGGGTTTTCTTGGCAAAGATCCTGAAATGATTTGCCATTTCCTTCTCCAGCTCAATTTATGGATGAGAAAACTGAGGCAAAGGGGTAAGTGACTTGTCCAGGGTCACATAGTTAGGAAGTATCTGAGGCCAGATTTGAATTCAGGGAGCTGAGTCTTCCTGAATCCAAGGTCCATACTCTATCCACTGTACCACCTAACTGTCCCTCAAGGATGGGTAGGATCTCTGTATTTAAAAGTTAGGTGGTGCTGTTGTTACTCAGTCAAGTCTGATCCTTCGTGACCCTATGGACCTTAGCATGTCAAACCCTTTTATCCTCCACTATCTCTAGAAGTTTGTCCAAGTTCATGTTTGTTGTTGCTGTGACATTATCTATCCACCTCATCCTCTGCTGTGCCCTTTTCCTTTGGCCCTCAATCTTTCCCAACATCAGCTCTCTTCTAGTGAGTTCTGTCTTAGATGGTCATTAATTGAAGGGATGAGAAGATTATTGTCTTTAGGGGACCTGAGTTCAAGTCACTGATGTTTACATTTGACAAGTCACTTGATTTCCCTCAGCCTCATCTTCCTCATCTGTAGAAAAGGGATCTGTAAAAAACATGATTTTTGAGAACTTTTCCAGCTTTAAAATGTATGGTCCGATGACATGAAGGAAGGACTAGAATCACAGAACCTTGGAGTTGGAAGATACCTCAAAGGTCATCTAAGGACTTCTCTACACAGCCTCAACAAGTTGTCATCCACTCTTTGTTTTCAAGATTTTTAGAGACATGGAATCCACCACCCCCCATACCTCTGTCCACCTTTGATTCATCTTAACCCACTTACATTATACTGTGATTTGTACCTCCTCTTATTTAGAAGAATAAATATTGTTCTTTGCACATAGTAGGCAATTAATGCTTATTGGACTGAATCAAACTGAATTATGGACAGTGAGGAGATAACAGCCTAACTGAAAGTAAGGGACAAGGAGTGATGGGAAATAAGAACTCTGTTCTTCCTGCCCCTCCAACATTGATCATTTTCCTTTTCTGTCATATTAGCCAAGGTGTGAGATAGTATCTCACATTTTTCTAATTTGCATTTCTCTAATCAAGAGTGATTTAGAGTATTTTTTTCATATGACTATAGATAGCTTTGATTTCATCTGAAAACTTCCTATTCATATATTTTGACCATTTATCAATTGGAAAATGACTCATATTTTTATACATTTTGACTCAGCTTTCTATATATTGGAGACATGAGGTCTTTTTCAGAGAAATGTAGTAAACATGTTTTCTCTCAGTTTCCAACTTTCCTTCTAATCTTGTTTTTATTCATGCAAGAGCTTTTTAATTAATTAATTTATTTTTAGATTACGACATTCATTTCCACAAAATTTTGAGTTCCAATTTTTCTCCCCATCTCTCCACTCCCCCCACCCCATAACATCTTGCATTCTGATTACTCCTTCCCTCAATGCACCCTCCCTTCTATTACACTCCACCCTTCCCTTATGCCCATCTTCTCTCTTTTCTTGTGGGGCAAGATAGATTTCTATACCTCATTACCTTTATTTCCCAGTTATATGCAATAACAATTCTCAACATTTGTTTCTAATACTTTGAATTTCAACTTCTCTCCCTTCCTCCCTCCCCACCCCACTCCAATGAGAAGGCAAGCAATTCAATACAGGCTATATATGTGTCATTTGCAAAAGACTTCTATAATAGTCATGTTGTGTAAGACTAACTATATTTCCCTCCATCCTAACCTGTCCCCCCTCTATTTTATTCTCTCATTTGACCTTGTCCCTTCCCAAAAGTATTTACTTCTAGTTGCTCCCTTTTCCCATTTACCCTCCCTTCTATCACCCCCCTCACCCCACTTATCCTCTTCTCCACTACTTTCCTGTAATGTAAGATAGATATTCATACCAAATTTAGTGAACATATTTTTCCCTCCTTAAGCCATATGTGGAGAGAGTAAGCTTCACTTTTTCCCTCTGACCTCCTCCCTTTTCTCCTCCATTGAAAACTATTTTTCTTATCTCCTTTATGACTGATAATTTGCCCCATTCCATTTCTCCCTTTCTCCTCCCAATATATTATATTCCTCTCTCACCCCTTAATTTCATTTTTTTAATAGATATCATCCCTTCTGATCCAACTCAATCTGTACTCTGTGTGTGTGCATGCGTGTGTGTGTGTGTGTGTGTGTGTGT
>CM053770.1:321827951-321861955 GCA_028658325.1 Potorous gilbertii
CTTGGCTTTCAGGTAGTCCCATAATTTTTAAATTGTCTCTCCTGGATCTATTTTCCAGGTCAATTGTTTCTCCAATGAGATATTTCACATTATCTTCCATTTTTTCATTCTTTTGGTTTTGTTTTGTAATTTCTTGATTTATCATAAAGTCAGTAGCTTCCCTCAGCTCCACTCTCATTTTTAAAGAACTGTTTTCTTCAGTGATCTTTTGAACCTCCTTTTCCATTTGTTTAATTATACTTTTTAAAGCCTTCTTCTCCTCATTGAATTTTTGGACCTCTTTTTTCCAGTTGAGTTAGCCTATTTTTAAAGGTGGTGTTTTCTTCAGCATTTTTTTGAGTCTCCTTTAGCAAGTTGTTGACTTGCTTTTCAAGCTCTTCCATGGCCTTAGCCCATTGCATATTCATTTTGGAGGTACTGGATGCAGAAGCTTTGACTTCCTCTGACAGCATGCATTTTTCTTCCTCATTTGAAATGATGGAAGGAAGTACCTGTTCATCAAGAAAGTAACCTTCTATGGTCTTACTTTTTTCTCTCTTTTTGGGCATTTTCCCAGTCATTTACTTGACTTCTAAATCCTTTGTCAAGAGGAGGGTCCTAGTGCAACTCCTCACCCTAGGACCCTGCTCAGGGTTAAGATTCAGATCAGCTGCTCAATTCCCCCAGGGGCTTTAGGCTGAGTGCTTCACAGATGGATGCCACAGATGTAGCTACTGCTGCTGCCTGGGGTCTGTGCTAGGGGGAACCCTGCTCCCTTCTCATCCAGCTGAGAAAGCCCTCTCACTGACCTTTGAAGCTTTCTTTGGTGCTTATGTGTTGAGGAATCTGAGTCCTTCCCTGCTGGGGATTTTGCCCCAGAGGCCTGTTCAGGTCCTGTTCCTCCTGGTGCCGTGAGGCCAGGGCTGCACTCCACTCTGCTCAGCATCCTGTGGTATAGATCTTTTCTGTTGGCCTTCCAGGTTACCTTTGGCTGGAAAACTCTTTCACTCAGTTGTTCTGTGGCTTCTGCTGCTCTAGAATTTTTTGAGAGTTATTTTTTACAGGTATTTTATGAGCTGTGGGGGAAGAGCTAGAGTATGTGCATCTTTCTACTCCACCATCTTGACTTCACCCCCTCAAAGCCTTTTTAATTTAATGAGATCAAAATTATTCCTTTTATATGCCATAATACTCTATCTCTTATAAATTCTGCCCTTATCCATAAACAAACATTTTCTATGTTTATCCAATTTGCTTAGGATATTTCCTTTTATGTATGAATTATATGCCCATTTTGATCTATGTCTTGGTAGATGGTATGAGTTGTTAGTCTATACCTAGTTTCTGGGTTCTTAGAACTAATTCTCTCTTGAATTCACAGTCAGTTCCAACTCTCTGCTGCCAGAGGTAACTCTATGAAGCTACTTCTTACTCCTCTCTCTCTGTCCGTTTCCCACTAGATATGGCATCTAGTGTGTCATATATGATGGTAGGAGGGAAGAAAATCCCCCCTCTTCTCTCCTGCCCTCTGGTAGAAGCTTCCAGTTGCTCCTGACTTTGACTTGATCATCAGGGTTGGCAAGTTTGTCTTTGAAAGGTCATCAGAGGTATGACCAGTCTCTGGTTCACTGATGGAAAGTTGCTTCTAGAATTCCATCAGAGAATTTCTTCCATTTCCTAAAGGGACAGCAGGGCACGAACACATTTTTGTTATTGTTATTGAGTTGTTTCAGTCATGTTAAACTCTTCATGACCCTCTTTGGAGTTTTCTTGGCAAAGATACTGGAATGGTTTGCCAACTTATTTTATAGATGAGGAACTGAGGCAAACAGGGTTAAGTGACTTGTCCAGGGGCAAACAGCTAGGAAGTGTCTGAGGCCATATTTGAACTTGGGTCTTCGTAACTCCAGGGCAGGAACTCTATCCACTGTGCCATCTAGTTGCCCTCAGACACATTTTTTACTGAGTTTAACACATTAACACTCCTCTGTTATCTGTCTCTTACTTTCTCTGGTTATATTCCTTAAGCTGGGTGTGGGAAGGTAAGGGAAATGACTCCCTACCTCTACATCAATATTCTATATAAACTTATATATACACATGTGAACCAGCTAGGTGACACAGAAGATAGAGCAGTAGGCTTAAGTCAGGAAGATCTGAGTTCATATCTAGATATCAGACACTTACTAGTTATGTGACCAAGTTACTTAACTTATAATTTACCTCAGTTCCTCATCTGTAAAATGGAGGCCCACTGGAGCAGGAAATGGCAAACCATTCTAATGTCTTTGCAAGAAAATCCCGTGGACAAAAGTCCACACGGTCAAGTAGAGTCAGACATGACTAAATAACTGAACAGCAACAAAAAGGTACCTGTGGTCTCCCAAGAAGCTGTAAGGTATAGTGGAATGAGCTGATCAAAGACAGTGATTCTTAACCTTTGACCCCTTTGGTGGAGCTAACTGAACCTCTTCTCAGAATTATGCTTTTAAATGCATTAAATAAAATATGAAAGATTACAAAGGAAAGCAATGATATTAAAGTAGTTGCATACATGTATACTTATAGTGATATATTTTTAAAATATAACCCTGATAAAATCATAACAACAGAATGTAATTTCTTTGAAGGCAGAGATTGTTTCACTTTTGCCTTTGCATCCCCTGAATTTAGCATGCCTCCCATAAAGTAGATGCTTGATAATGCCTGCCACTTGATTGCTTTGTACAAAATACTGTTCTAGGGACTGAGGAAGAATGGCTGCATTCCCATCTGGCTTGCCTTCCACAGTCACTTCCCTCGCCCTAGCTTCAGTCCATAGGCATCATTCAAGACTATTCCAGAGACACCAGTTGACAGGGCACTCTGCTCCCTTCACCTGAGCTAAGACTGTCACGTGATTGTATTGCTCCAGTTTAACACCTTCTTGACTCCTGACCCCGATCCACTCCCGGTGAAAGAGATACTTTAAGAAAGTCTTTGTGTCTAAGTGTGTCCTTTGACCATCAGATTCAGAGTAATTTTCAGGGCTTTTCTGTAATAACTGAGAAGTGCTGTGTGTGACATGCTGAGTGCTCTGTGTGTGAGATGTTGAGCTCAGTATGGTGGCTTAGCTATCATCTCACCTCACCCCTACCCAACAGTCTGCTGTAGCTAGCCTCAACCAGAGATCTGACCATTCAATTTCTAGTATGAACAATTATACTTACAAATTGTATGACCTTGGGCAAATCACTTAATCGGCTTACCTCAGTTTCCTCAACTGTAAAATTGAGATAATATAAGGGGTTAAGTTGCAGGGTTGTTGTGAGGATAAAATGAGATTATGTTTCTAAACAAACACAACACAGTGCCTGGCATCTAGTAGATGCTTTATAAATGATTATCTCATTTCCATCCCCCCTACTCCATATTCTGAAAAGAAGGGAGGAGGGAAGGACATTTTCTCAACATTCTTCCAGACCTAGCTTGGACACTATAATGACATGGTGTTTAGTTTTGGTTTCTCTCATTCTCATTATTGTCTTTACATATATTATTTTTTTCTGGTTCTGCTTTCTTCACTCTATCAGTTCATAATCTTCTCATGTTTCATTGAATTCTTCATACTCATGGTTTCTTACGACAGCATTTTCCCCCAAAGCTTAGCATTGTTAGTCTCATTACTAGATCTCAGCTCTCCCTCTTAACCCTCTCCTTTATATTGTTCCCTTATCCCAATAAATGAGGCAGGGCAAGAGATACTAGAGGAATGTTCATATCTGTGTGCTTTATATCTAGGTGCTAAGAATTCTGATCACTACTTTCTAAATGCATCTTTATGTGGTAGAAATAGTTGGAGGCTTCTAGGCCACCAGGGAAGGAGAAATACATAATAGGGGGAAAATAATTTATTCTGAGGCTCAATGCTCACTTCCTCAGACAAGTCTTCCTGTGATTACTCTTAGTTCTTCGCAACTTGAAGGATCTGTGGCTTCCTTGTGTTTCATTCTATCTAGCACTCCATATACACATACATACACATATATACCGTATAATTATAGTGATATATTTTTTAAGTATAACAACCCTGATAAAATCATAACAATAGAATGTAATTTCCTTTAAGGCAGAGATTGTTTCCCCTGAATTTAGCACGCCTCCCATAAAGTAGATGCTTGATAATGCCTGCCATAGTTCCAAAACCCTCCAGGCTCATTTCTCTTCATTCTAAACTACTCTCTGATGCCTCATATTAATCTTCCTAAAGCAGTTTTTGATTATATTATTTCCTGATTGAAAACTACCAGTTTTTCCCTATTGCTCATTAGACTAATTCAAACTCCTTAGACTGATGTTCAGTGTCCTCTATAGTTTGGACTGAAGTTTACTTTTTCCAGACTTTTCTTGCACCACTACTTCATCCTATTCCTTTCACTCTAGCCAGACCAATTTCTCACTGTCTTCTCAAGCATACTATCTCTGGACCTTTGTATCATCCCTCCTGCCTAGAATACCCTCTTCCCTCCTGTCTTTTTCCAAATCCAATATATTTACAGAATCCCAAAACCTCCGAGTTGGAAAGGACCTCCAACTCATGTCTTAATACCCTCACTCATACCTTAATATCTCCTTATTGCTGATGCTTAGAATTCTGACTCAGACTTCCTTCAAAGTCAAGTTCATGTGCTATTTCCTATCTGATACATTTCCCAATTCCCAGCTGCTGCTGTTACCACTAATTACTTTGTATATATTTTGTGTTGTCTTATATGTGCACATATTGTTTTGATTTTGACTTTGTATCCCTAGTGCACATAGTAATCATTTGATGCATGTTTATTGATTGAATAAGAATTCTTTCAACAACATACCAAACAAAAAAACCCCTTTGTTTAAAATACTCACTGATCAGGTTAGAACTTTAGCCTTTGCTAAAGAGCTCTAGTCTGAGTGAATCCACTATCTCTATAAGCAGCTCATTCCAATTTTGGATAGCTTTAATTAGAAGGAAGTTTTCTTTTGCATTAAACCAATATTTGCCTACTTGCAACTCCCATCCACCCTTCTTGCTTCTGCCCTTCTTAGCCAATTAGGATAAATCTAATTACTTTCTCTTGAACAGCCCTTCAAGTACTTGAAGATAGCTATCATGTCTCTCCTAAATTTTCTTTTCTCCAGGCTAAACATCCCTGATTCTTCACCTGGTCTACATATGGCATAAACTGAGAGCCCTTCACAATCCTAGTGACTTGCTCGAAATCCCACAGCTGGATAATGGCAGAAACAGATCTAGGATCCAGGTCTCCTGACTCTCAGTCTAATGATCTTCCAGCTACACTGGGCTGCAACAAAAACAAAGCAAAACAAAAAACAACCCTCTTGGTTTGGCTTGGGATTGGCTAGGGATTTGACTCTTCCTGAATGGAGAGATGAGAATTCTAATCCAAGATTCCGGGATATAGGTGTGGCTTCTAGCATAGAGCCAAAGATGGCTCTTTTCTTTTCCAGGCTAAACATTTTTCATTCCTCTTGCCATTCCTTTTGGAGTAAAAGAGTGAATCAAAGAGATGAATGACCTAAACAACACTGCTGTGGGCTACTCATTTTCCCTAGGGCTCTGATCTAAGAAACTAGTTACAGGTCCTGCCCAGACTAAAGAGGAGTCTTCCTCAAGAGGGACTAGCAGTGTCCTTCTCCTTCCTCCTCTCCTCCCTTTAAAAAAATTCATTTCTTTGTCTGAGGAGGAAGGAGGGTTGTGGAAGATAAGTGATGGATCTCTATCTAATTTTCTATGTGAAGGTTAAATAGGCTCCTTTACCTTGCCCATTTTTTTTTTCAATTTGCCTCCCTAAAGATTTCAGGTAGTGTAGAGTATAGAATGATGGTGTTGGAGTCAGGAAGGCCTGAGTTCAAATCCAACTTCAGATACCTACTAGTTGTGTGATGTTGGGCAAGTCATTCAATGTCCATCTACCCCAATTCTTCCAACTGTGAAATGAGCCTAATAATCGCACCTATTTCTAGGGTTATTGTGAGAATTAAATGAAATTTTATCTTTTTCCAATTACATGTAAAAACAATTTTTAGCACTCATTTTTAAAAATTTTGAGTCCCAAATTCTCTCCCTCCCTCTCTCCTCTTCTTTCTTATTAAGAAGACAAGTAATTTGATACATATAATACATGTGCAGTCATAAAAACATATTTCCATATTAGTCATGTTGTGAAAGAAAACACAGACCCAAAAACATGGAAAAAAATAAAGTAAAAACAGGATGCTTTGATTTGCATTCAGACTCTAGACATGGATAACATTTTTCATCAAAAGTCCTTTGGAATTATCTTGGATTTTTGTATTGCTAAGAATAATTAAGTCATTCACAGGTGATCATCTTAAAATATTGCTAATACTGTGTATAATATTTTCCTAGTTCTCATTTCAATCTGCATCAGTTCATATAAGTCTTTCCAGGTTTATCTGAAACCATCCTGCTCATCATTTCTTATAGTACAATACTATTGCATCACAATCATGTGCCATACCTTATTTAGCCATTCCCCAGTTGATTTACGTCCCCTTAATTTCCAGTTCTTTGCTATCACAAAATAACTGCTTTATTTTTGTACATATAGGTCCTTTTCCTTAGTTTTTTTTCTTTTTTATTTCTTTAGGATGCAGGTCTAATAGTGGTATTGCTGGGTGGAAAGGTACACACATTCTTATAGCCCTTTGGGCATAGTTCCAAATTGCTCTCCAAGATGACTGCATTAGTTTACCACTACACTAACAGTGCATTAGCGTCCCTATTTTTCCACATGCCCTCCAGTATTCATAATTTTCCTTCTCTGTCATGATCGCCAATCTGATAGATGTGATGTGGTGCCTCAAAGTTGTTTTAGTTTTCCTCTCTCTAATCAAGAGATTTAGAGCATTTTATATGATTATTGATAGTTTTGATTTCTTCCAGAAACTTACAGTTAATATCCTTTGACAATCTGTTAATTGGGAAATGACTCATTTTTTAAAACAAATTTATTTTTTATATTAATTTTTTTTTTAGTTTTCAACTCAGTTCCACAAGATTTTGAGTTTTAAATTTCCCCCCTCCCTCCCCTCCTCCTCCCAAGATGGCATACAATCTAATATAGGCTCTACATATACATTCATATTAACCATATTTTCACATTAGTCATGTTATAAGGAAGAATTATAACTAATGGAATGAACCACAAGAAAGAAGAAACCAAAACAAACCAAACCAAAGAGAGCAAGTAGTATTCTTTAATCTGTATTTAGAGTCTGTAGTTCTTTTTTCTGGATGTGGATAGCATTTTCTATCATGAACCTTTTGGTTCTTAGAACCTTGTATTGCTGAAAAGAGCTAAGTCTATCCAAGTTCATCATCTTACAATGTGGCTATAACTGTGTACAGCTCCTGATTCTGATCACTTCACTCTGCATCAGTTCATATAAGTCTTTCCTGGTTTTTCTGAAGTCCACTTGCTTATCATTTTTATAGCACAATAGTATTCCCTTACATTCATATACAACTTGTTCAGTTCGAAATTACTCATATTCTTATAAATTTGACTCATTCTCTATGTATTTGAGAAATGAGGCATTTATCAGGGAAAGCTGCTGTAATTTTTTTCCCAGTTTCCTGCTTTTCTTCTAATCTTGGCTCCATTGGTTTTGTTTGTGCAACCCCCTTTTTAATTTAATGAAATAAGAATTATCCATTTTACTTTTGTAATGTGCTCTCTCTCTGTTTCTCTATCTCTCTGTCTGTCTGTCTGTCTGTCTGTCTGTCTCTCTCTCTCTCTCTCTCTCTCTCACACACACACACACACACACACACACACGGTTTTCATTTCTTCCCTCAACCATGGATCTGAGAGATAAAATATTCCATGCTCCCCTAATTTGCTTATGGCATTGTCCTTTATGTCTAAATCATGTACCTGTTTCAATCTTATCTTGACATATGATGTGAGATGTTGGCCTATACCAAGTTTTTACCAAACTGCTTTCCAGTTTTCCCAGCCGTTATTGTCAAATACTGAGTTCTTGTCCCTAAAGTTAGGATCTTTGTGTTTATCAAACCCTAGATTACTATGGTGTATTGTGCACCTAATCTATTTCATAGTGGTGATCCACCACTCTGTTTCTTAGCTAGTACCAGATTGTTTTGATGATTACTACTTTGTAGTACGGTGGAGACCTAGTCCTACAAGACCACCTTCTTTCACATTCCCCCCCCCCCCATTAATTCATTTGATATTCTTGACCTCTTCTTCCAGATGAATTTTGTTATTATTTTTTCCTAACCCTGTCAAATGATTTTTTGGTAGCTTGATTAGCATGACACTAAATGAGTAAATTGATTTAGATAGAAATTGTTATTTTATTATATTGACTTGATTTACCCATGAGCAATTAATATTTTTCCAATTGTTTAGGTCTGACTTCATTTGTATGAAAAGTGTTTTGTATTTGTGGTCATACAGTTCCTGGATTTGTCTTGGTAGGTAGACTCTCAAGTATTTTATATTGTCAGCAGCTATTTTAAATGAAATTTTTCTTCCTATCTTTAGCTGCCTGAATTTGTAGGTAATATATAGAAATGCTGATGATTTATTTGATATCTTTGCTAAAGTTGTTAAATTGTTAATTATTTTGACTAATTTTTTGTTGATTCTCTAGGTTTCTACATGTATGCCATATCATCATATCATTCTAAAGAGTGATAGTCTCATTTCCTCATTTCCTATTCTAATTTCCTCCATTTCCTTTTCTTCTCTTATTGTTATAGCTACCATTTCTAGCACAATATTAAATATTAGTGGTGATATTGGGCCTTGTTTCACCCCTGTTTTTATTGGAAAAGCTTCTAGCTTGTCCCTGATTATAGATAATACTTGCTGGTGGTTTTATAGATACTACTTATTATTTTAAGGAAAGCACCATTTACTCTTGTGCTTTCTATCATTTTTAATAGGAATAAATGCTGTATTTTGTCAAAAGCTTTTTCTGCATCCAATGTGATCATCATACGACTTTTGATGGTTTTGTTATCAATGTGGTCAATTATGCTGATAGCTTCCCTCATATTGAACCAATCCTGTATTCCTTATATAAATTCCACTGGTCATAATTAATGATCTTTGTTATATGTTTTTGTAATCTTGTTGCTAGTATCTTATTTAAAAATTTTTCATCAATATTTATTAGGGAAATTGGTCTAAAATTTTTTCATATTCTCTTATTGATCTTCCTGGTTTAGGTGTCAACATCATATTTGTGTCATAAAAGGAATTTGACAGGACTCCTTCTTTGCCTATTTTCTTTGTATACATGTATAAATGTATATAGTTTATATAGCATTGGAATGAATTGTTCTTTAAATATTTAGTAGAATTTACTTGTAACTCCATCTGGTTCTAGGAATTCTTTCTTAGGAAGCTAAAAGATTGTTTGATTTTTTTTGTCTAAGATGAGATTATTTAAGTATTTTATTTCCCCTTCTGTTAATTTGGATAATTTATATTTTTGTAAATTTTGATTCATCTTACTTAGATTGTCACATATGACATATGGTTGATCAAAACAGATCCTAGCAACTGCTTTAATTTTATCTTCATTGGTGGCAAATTCACCCATTTCATTTTGGTACTGGTATTTTCTTTTCTTTTTAAAATCAAATTAACCAATGGTTTATCTATTTTGTTGTTCCCCTGCCCCCGTGAAATCTGTTCTTAGTTTTATTTATTAGTTCAATAGTTATTTTATCAATTTTATTAATCTTTCTTGATTTTCAAGATTTCCAATTTGGTGTTGAATTTGTTCTTTTTTCTAGTTTTTTTTTAGTTGTATGCCCAATTCATTGATTTGCTCTTTCTCTATTTTATTAAGTGTTTAGAGATATGATTTCCCCTCAAAATACTATTTTGGTTGCATCCCATAAATTTTTGTATGTTGTCTCATTGTTGTCATTAACTCTTTGGCAAAATTATTGACTGTTTCTATGATTGGTTCTTTGACTCACTCATTCTTTAGGATTAGATTACTTAATTTCTAATTAATTTTAAATTATATTTCCATGTCCCTTTATTGAATATTTTTTGTTGCATTATGATCTGAAATCGATGCACTTTGTAATTTTTCTGCACTTGGTTATAAAGTCTTTATGCCTGAATACATGGTCAGTTTTTGTGTAGGTGTCATGTACTGCTGAGAAAAAGATATATTCTCAAATTTTCTAAAATTCTATTCATCTCATTTTTTTGTTAGATTTATCTAGTTCTGAGATGGGAAGGTTGAACCCCTCACTACTATAGTTTTACTATCTATTTCCTCCCATAATTCGTTTAACTTTTCCTTTAAGAATTTGGATGCTACACCAATTTGTATATGTTTAATATTGATTTACTTTATTGCCAATTGTGCCTTTTAGCAAGAGGTGATTTCTTTATTTATCTCTTTTAAGTAGATTCATTTTTGCTTTGTCTGAGTTCATGATTGCTGGTCCCAATTTTTTTTTACTTTAGCTTGAACATAGTAGATTCTGTTCCAGATTCTGTCCCCTTATTTTTACTCTGTGTCTCTCTTTGCTTCAAGTGTGTTTTTTATAACAAATATATTGCAGGATTCAGGTTTTTAGTCCACTTTGCAAATTTACATTTGATGGTGAATTTATCTCATTCATATTCACAGTTATGATTACTAACTATATACTTCCCTCCATCCTATTTCCCCCTTATTTCTTTCTCTCTCTCTTTCTCTCTCTCTTTCACTCCTTTCATCCTCTCCCTCCCTTAAAAGTGTTTTACTTCTCACCAACACCTCTCTCGATACTCCCTACCTTCTATTAGTCCCACCTCCTTTGCTTATACAACTTTTCTCCTGCTTCTCTGTTGGGTAAAATTTGTATTTCTACATCCAACAGAGTGTGTATATTGTTCTTTCTTTCAGCCAATTCTGATGAGAAAAAGATTAAAGTGATGCCACTAATTTCCCAAATTTCCCTCAATTGTAACAATTCTTTCATGCCTCTTTTTTGTAAGATAATTTACCTCATTCCACATCTTCCTTTCCCTTCTTCCAGTGCATCCCTCTTTCTTACCCCTTAATTTTGTTGTGTGTTTTTTTATATTATTCCATTATAGTAAACTCATACTCAGGCCCTCTGTCCATGTATATGCCTTCTCACTGCCTTAATAATGATAAAATTCTTATGCATTAAAATTACCATCTTCTCATGTAGGAATGTACACAGTTCACCCTTATTGAATCTTCTTTGGTTTCTCTTTCCTATTTACCTTTTTATGCTTCTCTTGAATCTTGTATTTGAAAATCAAATTTCTTGTTCAGCTTTGGTCAGGAATGCTTGAAAGTCCTCTATTTCACTGAATATCCATTTTCCCCCTGATGAATTATACTCAATTTTGCTGGGGATGTGATTCTTTGTTGTACTCCTAGTTGCTTTGCTCTCTGGAATATCATGTTCCAAGACTACAGATCCTTTAATGTAGTAGCTGCTAAATCTTGTGTTATTCTGACTGTGACTCCACAATACTTGAATTGTTTCTTTCTGAATGCTTGCAATATTGTCTCCTTTACCTAGAAGCTCTGGAATTTGGCTATAATACTCCTGGGAATTTTCCTTTTAGATTTTCTTTAAGGAGGTAATTGGTGGATTCTTTCAATCTCTATTTTACTCTCTGGTTCTAGAATATCAAGGTAGTTTTCCTTAGTAAATTTTTGAAATATAATGTCCAGATTCTGCTTTTGATTATGGCTTTCAGGTAGTCCAGTAATTCTTAAATTAGCTATTTTCCAGGTCAGTTGTTTTTCCAATGATATTTTTCACATTTTCTTTGAGTTTTTCATTCTTTTGATTTTGTCATATTGTTTCTTGATGTCTCATGGGGTCATTAGCTTCTACTTGCCCAATTCTAATTTTTAAGGAATTATTTTCTTTAGTGAGCTTTTATGCTTCCTCTTTCATTTGACCAATTCTACTTTTTAAGGAGTTGTGTTATTTGGTGAATTTTTGTAAGTCTTTTTCCATTTTTGTGCTTCCCTTACCAAGGTGTTGACTCTTAATCCCAAGATTTTCTTGCATCACTCTCATTTCTTTTCCTAATTTTTCCTCTGCCTCTCTGATTTGATTTATAAAGCTCTTTTTGACCTCTTTCAGTAAATCTTTTTTTGGGCCTGAGACCAGTTTACATTTATCTTTGAGGCTTTGCATATTGATGTTTTGATACTGTCCTTTTCTGAGTTTGTGTTTTGATCTTCCATATCACCATGGTAACTTTCTAGACCAAGTTCTTTTATTTTTTGTTGCTTGCTTGCTCATTTTCTAGTCTATTTCTTGACCTCCAACTTTATGTTAAAGTTGGACTCTGCTCCTGGGGTGCAGGGGGTACTACCCCAAGCTTCAGATTTTTTTGTGCTGTCATTTTCAGAGCTAGCTGTGGAGGGTCTGGAAGTTTTCAGTTCTTCCAAGGTGGTATGATTTCTTGGTCTGTGCTATGGTCTGTGAGTGACCTCAACCACTCTTTCCCACTCTGGAACTGTGACCAGAGTCCCTGCTCCCCTGTGGCTGCAAGCTCTCATGTGCTAGTGCTCTTTTTTGCCCTAGGATTGCAACTCAGGTTTGCATCCTCAATCTTCATATGGGCAATGAAACAGTCTTGCCCCTGGTGCTAGCAAAAGGTCCTCTGCAATCTTCTTACCAGTTGTCTAACCACCCCTTACTCTCTGTGGGCTGAGAACTCCAGGAGTTTCTGCTACCAATTCAGTCACTCCCAAAGCCTGATATTAGCTAGCTTGCTGAGGTACAGCCCACACTAAACTGCACTCCACTCTCACTTTAGTGAGACAGACATTTACTGTCAACCTTTAAAGTTGTCTTAGGCTGAAAAATTGTCTCATTCCACCCTTTTGTTGGTTCCATCATTCCAGAATTCATTTTAAGGTGTTATTTAAAGTTGTTTGGAGGGAAATTTGGGGGAGTCAGGCAAGTTCCTGCATTTACTCAGCCATCTTGGCTCTGCCTCCCATGAGATAATATTTGTAAAGAGTTTAGCACAGCGCCTGACACATAGTAGATACTTAATAAATATTCTTTTCATTTCTTCTTGGCTGAATGAGATGATGTTCTTTCCATTGAAACAGCTCATATTTTCTAGTATATTCTGATTAGTATGATTTCTATTTCTATTTACTATCTGTTTAGATAAGTAGATTTACTTACTTTTCACTGTTGGTGAGGACCTTTTGTGTAACTAGCATTTGGTGGGAAGGGTTTAAGTCAGTTGGGTTAAGCTTGGGGGTACCTTCCCCCTTTAAGGGTTAGTGGCCAGGGAAGTTGTAGGATTTGAACTTTAAAATTGTGTCTCTAGGTTGGTAATCTTTATGGGACAGATAGACAAATGTATAGTCCAGTAACAGCCCCCTCCCAACTTTTTCCAGAAGTGAACAGAGTGGCCAGTCTCATGATTTCTTCTCTTACTCTCCTCAAGGTAGGCAAGATTCCAGAATTATGTACCTCTACTTCCCTCTGAATCTCCTGTCACTATATTTAGACATCCTACATGGGTATACATAACTACATGGGCAACACAGACCTTATACATAAAGATATATGCTGGGGAGGAAGACAATGAAACAACTTCCAGGGGTTCTACACAGAATGAAGCAATTTCTTTCAGACCTGGCAGACCTGGGCTCAATTCTTGGCTCCAGGTATGGCACCTAGAGCAAGGGAAACTACTGCTTACTAGCTGTGTGACCTTAGGCAAATCCCTTCCTCTATATGCCTTAGTTTACTAAATTCTAGGAGACTGGTAGCCAGATTGGATGCAGGGTGTGAATTAATGAGGTAATGTATAAAAAGTGAATTATAATATAATCCTTGTAATCCAACATCAGACATTTGCCTCCGGTAGAAATTGGTTCACTTGATGTTTTTAAACACTTAACCCCTTAGTCCTGTTTGGATTTAAATTTCACTTTTTGTAAACCGTTCTGCTTCTGGTAATTGAAGCAGGTGTCACCATCATTTCAAAATCAAGATTCTTCTTGTATGGAGGGTGGGTGAGAGAGGGAGATAGTTCAAAAGAAACAAGGCCCTTGTGAAGTCCCCACCTCCAAAAATTTTTTCTTCTTCATTGGTTGCATATATTTTGAGATTAACAAAACCTTCTTTGACAGGTAAATATTCTGGGCATGGTTAAGCCTTCACACCTTAGTGTGAACTGCTTTTAATTACATTTTCAGATTGTTTTCAAGGAAGTAATTAACACTTAAAAATAGCTGGGTTTGGGGTAAAATATCTTATTTGAACTTCCACAGGCATTATTATTCCCATTTTACAGGTGAGAAAATGAGGTTAAACCAAGTTATGTAACCACTTCCCAAGGCAAGGGTCAAGATCTTCCTCTCCACCTCCTCCCAATACTCAAGTGTCCATGACAAGCTTTGAATTCAAGTCTTCCTCACCAGGTTCAGTACTATATCCACTACATCATGACTAATGAATATTTGAAAGAGATTTGGCTCTAATGTTTGGCAAAGGGTAGGCCATGGTTGGGTGCAAAAATGAGAGTGGAAGTAGGGGGAGTTTAGGGAGCTAGAAGGAATCGTTCAGCCAGTCAAAGACTATTTATTAAGGGTCTATTATGTTCCAGGCACTGAGAGAAGCCCTAGTGATACAAAGGCAAAAAACAATCCCTTACCTCAAGGCACTTATGAGCTAATGGAAACAATATGTAAACAACTACATACAAATAAGATCTATACAGGATAAACGAGATAGCAGAGGTGCCTGAGGGACACAGTCAAATGCCACCTGGCAATCAGAAAGGAGGGCAGCTAGATGGCACAGTGGAGAGAGTGTGCTCCCAGACTCAGAAAGATTCACCTTCTTGAGTTCAAATCTGCCCTCAGACACTTCCTAGCTATGTGACCCTGGGCAAGTCACTTAACCCTGTTTGTTTCAGCTTCTTCATCTGTAAAATGATCTGGAGAAGGAAATGGCAAACCACTCCAGTATCTTTGCCAAGCAACCCCAAATGGGATCACCAGGAGTCAGACACAACTGAAAAATGATTCAACAGAAATTCAGAAAGGAGGATGGGGTAAAGGGCTATTAAGACAGATCTTGCTTGTATTACCATTTTGCCTAGAATCAGGGCTGGTTGCCACTATCCAGCCTCTGAAACACTTCTGCTTTTTGCAACATGTGGTTCTTTTGGTAGCTGTGTAATCAGATCATCAATTGCCTGGATTAGGGGGTTAGCAAATTATTGCAGGTAATTGCAGGTTTTGTGCCACATTTTGGTTTCTGAAAAATAGCCTAGTTGCATCTTGAGAGATAAGGAAAAGAGACAGATTGCAAACCATAGAACTGAAGGGCTTAGGCAACTAGAGTGAAGGAATTGGGTGTATGGGCATCTAGGGACACAGGGATGGGTAAAGCCGCTGCAGCTTCTACAGGCATAGATGGAGTTTTTCTTTTCTTTTCTTTTTTCTTCTTTTCTTTCCTTTTCCTTTCCTTTCTTTTCTCTTCTTTTCCTCTCCTCTTTTCTTTTCTTCTTTTCTTTCCTTTCCTTTTCTTTTTCAAATGCTCAGTTGATTTAAATGTAGCTAGTTGGTCTTTCTGCTTTCAAATCACGAAGGGTTGGGCAGGTCTCAGAGTCAGCTGGAGGGATCAGCCTGTGAAGGGAGGAAAGGGAATACCACCTGCTAGTTCTTGATTGTGGGTATCTGTAGAGGAAAGTTGGAGGAGAGAAAAGAAGTGAATAGGAACTTTCTGACTACATGTTACAGTGGAAGCAATCTGATAGAAATCCTAGATTGGAGTCCTGGCTGTGATGCTTACTAGTTTTCTGACCCTATGAAATCTTCCAAGCCTCGGGTTCCTTGTAAAATGTCAGCATCACACCAATTTAGCATTGAATCTCAAGACAGCTGGAAAGGAGTTCAGAGGCCATCTGATCCAATCCGAACCCCAGCAAGAATCCCCAACTTTCTTGACAAGTGGTCATTCAGTCCCAAGTCTGTGGACTTCCAGTGAGGCGGGGACTAATTCTTACTTCTTTACCTGTTTCCCTCCTTCCTTTCCTCCTTCCCCCTTTCTTTCTTTACACTTTTTCCTCCTTTTCCCCATTCCTGTTCCTCCCTTCTCTCTCCTCCCTCTGAATTCCCTTTAAGCAATCCTTCCTTCCTTCCTTCCTTCCTTCTTTCCTTCCTTCCTAAAAGTTGATGAATGAGGATTGCGGGACTAGAGAATCAGGGCATGCTCACAATCCTGGGCCTAAGCTCTAAGGAAGTAAAATCTTGGAGAAGGGGAAGGCCTAGAGAAAGGAGAGGAGGCGATTTAGGGTCCCCGGAAGAGAGATGCTCCGCTTTAAAAGGCAGGATCGTGTGTGTGTGTGTGTGTGTGTGTGTGTGTGTGTGTGTGTGTGTGTGTGTGTGTGTGTGTGTGTGCGCGCGCGCGCGTGTGTGTGTGAGTGGGGGAGCGGTGCCGTGGTGGAGAGAGTTTTCCTGCGGATAACTAATATCTGAGTAAGGGAGGGAAATCTCACTCTCACATCCAAGTGCAGAAAGGTAACAAACGAGCGAGGGACGCTGAGTTACGGAGTCGTAACTCCTTCCCAGGGAGTCAGATGCTCCTCTGGGTCCACTTGAGCCTCCGACCCTCATGGTTTATGTGGCCGCGACGCCTCCGCGGGACCCCACCTCATAACTCACACAGCACCGGCTTATTGATCTCCAGTGCGCGGTCCGGCCGAAGATCGCCTCGGGCACACCGAATGCCAGGCAATGGGGCGGGGGATCGGGGAGAAGTGGAAAGGTTGGGGGGTGGGCTGGGGAGGGAGGGGATTAGACGCAGCTCTTAGCTATGTCATCAGATCTTCCCGAGATCTAGAGATCACAGCGCTGCCTCGAGGGGCTCAGAGACACCCAGATGCCCCATTGCCCAGGAAAGGCCTGGCGATCGTCCTCGCCGCTCCCCCCACCCCCACCCCCGGCGTCCCGCAGACTGACCGACCGGGACTGCAGTACAATCCCGCACACCACAAGTAAGCGAGCCGCCCCTGCCCCAGCCGCAGCAGGAGGGTCTGTGCTGAGCGGCGAGAGCAGCGCCAAGGGACCAGGGAGGCTATTTTAAGGCTTTTTCCACGCCCTTTATTCCCCCCACCGCACCCCCTTACCCGGCCCCCATCCAACAAACAGACAGACAGAAAAACAAACAAGGCCCAAGGCCCACTCGGTTCTCACGCAGAAGCCACAGGGCCCCTCCCTCCGAATTCCTCTGGAGTCTGAGCCACTTGGGCATCGGAAGTGGACCTTTTGGCCAATTGTGTAAAACGGGATTAGCCCGATTTGCTTATTTCGGGTTCCACAGGAACTGCTGGATAAGAGCTTTGGCGTAGGGGCCGGCTCGGGAGAGGGTGGACTGCCCGGTTTAAGGAGGCTAGATTGCTGGTGCTTTTTTCTTCAGAGATGTAGACCTCTTCGGGGTAGGGTTACCTGAAGGCGTTTACCATCAGTTGAATGAAATGAAAAAAATGGAGCCACTGGACCAGAAAGTTTCAGTGAATTTTATAGGAGGTATTCCTCTATATATATCATACATCCTTACTGGATTGCAAACTCCATGAGACGGTGGCTCTATTTTCGCTAGATTTAAAAATCTCCCCCAGTTCTTGAAACCACGGAGGTGTTTAATCATTGTTTCTTCAGTTGAATTGTGTATGACCGCATATTTGTGGAATGGGCTTTGGATAGCACAGTGTAGGGTTGTTAAAAGCACCGGATTGGGAGACAGCATAACTTTTTGGGGGAGAGGGGGCGACCAACCTATACTATTTCCTAGTTGTGTGACTTTGACCGAGCCACTCACTCACCTCTCTGACCCTCAGTTATCTCATATGAAAAATGAGGGGAATAGAGTAGATAACTCAGGTCTCTTCCAGCTCTGAACCCTCTGACTCATTACCTGACTTAGGACTTTTTTTTTGTCTTCTGCTTGGTTATGGCTTTCTCGAAGCACTTTAGTTCAATTATCTGAAAAGAAAATTGGGTCCTTAAGTCTCAGAGCTAAAGGGAATCTGACTTTAATATTGAGGAAAAAGGAAGGAAGTGAGAATGGAGCAGGGAAAAAAATAGTTTAGGGAGGCACCATCTCAGTCCCATACAAGGAAAAGGGCACTATGGAATCTTAGAGTTGCAAGGCCTGTTGTTAAATCTAGAACCCCATGTCTCTACAACATCCCTGACAAGTGGTTGTAAGGGCCTTCCCAAGCACTTCCAGAGTGAGGGGACATCTCTGATTAATCTGCAGCATTCCCTTTTATTGAACTGAAAACTGTTTCCTTGTAACTTATGCTTCTTGCTTCTAATTCTAATGTAAGCCACTCTGAGGACAGGGATTGGTTTTGGTTTTGTGTCCCCCCAGTACCTGGCACATAGTAGGTGTTTAATAAAAGCTTATTGATTGATTGATGGGAGTCAAACAATAAATCTATCCTTTCTTCCATACAGCCCCTCAAATATTCCAAAGATAAAGAATATTATCAATCCTCATCCCAAGTCATCTCATCTCTAGGTTAAATATTCACTGCCCAGGTCCAGTTCCTTTCATTGCACAGAATACTTTAGAGACTGCTTCTCTATCCTGGTCCTCAATCATCTAGTCAGTATCTCTTCGAAAAAAAATGAGAACAACATTCTTGATGACTTGTTGACTAAAAAACCTACAGTACTGTGGGCTACCTTATTGGGCAATGTTTCTGACTCACAATTCTTGCTTTAGAGTCCATCACCAAGTATTTGCTTCATGCCTCCTGTGTTCTCAGCTGGGTGCTAGCTGCTTGGGGATGTCAGAGAACTGAATTCATCTAAGGTTTATTGGGAGCCAACTATCCTCCATGCTCCAGTAGGGGGTGAAATGGTGAATATGAAGACCAGGAAGACAGGTACCTTGCCCATAAGGAATTTGCAATCTGACTGACAAGCCTAAATGCATTTCATAAGAAGATTAGCAAGCAATACTACTTATTTTTGTAGCCATTTTATATGAGATGGGATCCCCAGTCAGGGAGAAGGGGTGTCACCACTGAGGAGCTGTTTACATTGATGTAGAGGGAAGCCTCCTACATTTGCTTTTGTCCAGATTATTTAAATCAGAAGGACTGCAGAGACCAATCTCTACCACATTCTTTCTTCCCTTTTTACTTCATGCTCTGCTGGGCTGCTCCATCATATTAGTGGATACTGGGCTTTTAATGCTCTGTGTGGTACATAATTTTGCAACCCTTCTTTCTACAATTAGGAATTCCCCTTCCCTGTAGTTCTCCAGTTTGGCCTTTCTTTCCTTCCTTCCTTCCTTCCTTTCTTTCTTTCTTTCTTTCTTTCTTTCTTTCTTTCTTTCTTTCTTTCTTTCTTTCTTTCTTTCTTTCTTCCCCTTTTGTCACTAACACTGGTGAGATTTAGACAAACCCCTAGCAGAGCCTCTACCTGTGCCTCCGAGTCCAGGTACAAATCAAAGGAAGGAAGTAGAGTCTTCTCATGGTCTTCTTTCCCCTAGGCTTTTACAATCCAAAAAGATCTATTAATTACCTACTATGTGTGGGCACTGAGGTTACAAAAATGAACCAAAAAAACCCTCTGCCCGCAAAGGGTTTATATTCTACAGGGGATGAGCAGAGAGACAGTATATTCATGGATACATTTTTTGCTTTCGTTTTGTTTTTTGGTAAGACCTGTGACTTCCTCGATATTGGAGGAGCTCCCTCCAGGAAGGTAGGGCATAAGAGTTTAGTACGTATTAATCTTAAGGAGTTATTTGGGTATACCTAGAGATCATATGATTCACTCTCTGAAATCCAGCTAGTATGTACCAAAAGCATAACTTGAACAGAGGTCTTTCTGCCTTCAAGATCAGCCAGCCCACTATCCAGTAGACCACACTGCCTCCTACAACAGGTAAAGTAACTTGAGGAAGGAGACTTGCTGAGGAGATCAGGAAGGCTGAACCTGGAGGAAAGAGAGAATTGTGAGAGGTGGAGATCAGTAGGGTGGGCCTGCACCTGGACCAGTTATCACCGGGTGTTCCCTCTTAGCCTGCTCTGGCTTTATTTTTCTGTCATTATCACACTTCTTCCCTACCCACTTTTTCAAAGGAATTTTTTTCCACTTTGACACTTCCAGAGCATTGCTCATCCCAGGTCTGAAGGCCCAGGGCCCTAAGTGAGAAAGGCTGGGACTGAAAACCTAATAAATCAATCAACAAAAGCAGACTTTGACTTCAGTTATCCCTAAATACAACATTCATGAAGGATTTCCAGGTACTGTGGGATCTCTGTGGAGAACTTGTGCTTGGTATCTGGTGGGGGAAGTGATCTCAGTCCCCTCCCTCCAAGGAAAGGGAGTACAGCTGATGACAGACTGGGGCCTGAGTCATCAGCGACTAGAAAGTCACTTGGAGAAGATAGAGGGATTTGTCTTTGCCTCATCACTAAACCTCTGCTCTGCTGGCATTCTAACCTTGGAGCACCACTCCATCTCAGATGACAAGAGTCTTTTATCAGAGAGGGGGCATTTGCATTTGGGGAAGTTCCCAGGGCCTTTGATGTGGTGGATGTATAAGGGATGGAGGAAGATCCAGAACTCTGGGTCTGTGGTTCTAACCACCAGACTTCCACACCATTCATAGGGCCATCTCTGCTAGTCTTCTCTCTTCTCACTAGTTGCCTAGAACGGAACTACATTGCTCTCAGGAAAATTCTAGAACTGAAAATATGATCCAAAAGGTTGGGGTCGAGGTCAGAGCCCATCCTGGCCACTGAGAGGCCAGGAAGTCCAGACAGGTTCAGATCAGAGATTGAGGGGTTCAAGGGTCCTAGATCTAAGCCCCTGATAGGAATCACCTCCATTGCACTACTTGTCCTACCTCCAATTCTCCTACAATTTCACTACAAAAACTTCTAGGAGATGGATGGGTCCCTCCAAAGCCCACCCCCTCCCAAATCCTCATGTTCCCTCTGGTTCCTCTTTCCTTGCTCCCATTCATCTCCACCCACTCTTCTCTTCTCTCATCTCACAGTATCTGTCCCTTTCCCCTTTTCTGTCTGTTTTCTTTCTTAAGTCTTGCCAATCTTCGTTTCCTGACTGTACTTGATTCAGCTCATTCCCTGTGTAGTTCTGCAAATTAAGTAAGTCTGGTCCTAGTAACCGGGTCCTTGAACTTTGTACTGTACCTTGGCTCCTAGCTTCTCTCTGGACCTCAACGTATGCTGGCTGGTAGGAGCCATCAACACTCCTCAATTGTTCTCTAGGACAGGGGCTGTGGGGCTGAGGGCTTCTGTGGAAGGGTCATGGAGGGGAGAAGGGAGAACTACTTTGGGAGTCTGCAGTGCCCAGTAGGCACTACTTGCTGGTGTGAGCTCAGAATCTCTATCATGCCCTGCATTTAGACTCCAATAACTGTTTGTGGAATTGAATTACTGCTCTATGCTGAGGTGAGGGATGATCTGAAGTGACAGCTTCCACCTTGGAAAAAGAAAATGATGTTCCCCTTCAGAAGTCATAGGACACTTTGTTTTGTGAGTTCTTTGATGCTTTTATCATTGAATATTGCTGTGTTCTTGGCTTATTCCCTTGTTAGAATTTAACCTCCTTGAGGGTAGAAGTCTGGTATCTTACCTAAGTTTTCTATGTGCCCTTCTATGCACTGCAGTGTTCTGTCAGCATACATGTTTCCTTGTCATATGGTAATCTGGAAGGGACCTTAAAAGCCACCTTGTCCCCCCATCCCCCTTCTTCATTCAAAAGAGGTTAAGTGATTTGCCTAAAGTCTCATAGGTGGTAAATGGCCAGAGTGAGATTTGAACTCCGATTCCCTGGCTCTAAATTCAGTGCTTTTCCCACTGTCACAGGAGGCAGCTAGGTAGGTTCATTAGATAGAGCTCTGAGCCTGGAGTCAGGAAATTGTTGTTCAGTCGTTTCAGTTGTGTTCAACTCTTTATGACCCCGTCTGGGGTTTTCTTGGCAAAGATACTGGGGTGGTTTGTCATTTCCTTCTCCAGAGGGAGTCAGGAAGACCTGAGAATCCGGCCAACTGTGTGACCCTGGGTAAGTCAATTAACCTCTATTTGCCTAAATTCACTGGAGAAGGAAATAGCAAACCACTCCAGTAGTTTAGGGTAGCTCGGTGGCACAGTGGATAGAACACTGGGCTTGAAATTGGGAAGACTCATCTTCCTGAGTTCAAATTTGGCCCCAAATACATAGCTGTGAGTCACTGAACCCTGTTTGCCTCAGTTTCCTCATCTGTAAAATAAGCTGGAGAAGGAAATGGCAAATCATTCCAGTATCTTTGCTAAGAAAACCTCATGGATAGTATTATCCACAGGGTCACAAAGAGTCAGATGTGAGTGAACGACAATAGTGCTTTGTGGGAGTTGGGGGGCAAGGAAAGATTCCTTTTCCCCTTCCTACCCTCCCCCCTTTAGTGTATTTTCTGCCCACTTTATCCTTATGCCTTTTTTAACTTTCCTTTGTGTATCTATCACACTCGTCTTCGCCCATCCCAATTCTCCCCCACTCTCTTTGTCTTTTCCCTGTCTATGTCCCTGGCTGTCTCCAGGCCTCTTCCTGCTCCCTTGTCTCCTACTCTTTTCCCCTCCATCTCTTATTGGAGGTGTTTATTTAATTGTTTTCCTTGATGCTCTGTGGCAGGCGATCCCGCCATTAAACCCTGCCATCCACATTCTGACTGTGTAATTTAAAGCCATAGTTAAATTATGACTTCTCTGAACCTGTTGTGGCACTGACGCATAAGCCTAATTAAATGATCACATCCATTCTGAAGGCAGCTCTCTTCTCCCCTCCAACGTTAATTACAACATAAGAGGCTTTAATGGCCCGCCTCACCTCCAGCTCCTGGAAAGAAAGGTCAGGCGATTAATTTTCGTCATTAATCTTTTCCCAATGTGGACACTGGGCTGTCACAGGAGCCTATTAAACCCCCTTTGTCCCCCCTTCCAGCCTCCCTGGCCCCCTCACCCCCTCCTCCCCGAGTGACTGGAGAGAACGAAAATATTTAAGAATCACTTTGTCTCTCTGTCTTTTTTTTTTTCCCTTCCTGAGACAGTTTCTCCTTGGGGGTCTACAAGGGAGGTGGGGGAGGTAGCAGCAGGGTATCTGGGTAAATGTACTGAGCCTTTAAACTGGGGCTCCTAAAATGGAGAGGACTGGGGGGCAGGTTCTGTCTGATGTTGGGGCAGTGATGAAAGAGGCAGTTTAGGAAGGCATTTAGCAGCCTGGGTAGGCATCCTAACCTTTTTGGGTGCCCAGAGATAGGAAGTGGACACTATAATTCAGCCTTTCCAGGTAGATTCCTGGCAAGTAATGTAAAAAGGGAAATTTGCCAATACCCAAGAACTCCAGGGCCAGACCCTCTCTCCTGATATTCAGATCTAACCCGAACCTCTCCCAGCTATCTTTACCTTTCAGTATTTTGCTTCCTCTTCAACCAACAAACCAACGACAGATTAATCCTACCCCCTTTCTAAGAGCAGGAGGAAGGAAATGTAGTATATGTGTGACCTTGGACAAGCTACTTTTTAATTATGATTAGTGTTTCTATAATTATGAATGCAACTCACATTAATAGAGTGCTTTCAAGTTTACAAAAATAAAACAAACTCACCCTTCTTCGAAGATTATCATTTACCAGTGAGGAATCTCAGATTCAGAGAAATTAAATGATTTGCCCAAATCCACACATCTAGGAGGTATAATGGAGCAGGCACTTGAACCCAGGCCTTTCTTGATTCAGTGATTTTTCCACTGCTGCTTTATAGAGCTTCAGTTATACCTATCTGTGAAATGGGCATCATACCTACCTCAAGGGACCCACGTAAAGAAAGTAACTTACAAAAGAGTTATATACATACACCACTATTCTGTTAAGCTCCATTTGTATAGCTATATATTATACATACTGTCTATATACATATATAATATATACTGTATGTAGTATATATACATACATATATTATAAATCCCTCTGGAATGTAAAAGCATTCTATACCATAAAATATATGATAAAGCTCGGTATACATGTGATTTATCATCATCATCAGCATTACCATTTTTATGTAACAAAGAGAAAACTGAACAGTTTGGTTCTCTGCAGTGACATCCCCTGGAGAAAGCTATAGAATCATTTCAGCTGAGAAAGGTCTAGGCTTCCAGGGCTGCTGGTGTTAAGAGAGACCGTGCCCAGAGAAGGAGAGGGCTGGGGAGAGGGTAACAGAGTGGGGCAGGGTGTGGCTGGGAGGAAAGAACGGCCTGGGGAGGGGGTGTGAGGCAAAGAACAGGCTGTCCCAACCTTCCCAATTCTAGCACCATGCCAGGAAGGGAAAGGGAAAGGAGGGGCCTACCAGGCTCTCTGCAGGCAGCTTTATTCGGAGCCCAGAATTTATTTGACTTAAAACTCTAATCCAGAAGAAAGCCCCTAAGAAATGGAAGGAGAGTGAGGCTTGTTCTAGGGTGAGGCTTGGAACTGATAGGCTGTCTGGCTGAACTCCCATGCAGAAGGATGGCAGGAAGGAGTTTTGATAGTATAGGGCATGCCAAGGGCATATATGTAGGGATATCAAGACATCCAGCCTGCCCCTCCCAACTCCTGCCATGGGCCTGAGCCCCTGAGCCCTCTGTACTGGGGAGGAAGAATCCCTAAATATATTGGTAGGTGAGGGTTAGAGTTCTTAGTACACATGTAATGTGAAAAATGACCAGCAAGTGCCCATAGAGCAGAAAATTCAGACATGAGCTCTCACTTATAGGCAGACCCACCCACTCACCTGCTCATACTTTCTCATTTGCTCTTACATACAAACCTATTTTAACTCATAGATATCTATTTCCTCATAGACATATATTTGCACACTCACATGGAAATCCTATTTCTGCACATTTGTGTCCATAGTGACACACCTTTGTGTGCAGAGAAAATCTCCAGTTGCATTCACATTCTCCTGAGGGACATGAATCAGTCTCCATCAGCTTGTAGAAATTGTGGGGAACTCATCTGTTGCCTCTGATGGGTAACTGTATATGAGGCTTCTGTACCAGAACTCCCCAAAACCCGGGGCCAGAAGGATTTCTGAAACTTTTAGCACCCAAAGTAGAAAAAAAATGGACTAGCTAGAGGGACCTGACAGAACCTCTGAGAGCCAGAAGGTGAGGCAAAGGAAGCTTACCTATGCCTTCCCTGAGCGGGGAGGGCAGCGGATCGGAAGCATGGACAGGGGATGGGGGCAAGTCTCTGTGGAGTGCCAGTTTCTTTTCTAGGCTTCCTAAATATAAATATAAAAATGGAGCTTGGAGAAGGTGCTCAGGGAGGCTCTACCTTCAGCCTGGAGCTCCCAGAGTTGGGTGCTTAAGTCTTTACACAGTTTCCTGCTACTTGGAAAGAGAAGGCTTCTAGGAAAGCTGGAGAACATCTGGCAAGGACCCAGGAGGTTTGGTTCAGACAGGGAGGAGAATTTATTTTCAGGAAAGACTGCCCTCAGGGGTCCCCCTCCCCTCCAAAGTAGGGGCAAATTCACATCTGTCCCAATGATGATGTCCCTAACCTTCCTTTAGCCAGGAGACAGCCCTCTGGGTGCAGAGCAAGTCCCCTCCCCTGACGCGCCCCCTCCCCCACTGAAGCCACCCCAAGGACATTGGGGACATCACGTCCACAGAGCCCTGCACAGCCGAGTAAGAATAATTAATAATCATTAACAACAATAAGGAGAATCCCGGTGCCCGGCCGGCCCAATGTGCAGGCTCGGCTCTTTTTTTTTTTTTTTTTTTTTTTTTACTTTAATGAAAACAATGATTTGACTTTGAACAAAGTGACTTTTTTTTTTAAGTGAAAGCTAGATCTAGTCTCTCCACTCCCCCCATTCCATCCGCCTCCTGCCCCCCTTTCCTTTCCTGGCTCCCCCTCCCTGGGTTTTTTCCCTCTCTCTTTTTTCTTTTTCTTTTAATACTCTGCGTTCTATCATGCAAATCCCCTTTCAAATTATGAGAGTATTAGAGCCATCAACGGTAATGTCACCGCCACAAAATGAGAGCAGAGACTTAAGCACCTAACGAACAATGAAATGTGCGAGCCTTGGGACAGGACAATTAAGAACTGGGCTTAGCCAGCCAGGGAAATTTATTGCTATCAAATCCATATTTCTATTTTCCCCCTGAACAGTAACCTATTTGAATATGATTAAAGGGTTTCATTACGGCGGAGAGAAAGGCCCGTGTCCCACCGTTCCCTGTGAGCTCACAAACACACGCCTGGCTCTGGGGCACCCTGAGGGTGGGAGAAGGAGGGAGCTATGTGAGACACAAGTGGGGAAAGGGTAGGCAGCAGTGGAGAGAGAGAGGTTGCGGGGTCCCAGAGAGTCCAGGAACTGGGCAGCTAGGGTGGGGGTGGCGGGGTTGCCTCTGCTGAGATGGATGACTGGCCTGGGATGGGACTGAAGAGGCAAAGCAATATATAGTGGGGAAAGAAGTAGTGGATTTGGAGTCAGAAGATCAGAGTTTGAATCTAAATATATATCGTCTATGACCTTCAAGAAGTCACTTCTACTCCGTAGGCCTCAGTTTCCTTATTTGTAGGATAAGAGATTTAAATGAGATGACCTCCAAGGTCCCCTTTAGTTTGAAATCCTATGATGCTTTACCTCTGGGTACCTAGAGGCTGCTTTGGGGTTCAGTGGTTCTGAAGACAGTGGGGTGCATGGACCTGGTTAATCAATCAATCTATTATATCCTAGACTGGTGACTTGTTTAAAAGATGTTGATTTGAGATTAAGGTTAGATTGGAGGAGGGGGGAGTGAGAAGTCAGAGGGCAACAATATAATCAATCTAGAATTGCAATGGACCTCCAAGGCCATCAGTAATTTTATAGCTGATGAAAATGAGGCTCAGAGAGGTTAAGTGATTTGCCCAAGTTGACCCAGGTTCTAAGTATCAGAAGAGATTTGAACCTAGGACGTCTAACTGTAATGTACTCAGGTAGAAAACTATTGAACCCAACCAGGCCCAAGAATACTTTGGCATAGGTCTGACCCATCAACCCCTGAGAGATGAAGTGGGCTGTGTCGTAGAGGAGAAGGAGGAAAAAAGGAAAAAGAGAAAGTATGTGGGTTAAATAGGCCTAATGTAGACCTTCAGCCCTGTTGAAGCCCCATGCATCATGCTTCGTGGACAAGAGACTTACCCTGAACGCTCAGTAGAGGACTTATCCAACTTCTCAAGTGGAGAGGAAGGTGGGGAGTCACTTCTGGGCTTTCACACATAGGCATCCAGGCCTTCACAGTCTCAAGGAATGTTTTAACTTGAAAGGACTTTCCAGGTCACTTATTCCAACTTCCTCATTTACATATGAAGAAACTGAGACCATGGCCAGTCAATTGCAATCCCCTCATCCTCTAGGTTGCAAGCATTTGTACACTCTAGGCTAGGCTGCAAAATGTTGACTTTCTCTCCTTCCAAACACTAGTGAAAGTATGTGTCTCTCTGAAAAATAATCCTAGAAAATGACCTTGGCTTCAGCCCCTTTTGTGTTGCACATTAAGGGACTAGTACATGGCTTGCCTCGTATTCTAGATCTGCTGAATTTTTTGTCAGCTGCATCAGCCCTTAGCCCTTTGGCGAAAAGGGGTGAATTGAAGATCCAACCCTCTGAGAACCTCTGCCCCTGCTAACTATCATCACCATTTCTCAAAACTGGAAAATCAACCTTGAGTTTTCTACTATAACCACCTATCACTATAGTTTCAGGTGACATCAATCACTACCATGAGCGTTTGCAGAGCATTTTGGGTATGCTCCATGCTTAAGAGTGACTGCCATTAGCAATTTTACCCAGTGTCCAGATAATAGTAGTAGACACCATCTATAGAATGCTTTCTTGAAAGTTTGCAAAGCATTTTAAAAGCATAATTCCATTTTTTCCTAACAGAAACCCTGACAGTCAGTTCCTATTATTAGACTCACCTTGCAGAAGAGGAAACTGAGTTAGGCAGAGGTTAAGTGACTTGCCTAGAGTCACACAACTAGTGAATGTTTGAAGCTGGATTTTTGTAATCATAACAGCTAATATTTATATAGTGCCTACTGCACTGTGCTGATCTTTTCACAAATAATACTTCATTGGATCCTATCTCATTTGACATTCACAACAATGTTGTGAGGTGGTTGCTATCCTCATTTTACAGTTGAAAAACTGAGGTAGAAAAAGGCAAAGTTATTTTCCAGGGTCATACAGCTAGTGAATGTCTGAAGCTGGATTTGAACTCGGGTCTTCCTGACTCGAGATCTAGCACTCTAGCACCTCATGTACTTGGGGAGATGGGGTTCTCTCTAGTTCCTCTCAGAGGTAGTAGGAGGTACTAGCTTTGAGAGGAGTCAGATAAGCAAGATTAAAATCTCAGCTCTGCTACTTGCGTCTTGTGGGCAAGTCTCTTTCTCTGGACATCAGTTTCACCATCTGTAAAATAAGGATGATGGAGTAGATGGGAAAAGATCCTTTCCAACACTAAATCTATAAACTTAACAAAAAGAAAATTGAACTCTGAGTAACTGAAAGAACCAAGAATATCTTAGAGAATAGATAATGGTGGTGGCATAGAAAGTACATTGGAATTGGCATCAGGAGATCTGTATTCAAATCTCCCATCTGTTACTTAGTACTTAGGTTGGACAAGCCTCTCCAGGTCTCAGTTTGCTCACCAGAAAAATGAAAACATTAGTCCAGATGATTCCCTAGGTCCCTTCCATCTCTAGATCTAGATACTATGATCCCATGACTCAACCTCCCTGGGCCTCAGTTTCCTCAAATGTAAAATGAGGGATTTGGACTAAGTGATGTCTAAGGTCTTTTACAGCTCTAAATCCTTTGCTCTACAAATACCTGTTGGATGATCTGCTTCAGCTAGGTCTCATGCCATCTTTCTATAATGTTGCTTTTCCTTTGATGATAAAACTAATTCCCTTTACCTCTCTGCACAGACGGAAGGATATGATTGATTGTCAGTTATGTTAAGTATAGTATGGTACAGTATGGTATGGTATACGGTATAGTATGGTATGGAATTGTATGGTATAGTATAGCTTAATATTGAGGTGTATGCAGTGTTCAGGAGGACTAGCCTCTGGACTTACTCAATGAGTGCTTTTATGGGCTGTTCATCCATATTTAATGTTCATCTGTCACCCAGTTATCATCTATGACTCAATGTAGCTATAGGGAACACAAGAACACAGTAAAACTACCTTGACAAATGGACTAAACCAGGTCACAATAGGCCACAAACTTGTTAGTTTATGGGGGTATTTACCCCAAGTATGTAAAGAATTCTCCTGTCAGAATGGGCCTAACTTTTGCCTTTCCATTGAACTTTGATGACTCTAGAGGAGAGAGCGGGGATGATACTTGGTGCAGCTCTACCTTACTTAAATCCAATTCATGCACAAAGCATCACCCTCATGATGTCATCGGTCCTCTTAGAAAATGAAGGATGAAAAGCAATATTTTAGTATTAGTTGTTGTATAATGTGGTATAGTATTAGTTGTTGTGGTTTATTAAAGGGATGCATCCTAAAGGTATATCCATGTAGCCTTTGGCTTGGCTAGTGAGGAGGCCTGATGCCACTAGGGACAAAGTTGGCCACAGCTACTCAAGATCTAACAAAGAAGATTTTCAGCACCAGTCTTTGACACTGTCAAATGGCACAACGTCAGAAATGGAAATGATTTTATTAATAGAAATGGACATGGTTTTGTTCGTTATTTATTAATTACGGTTTTATTCATTAATGGTCACTAAATAAGATGCTTTCCCTTAGGATCACTGGACCTTTTTAATCTGACTTGCTGCCAAAAACCTCCTATTTGTGTTGTTTCTCTCTACTAGAATGTGAATTCTTTGATATAGAGACTGTCTTAGTTTTCTGTTTGTATGGTTTGTATCGACAGTACTTGGCACAGTGCTTTGCACATAGTAAATGTTTAATAAATCTTTTTTTCTTTCATTCATTCATTGGCAAGAGAGGACTCTGTGTGGAGTCCCACAGATGATAAGATTATAGATTTAGAGCTAGAAGGAACCTCAAAGATTGTTGGAGTCCAGCTCTTTCTGGAGTCATGTCAGTATTTGAACTCCAGAATTGGTCTGTTTCTTATCCCCCTTGTCTTCTCACTAGGATATCTCCCTCTTTTAGTCTCCCTCCCAGTGTCTTAGTCCTTTCCAGACTTGTACTTTTGTACGTCTTCCCTTCTCTCCCATGGGGATAATTTCATCCACATTTCAAATATGGAAATCCAAAGGGCAATGGCACAAAGAAAGCTGGATTAATCGTGGGGCTGTCAAGGGACCTATGGAACCATTGGGAATGAATAAATGGGCAAGGCTTCTAGTCACCTGGACACACCATACATCACATAGGTGCGGTTTTCTGTCTGAGGGGCTGGTAGCAATGACTGCCAGGGTCACATCTGCTGGTCTAGAAATACTGGTGTCTCTCACTTTTGTGAGGTAAAGGAATGTATTGATTTCTGGGAGCATGAGCCAGCCAAGGGGTTGAGCTCCACAGGCAAAGGAAATCTGATCTTTTACTAATTCATTCTTGTTCCTATTTAACAAGTACTTATTTTCTCTCCCTTCCAACTCACTGAAAAAAAAAAGAAAGAAAATCCTCGTAATAAATATGCATGTTCAATTAAAATAAATTCTCACATTGTCTATGTTCAGAAATGTAGGTTTCATTCCACATCTTGAGTTTATCACTTCTCTGTACAGGAATTGAGTAACACGCTATATCATTGGTCTTCTGGACTCTTAGCTGGTCATTGCATCACTCAGAGTTTCTTTAGAACTATTTGCCTTTACAAGATTGCCGTTATTATACAAATGGTTTGACGTTCTTTTGTAAAGATTCCAAACCCAAACCACAGGCCTCACTGACCTGAACTCAACTTCCTGAAGTACTAGATTCTTTTCTCCAAGTCACTGCAAGGCACCTTTGTTTTCAGTCTTGGGGATTTTTTCACCCCTTTCCCTACTTCTGACATTTAACTCCATGTGACCTTGGATAAGTCTCTTGAGTTCTTTAGGCTTCAGTTTTTTCACTTGTAAAATGACAGTTTGGGTTAGATGGTCTGTCTCTAAGGTCCTTCTTCTGGTTATAAATCTATGGTCCTGTGGTTTACTACTTCTTAAACTTTGTGTGCGTGCGTGCGTGCATGCGTGCGTGTGTGTGTGTGTGTGATGGAACTCCCAACTCAAGACATGGTTCCCTGAGTCTGTTTTTTTTTCCTGGAATTCATTGACCTGTGCTCATGACCTGTTTATCTGCTCTCCTGTGATTGCCCCTTTTGTTGGGGGAGTTCCTACCATCTGCTTCTCTCTCTTCATGTACTCTAG
This sequence comes from Potorous gilbertii, assembly GCA_028658325.1. Taxonomy (NCBI): domain Eukaryota; kingdom Metazoa; phylum Chordata; class Mammalia; order Diprotodontia; family Potoroidae; genus Potorous; species Potorous gilbertii. The sequence continues at coordinate 321,859,413 of CM053770.1, forward strand.
ACCAGAAGTGTATGGGTTTATTTAAAAGGGAAAGGACAACATACAAATTTAGAAAATAAACACAGGATTTAGAGCTAGAAGGGACTTATTTAGTCCAATCTATTCATTTTATAGATGAGAAAACTGTTTCAGAGGGGTAGTCATGACTTGCTCAAGATCTCACAGTGGTGAAGAACAGATTTAGAATTCAAACCCAGTTTCCAGAGTATAAATCTAGTACCTTTTGCTTTAGGCCAAACTGTCCCCACTTCTCCCCAACTTTTCATATTATAGTTGTTGTTCAGTTGTGTCCAACTCTTTGTGAACCCATTTGGCATATTCTTGGCAAAGATACTCAAGTGGTTTGCCATTTCCTTTTCATTTTACAGATGAGGAAACTGAGGTGAACAGGGCTAAGTGACCTGCCCAGGGCCACTTTTAAACTTACATCTTCCCAGATCCAGGCCCAGTGCTCTATCCACTACCATCTAGATGCCTCCTTTCACCTGTTAGGGTAAAGTAAATTAGAAATTCAAAAAGAAGGCTAGTCAGTTCCTAATTAGGTGATCCTAAACTATTCTGTCTAGAGATAGCTTTCCAAGCCCGGTTTGACTTGTATATTATTATGTATACTACTACTCCATCTAGCTACCTAGTAGATCCCAGAAGAGAAAGACCTCTTTCTTCCTCAAGCGCTCTCAGTTATTTTGAGAGTTCATCTACCTGACCTCAGGGATCAAAATCATTCTCTCTATCCTCCAGCCAATTAGTAAGACTCCTAATTAAATTCTGTGTTTTTGATGCTTCATCCATATTACTTGGTAATCCCTTAGCTAACTAGGTATTTCTCACCCCATCCCCCTTCCACCCCAATCCAATTTAGGGCAGCAAAGGATAAGTACAATAGTCTATTTATTTTTAGGAGGCAATCAGGGTTCATTGACTTGCCTAGGGTCACATAGGTAGTAAGTGTCTAAGGCTGGATTTGAACTCCTGACTCTGGGGCTCATGCTCTAACTATTGTGCAAGCTATTACTTTAAAAGAAATCAGAATAATTCAAGCTATCACACAGGTCACTTTTACTGTTCACAGCAGGCACTCTCTTTCTTTAGCGTTTTTTTATGTACATTATTGCATTGGACCACCCTGTAAGAGAAACAGGGTAGGCATTCTTATCCCTGTCTTATAAATGAGAGCAGCTAAGAGGTGCAATGAATGGAATGCCTGGCCTAGAGTTAGGAAGATTCGTCTTCATGAGTTCAAATCTGGCCTCAGACACTTACTAGCTGTGTGACCCTGGGTAAGTTGCCGGACCCTGTTTGCCTCAGTTTCCTCATCTGTAAAATGAACTGGAGAAGGAAGCGGTGAACCACTGCAGCATCTTTGCCAAGAAAACCTCAAATGGGGTCACAAAGAGTTGGACACAGATGGACCACACCAGATGGATGAAGAAACCAAGGCCCATTGAAGTCAATGCAGATTTGTACAGGGCCTGCAAGGGCCTGCAATTAGTTACTGACAAAGGAGAGCCAAAGATGAGACCCAGGTGTCCTGACGCTAATGGTCTTTTCACTGAACCACAATACTTACCTTACTCTCGATCATTCAAGCAAGTAAATAAGTAAATCAAACAAGGATCAATTGGATGTCTACTATGTGCCAGTACAGGGCTACAAAGGCTAAAGTCAAATAGTTCTGCCCTCAAGGAGCATATATATGAGTGGGGTAGATACCATGGACATCTCTCTCTTTCTAGCATCCATGCTATATACAGCACATTATGAATATATGCTATATAAACATATGTAATAATAGACATATGTAATATGTTTACATATCATCTAGACATACGTACACACAACACATACAAAGAGATAGATACTTTGAAATCTTTCCTATTCTTCTTCATGTTTCCTCAAATACAATTGTCTTACTTCTTCTCTGTTCTACTGGGGGATCTCCGGATCTCCACCTTCATCTTACTCCCTCCCTCCTTGACTGTGCTTTGCACCCCTTTCCTCCAGCCATCACCTAGACAGATTCAGTTTCTCTTCATTCCACTCAGTTCTGGTATTTGTTAACCACTCATCAAAAAAAAATTTATCAAGCATCTGTTACATACGAGGCATTGTGCTAAATGCTGTGGGGATGGACATAGTCAGAGTAATATACTAGCCACATTCTAGCTTCTACTCAACTGTACAATCTGAACCTCTCTGAGTCTCAGTTTCCTTGTCTATGAAAGGAATATAATACTTTTCCTGTCTACCTCACAGAAAGGAAGGAAGAAAAAAAACATTTATTAAGCATGTACTATGTGCCAAGAACTGTGCTAAGCACTTTATAATTATCTCACTTGATCTCACAATTCTGGGAGGTAGGCACTATTGTTACCCCCCATTTTACAGTAAAGAAAACCAAGGCAGAAATCATATAACAAATCAAAACATAATACACTAAAACCCACACACACACAAACATGATTTGCTACATTCTGCGAATGACTTCCATATTTCTTTCTCTGAGTGTGGAAGGCATTTTGCCTTAGAAAATCGACATTGGG
>CM053770.1:321862455-321882183 GCA_028658325.1 Potorous gilbertii
AAAAAAAAAGAAAACCAAGGCAGACAGAATGACTTGCCTAGTTACATGACTATTAAGTGTCTGATGCTGGGTTTGAACTCAGGTCTCTTTTGGATTCCAAGGTCAATGTTTTATGTACTGTATCACCCAGCTGGGGTAAGTGGGGTGTGAATATGGTGTTTGTGAAGCGTTCATTGTGAATTTTAAAGTACTTAATGAATTATAGAGTAATAGAGCTAGAAGAAACCTGAGAAGATGTCCAGCTTAATCCCCTTATTTTACAGATGAGGAAACTAAGGTACAGAGAGGTTGTGACTTGCTTATGGTCATATACCTAGATTTTATTATTACTATATATGGAAGAATGAGACAAGCAACCCACAACACTCAGTGTGAACCAAATTAAAATGCAATTAGGAAATACTTAACTAAATACAAATAAAATAAAACCTAGATAATATTATATTTTAGAAACCGTCAATATGCTACCTAGTGGCCCCTGTTCTTATTTCAATTTGATACTTCGGGTCTAGGTACTTACTTGCATTGATGAAAGGCATCCCCTATACTGCTGGAATCCATATCTACCTTCTTGTTTTTGGGTTGTTTCAGTTGTATCTGATTCTCTATGACCCCATTTGGGGTTTTCTTGGCAAAGATACTGGAATAATTTGCCATTTCTTTCTTCAGCTCATTTTACAGATGAGGAACTAAGGCAGACAGGGTTAAGTGACTTGTCCATGATTAGACAGCTAGTAAGTGTCTGAGGTTGGATTTGAATACAGGTCCTCCTGATTTCAGGGTTTGTGCTCTCTCCACTAATTGCCCCTATGGCACACATAAAAAACTAAATAACGCTATGAGAGATGTCGAAAGGCAATTGGTGGTTAATTGTTCACAGAGTGATGCAGACAACGGTCCTCTGGCAGCTCAGAGGAGGGAGCGACCATCGTGGGCTGGAGTGGCAAAGCAAGGCAACAAGAAGACAGCATGTATTTATTAAACACTGTGTGTCAGGCACTTACTATATTAAGTTCTGCATAGATAAATACAATAAAAAAGAAAGACATTCCTTGTGTTAAAGGGACTTACATTCTAATGGGGGGAGGGGGAGATAACACACAAAATGGAGCTGAAATGGGGTGGGGAGTGGGATTTGTCTCATAGTCTGAGACATGGTATTGAAGTTCAGGAAGTCAGAAGGAAGGTTGGCCAGCTTGACTTCTTCCTCAGATGGATCCCCCAAAGGGAGCTGACATTATGGCAGGATGTTACACTGGGAGGTTGCAGAGATGCTTAGAGGCTTCAGACTCTGAGGGGCATTCCAGGGTGAGACTTTAGCGGAAGCATGGTGTTGAAAGTCTATGAAGTCAGAAATGGGATTGGGATTTTTTCATGGAGAAGCAGTGACTTGGAGCTGGGTCTTGAAGGATGGGCAAGTTATAGACAGGTAGAGAATAGAGGTGGGCAACCAAAACCACAAAGGACAAAAAAGGAGAAATTTGAAAGCAGGTCAAAGGGATGGTGAAGAGCCCAGATCAGAGCTTTGCCTGTAGAGGAACAGTGAGTGATAGAGCTAGAATGGTGGTTGGGGCCAGATTGTGAGAGGCCCTTGTTTCAGCCTGTTTCTTCAGCTCTGTCCTCTTCCCAGCCTTCTTCTGTTTCTCCTCACTGCAGTCCCCCAATGCTGCTTATATGGGGGGCCATGTTAAGTAGCCTACTCTTAGCACTTCAGGCAGGGCTGAGGATCCTGACTAGAAAGGGGGAAGTCCTCTAAATGACTTTTTTAAAAGAATATTTTATTAATGTCTTTTATTTTTAATCACATACATTCCCAAAGCATACCCCTTTCTCCCTTATCTGTTGAGCTATCCCTTGTAACATACATGAAAGAAGAAAGAGGGAAACATTAAAACCAACGAATCAGTTGTGTCTGACAATACGTGCATTATGTTGCACTCATAGTCCCCTACTTCTGCAACAAAGGGATGGAGATGCAGTTTTTCAGTTGAGAAAATTGGTCATTATAATTGCCCAGAGGTTCAGCTGCATTTTAGTCTTCATTTACACTGTTGTAGAGGTTGTATATATTGTTTTACTGGTTCTTCTGGCTTTGCTGTGCATCCGTTCATATGTCTTCTCATGCTTCTCAGAATTCCCCGTAGTCATCATTTCTCCCCTACAAGTCCTCTGGCCCCTCTGGGGCTCCCTCTTCCATCAGTGTAGTTTCCCTCTTTGCCTCTGAATCACAATTTGCTGTATTTATCTGGGCACCAGCTCTTATTGGGAGAGGACTTAGATTATCTCCCCTCTCCTTTTCCCTTTAACATACCCATGAAAGCATGTCCCCAGACCTGGGGTCTCTGTGTCTCCCAGCTGCACTGCCTTCTCTGAGGGCCCAGTGGTGGCAGAGCCAGAGCAGAGCTCAGTTCCTAGCTCTCTCCCCCTCCCTTCTTCCTCTTTCCCTGCAATGTCAGTTTAATGGACAGGTGTTTAATTCCAGCCTGTCAGGCACCTGGAAATGCTAGCATCAGTGCTCATCAGTTTGTTGAATTTGCTGTTAAAAGAGCTGTGAGGATCTGAACTCTGATTTCTACAGCTTGGAGCCCTCCTTCCTTCCCCTCCCTCCATCCCTTTGTCTCCATCTCTTCAGGCAAATGTGGATGAATCGCTTTCACACTGCTATTTTTCTCCAGGGCAGCTGGGTGCAGGGAGATCCAGGAAGCTGAGAATCAGACACCTAAGAGCAGGGGTGAGGGTAATGGAGTACAGTGGGAGAAGCAGAGATTCTTGGTCTGGAGTTCAGCAGGTCCGGGAGGAGACAGGGATTCAGAGGGAAAGGGGCTAGTGCTTCACTGTAGCCTTTCAGGCCTCCCCCACTGAACTCAGGAAGAACTGAGCTACAGCTGCTTCTGCCCCCAGGCTGCCAGAGATGAACATTTAGCCTATTAGTTGATTTTAATAGTTAAAAATCAGGCCAGGCTTGTGCCAGGAACGTGATTCTACAGACAGACAGACATAATTGATGATACTAGGCACTTGCTTGCTGTTGGAGGCCCTTGGAGACATTTATCCTCTCCATTCTCCTCTCTTTTGGGCAGTGAGGCTGAGGAGGGTGGGGTGTGTGTGTGTGTGTGTGTGTGTATGTGTGTGTGTGTGTGTGTAGTTACTTACTTTCACAGCCCTCTGTAAGGTCCAGGCCCATTGATATCAGATAGATAACCCCAACTCCCCTCTCAGTTTCTAAGGGGGAAAATCTTGATAGGAATAGAAACCTGGGGACTGGGGACAGATGATAAGTGGAAAAAAGGGAGCATAAACCCTGCCTCCAACACTTCCTCTGTGACCCTGGGCACAAGATTTGAGATGCAGGTTGCAACATGAAGTGGGGGTTTCTTCTGAGATCTCTTGCAATAGCTAGGTGAGAGAGAATGGTACCAGCCTAGAGGGGGGCAGAGTCTACCTCTGACTGTGAAAGAAGCTAAAGAGGGATTTGAAATCATGCCATTTGAACTGAATGCACCAAAGGGGGAACCCACCAGTTCCTTCCTTATTCCTCTGTTCACCCCAAGTTCACTTTCTTCTGAGTGCCTATTTTTCTCTTCTTGCCCTGGCCCCTCCCATTCTACCCCAAATCTCCCCACCCCAATGAAGCATCACAGCTCCTAACAAAACGGAACCGCTGCCAGATGAAATATATTACTATTAAATACTTAATTCTTCTAGTGAGCAGAGAGCAGCCAGTATGAATACGATTATTAAAGAAAATTACTTTGGCTGATCAGATATTTCTGCATACTAATTTCTGACCCCTCTTCCCTCACTCCCGCTTCTCATCCCTTAGAGACCAGGACAGATAAAATTCCATCACAAATAGCTGATTACTGAGGCTTGCTTTAAAATCACATTTTTTCCCTTTCTCTCTCTCTTGCACTAATGTCCTTGCCCAGAGAAGAGGTGCCCAGCAACAGTTTTACCACCAGGAAACATCTAGGGAAGAAACCTTGACCTCCTCCCACTTCTGCCCTGATCTAAACACCCTCTCTCCCTTCCTACTTCCTTTATCAGCAAGGCTTACATCCCAAGCAGTTCCTTGATGGTTCTTAAGGTTCCAAAAGGTCACCAAAGTTCTCCTACTTAGCTCTTACAATCATAACAGCAGACACTCTTAATTCATGGCAGGCCCTAGAACATGGTAGACCTAGGGAATGCACTCTCCAAATGGCCATCATCCCAACAAGTAGAACTTAATCTACATGGATAGAGACAGGAATTGATATTATTATATCCCTCCCCAAGTGAATGGGACTACACCAAATGGTACAAGTCTATCTGTGACCTGCCAAACCTTAGACCTTTACACCCTTTGGCTAAGGAGTTGGAGAATTGCCTTTGTCTCCCATTATATCCTCAGTTCTACTCAGGATTGTTTATAAACGGTTCCTTTCCATTATTCCTACACAGAAAGGGTCTTTACTTGGTCTTCTTTCCAATATATTTGCTCTGCCCACCTCATCTGTCTGTGCCCCAAAGATCCCTTCTCCCATCCCATCTCCCAGCCCCCCAAACCTCTCTAGAGGCCACTGGCGCCTGAGTGATTAACTGGGGCACTGGCAATCACAGGGCGGTGTGGGGATCTCGCTAAAAATAAACCATTTCCCCACAATCCCATAAGCCTTCAATTTACCTGCTTTTAAAAAAAGATGCTTCTGGAGGTGTCACCCGCAGGAAGGTATAATTACAGCCTGGGAATGTTAATTCCCAGTCCTGATATGTAGAGCTCAGCTCTGTGGGGATCCTGTCCCCCTTCGTGCTTCCTTGAAGTGGGGTGGGGCAGGTTGGCAGGAGGGATTCTGGGGCTAAGGGCATGTGCCTGGAACAGAAGGAGGCAGGGACTCTTATCAAAGACCCAGGCAAATAGACAGACCCAGCTGGGCTAGGTGGGGCCGTTAGGGGGTCTAATACTCCACTTTGGTATTCTCTCTTTTTGGAGTTTCTAACTTGCTGGTTACCCCTGGTTGGGTGAAGATCAAGGATTTTGAGGAGTTCTTGAGTGTTCTTGAGGTTTCTTCACTGCTCTCCTGCCCCTCAGATCCATGGCCAGATGGGAGAGAAAGTTAGATCCCAAAATGGAGACCAGAAAAGAGAACCGGGAGTATTGTGGACTCTGAAGGGAAGACTTGCCAGAGAAGCTCGGAGAAAGGTGAGAGATGAAGGGTTGGGAGGATGGAGAGGTCTCCGGCCCATAATCAATGGGAAGACCTGGTCCCAGTTACTTTTCCACACATCTCAGTTAGGCCAGGTATAAGGTAGGGTCAAAGAATGAATGAATTGTGATGGATAGAGGACTGGCCTTGGAGTCAGGAAGACCTGGGCTCAGGTCCTATCTCTGAGACTTACTGTATGACTTGAGCAAATCACTTAACATCTCAGTGCCCTAGGCAACACTCTAAGACCATGCAGAGGGTCAGGGAATATAAATCACTTGTCCAATTCAAATTCCACACTTATTTCTTTAGGGCTTACCATGTACAAGAGTATATTTTAGACATCAAAGGAAACATAAAGATAAAAAAGAGAATGTCCCTGTCCTCAAGAAGCTTATTTTTCAGTAGAGGGGAGATCATTTATTCAAATAGCTAGACTACGATCTCTGAATATGTAATACATGTATGAGAATGACAAACAAAGTCCTCCTCCTCCTCCTCTTCTTTCTTCTCCAGTTGTGATGTTTGTCCTTTGTTTTTGAAAAGGACCATGACACCAGGGAGATGATGATATGACTTGCAAGTGACTTTGATTTGAGTGAGGGAAGGCTGTGCAAGGTCACCAGCCTCACTTCTCTTCCAGAGTCATCTAGGTCCAGTGGTCAAATATTCACCAGGACTACTGGAGATGGACCAGGATGCAATGGGAGACCCTAGCCCATTGAGGCTGAAGTCTTTTCAGGTTCTGTAAATAACCCCACTCCTTCAAGATGCAATTCAAATCTCACCATCCCCTCCCTGAAGCTGGGTCTTCTCTGTCCCATGTTAACCTCTCTTCCTCAGAGTGGAGTCCTATAATCAGTAGTCTTTATGTAACTTATAGGAATAAAGACTAGACTAAGCATAGGCCCATTCTCTGCAACTTATGGTTGTGCAGCTAGATCTAGAATGAGGAAGACTCGAGTTCAAATTTGATCCCGGACACTTACTAGCTGTGTGACCCTGGGAAATCACTTTTGGGTCTGCCTCAGTTTCCTCATCTGCAAAATGGGAACCTCCCAGGGTTGTTGTGAGGAGTACCATGCAGACCTGAAAGGTCCATATAAATGCTAACTATTATAATAGTCTTAGAAAATTTCTTAGCTCACTGAAAGTTTAAGTAACTTGCCCACGGTCATGGTTGTATGAATAAGAAGTAGGATTTGAACTCAGGTCTTCTTGACTCTAAGGGCAGCTCTGGGTTTACCTGTTCTATCATTTAATTTGTTTTCATATAGTTATATAGTTATTGGCCTTGTGGAATTGTGGTAAGAGTTTGAAGGTAGAACTGGATTTGGACTCAGATGTCTTGGATTAAATCCCCAGCTCTGCCCTTCCCCCTGTGATACTCTGGGCGAGGTTACTTCATTTCTCTGGTTTTTAGGTTCTCATACCGAAAACGAGGGTGCCAGACTAAATTCCATCTCTAGGTCCTTTGGTCTACTGAGGGCATGTCCGGTGTCTCAACTGGACTCTTCTAGAGGGCAGGTTCTGTGTTTTTTTCTTACCATCCTCCCAATCCCTCGGGCATGTGGGAGGCAGTCAATTAATGCTTGTAATACTGTACCACACTGAACATAGCTGCCAAAAAGGCAAAAAGAACCACCCTGCCTCAGGAGTGAGAGCCAACTTAAATTGCTTTGGGCTCTGCCCAGGATAGGTCAGGGATCTGTTCTCCATAGCATCCCTTCTCAGCCATCTCCCTCTCCCCCATCCCCAGTTCCCTAAGGACAGTGGGACATGTACCCTGGAGCAATGGCAGTGGGGAGGAGGAAGCTTGCCCTGTTTGCCCTTTCCCAAGCCTGGACGCAGCAGCAGCAGGGTACAAGATGGACATTCACTGCTCCGTGGCTTGGCTTCCTGGTGTGGTCCACAGCTGGCTCAAGGTGGAGGGTTGTCCCACCCCTCCCCCAATCAAACTCTAGGATGGGGGAAAGTTTGGGGTTGTGGGGAGCAGGCCTGAAGCCGCTGAGCCCTCTGGGGAACTGGCAGGACTGAGAGGCCTGAGCGGCTTGTGGACCAGTCCCAAGGATCTATATACACAAGGCCGGGAATGTTTATTTTTCCTTATTGACTTTCTCCAAATAAACCCCTGGCCGGCAGAAAGGGGCTCCCGGCAGCAGCTGTTTACCCAATGTTTGTGATAAAGAGGCTTCTCCATAGCAACAGGTGGCAATGTGGACTCTCCAGGAAACACTACAGGGCCCTCAGCAACAGGCTCTGTTTATTTAAAGAGAAAGAGACAGACAGAGGGGGAAAGAGAGGGAGGCAGAGACCAGGATACCCGGGTTTGGAAGCTGGGGGGAGGGGAGGTAGAGAAGGCCAGAAAAGAAGGACATTTGGGGGCTTCACTCCTGGGGGACCAGGAGCAGACACCGAATGGGCCTAGGATTCCTTGTTCTAATGGCCGTTCACATTTGAGTTTGACTGTATACCCTGGAGCACACACAATGGGCGTGTCCCCCTCCCCCCCCCCCCCCGTCTCTTTTTGCCTATATGGTCCTGGGTCAGTTATAGTGGTGTGCCTGGATGTGACCCTAAGAAAGTGTGCTCACCAGAACAGCACATGTGTGTCTAAATATCTGTGTCTGGGTGAGAGTGCATGTCAATATGGGAGGTGACTCGTGAAGAATGAATGCATCTGAGTGTGTGAATAATGATGAAGATGGTGATAATGATGAATGAACATGTCTGAGGGTGTGTGTTGTGTGGGAGTTGCAAGTGTGGGGATGTGTGTGGTCCTTCACAAGGGAGAGCTGTACAGGTGGGAAAGGGGAATGCCAATGAGGATGACTTTTTTGAAATGAGTAGCTGTTTTGAGAAGGAGATCAGGAGTACAGTGGGGTGAGCTTCGAAGGCTGTTAGGCCTTGAGCTTGTCAGCTTTTTGACCTTTGGTGGTGGTGGTTGCGGGGGGGGGGGGGGGGGGGTTGAGGTGAGAGAGAGGAGGAGGGAATAGAAACAGCTATTTCCTCTTTACAAGAGACCTTGTGGTTGACCTCCAGGTGATCTGTCTTGGTGTTAGAAGTCAAGAAGAACCCAACCATTGGCATTTTCAGTGGAGAGGCAGCTTGTTACCCCCAAGATAATGGTTGGGGCCTCTGCCTTGGGCCATGCCTAGTTCTAGAAATGGCACCTTGTGCCCTTGGCCTAACATAGATAGGATTTAAGTAGAGCACTGTAGTGGGGCCTTCCCAGTCTAGTTCAAGGATTGCAGTGCAGATGGGATCATAAGATCCTAGGACAAATAAATTCAAAGTTGGAAAGGGACATTAGAGGTCACTGAGTTCAGTCTCCTCATTATGTACCTGTAGAGACTGAAGCCCAGTTAGGTTAAATGATACGCTCAGGAACACACAACTAATAAGTGTTCGACACAGGATTCAAACCCAGGTCTTCCTGACTCTCTATACTCTTATCAGCTATCCTAGATAGCTTCAGATGCATGGGCTTTAGTGTCAACCACACACTGATAAGGGCTTTGTGTATCTGGAGTTCTAGAGAGAAATTGTAGGGGCAAATAGTCAAACTTGCAAAAATGTGCACAACCCCAACACAGGCTGACCTGATCACCTAAGAGGTTAACCAATACCTACAGATGCACCAAAAAAGGTGGTAAAATTCTTTTGGTATTCAGTGGTTACATTTATATAATTATCTGTCACTCTGTGGCAGGGGGCAGGGGGAAGCTAGGTGGTACAATGTATAGAGTTCAGAACCTGAAGTTGGGAAGACTCCTCTTTGTGAGTTCAAATGTGGCCTCAGACACTTACAAGCTATGTGACCCTGGGGAAGTCACTAAACCCTGTTTGCTTTAGTTCCCTCATTTGTAAAATGAACTGGAGAAGGACATGGCAAACCACTGTAGTATCTTTGCCAAGAAAACTCCAAATGGGAGTCAAGAAAAATATGAAACAACTGAGCAACAAAAATGGCCAGGGTTCTTAATCTGCCCTGTGACATGGCCTCCTTTGGCAGTCTAAAGAAGCCTGTGGATCCCTTCTCAAAATAATTTTTAAAAATTAATTTAAAAAATATTTTAGATATATACATTTTTATGCCTTTAAATGCATAAAATGAAATACATAACATTTCAAAGGAAAAAAGTTATATTAAAATGTAGTTATCAATATCTTTTTAGGAATAATAAGTTCATGAACTTCAAGTTAAGTATTCCTGATCTCTGGGCATGTTTTCCTTCTCCCTCTTATGGAAAAGATCCTACTACATTCTCTCTCTCTCTCTCTTTCTCATTCTGTGTCTCTCTGTCTCTCTCTGTCTTTATCTCTCTTCTCTCTTTCTCTCTGTGTTTACTAGGCTTTCAGTTTTACCGGTATAAGAAACTCTTCAATCAGTGAAGATTGGCAACTGCTCTGCCACTTTTAGACTTAGAGTTACCTGGGTCTCCAAGGGAATGAATGACTTGCTAAGGCTTATTACAGCTAATATGTGTCCTAGGCAGGATTTGAACTCAGGTCCTCTTGACTTTCCATCCTCACAATGACCTTTTAAAAAACACTGCAGGCCTTTTTACTCTCATTTTATAGAGGATCCAGAGCGTCACAAAGTTGAGGTGATTAGTTCCAAAGTCACTTAGGTTCTCAGGGCTAGAATCGCATTAGAACGTGGTTCTTCTGATTCCAAGTCCAGAGCTTTCTCCAGAACAATATGCTTTCCCTCTATAAAAAGACTGTTAAGGAGAGAACTATGTGACATTGAGAGATAATTGACTAGGAAAGTGCATATAGACACACACACTTTCTCATAATATATATATACACATACATACATACACATGTACATACACACACTTAGACAGAATGGACATATTGATGTGTGTTTCTATAGTAAAAAAAAATCACCTAATGGGAGTGGACACCTAAAATACCAGCATAAACAGATAGGCAGACCTGTAAGAAACCTGTGTCCCTCCCCGCCTCCTCTTGTTAGGTCCCCCTAAGCCTGGAATATGAATGCCATTGAAGTCTCTCTCTCTCACACACACACACACACATACACACACACACACACGCACACACACACACACACACACACATGCACGCACACACGCACACTAAGGCTAGCCCGTATGACAGGCCCTGGACTTTGCAGCTCTCTCAGTTTGGCTGCTGATTCCCCCCAGGAGGCCTGGAGTCGGACATTTGCCGAGTGAAGATCCTGGGCTGGCTTAATAGGGATCAGCATCTGTCACCCTTCCCCAAAGATGCTTTCAGAGCTGCAGCTGGGGGGGCTCCCTGCTCCTTGGAGATCTGTTGCTCTCTAGCTACAATGTGTCATCCGTCTCGTTACTATTCTAATGCTCATTACGAGGAAGCCGTCCTCACACTCCAACACAACAACCACGCAGAGCTGTAACACAGACCCGTGGGGAGACATGGGCATTTTCCCGTAGCTGGCTGAAAGAACAGACAAAAATGCTTCTGGAATAGCATTTGATGTCTGGTTTTTTTCTCTCTTTTCCCCCCTTTTCTTTTTTTTGAAAAAAAAAAGTGGTGGTTTCTCTTTGAATATCAGAGCCTCCAGAATTGGGGGGGTGGGGTGGGGAGGTGGGAAAGGTGGGAAAAGAGACAGAGCAGATGTGAACTGCTAAGAAGGTTGGAAGTGTTTGGACAAGGGAAGGAGGGGCCTGCCCCAAGGCTTTTGGTTAGAGCAATAGGGTTAGGAAACAAGCAATAGGGCCAGAGTAGGCAGTCATTTACAGGATGTGATTGGAAGAACCAAGTGGTATGTTCCCTGCCTTCAAATGTCTTCAACCCTCTTTTGGCTTAAATATTGACCTCTCATTGTGGTCCTCTTTTAACATGCATGGGTTCACCCTTCATTGCCGAAGAAGACCATGCCATCACAGAAATGATGACATGACTTGCACTTGACTTCATTTTGAGTGAGGAAGGGCTGTGCAGGTCACCAACCTCACTTCTCCTTCAGAGCCATATGAATCCAGTGACCAAATATTCATCAGGATGAATGGAGATAACCCAGTATGAGGCAATTGGGGTTAAGTGACTTGCCCAAGGTCACACAGCTAGTGAGTGTCAAGTGTCTGAGGTGAGATTTGAGCTCAGGTCCTCCTGACTCCTGTATCACCTAGTTGCCCCCCTCTTTTAATGTGCAAACACTCCTGGGATGGATAATCATGCTAGTTTCCACATGTATGACTCTGGTCAATTCACTTTCCTTCTTTGAGATCTTATTTTCCTCATCAGTAAATATGAAGACTTTGGACCAAATGATCTTTAGAGTCCCTCCCAGATCTAAACCCAAATTGCCTATGATTTTGTTTTTGTTGTAGATGTCATTTCTTTTCCTATCCATTCTCCAAGATCCCATTTGGGGTGTCCTTGGTAAAGATACTAGAATAGTTTTCCGTTTTCTCTTCTAGGTCATTTTATAGTTCAAGAAACAAATAAACTGGGTTAAGTGACTTGCTCAGGGTCACACAGCTAGGAAGTGTCTGAGGCCAGATTTGAACTCAGGAAAATGAGCTTTTCTAATTCCAAGCCCAGTGCTCTAGCTATTGTGCAATCTAGCTGCCTCTGATTTATGATTCCCTAACATCTTACTGTGATTTAATTTTTTCCACTTAATTTCTTTCCTTGACAGGGAGGGGCAACATGCTTGGGGAATGGGGCGGGGGTGAGAATCATCTGAAAGAGAGAAAGGAGGTACAGGCAAAGGGAAGGTAGTTAACATCGAAAACAGATTTTTCCCTCTGAACAATTTTGCCCAGGAGTGACCCCAAAAGGAAGCTCTGAGTCTGTCAGAGAGACTGGAAAAGGAGGTAAGTAGAGGAGGGGAACTGGAACCTTCTGGAAAGGAAGGAGCAGAGTGAGAAGGTGGGATCTGGAATCAGCGTCAGCTTATGGAAAGGACCAATGTTTGTTTCCTTTCAGCATCAGAGTGATGAGCACAGAGCAAACAGCCAGAGAACAGAACCCTCAGAAAGTTTCGAGCACATTCCTGCTAAAATTAGTCCTTTCTTGCGTATGAAGCTCTATATTTAAACCACTGGCGGTGTCAGAGTCACCACGGCCTTGGTGCTGGCACACTCCAAAGTGTTTGGGGCCCAGTGCCGACAAGGAGCTGTGCATGGCACCTTCACAGCCTGGCTCTGAGTTTGGATGTGTGTGTGTGTGTGTGTGTGTGTGTGTGTGTGTGTGTTCGCGCGTGTGCGCGTCTGTGAGCATATGAAGATATGCATGAGAAAGATGAACAAGGTCACAGTCTAATCCTGCATGCATGTCTGGTGGCACACAGATGTATATGAGAGTTCATATGTCTACCATGAGCTGCCCAGAAAATGTGTGTATACTTGGATAAATTGGTTAATCCTAGAATAGAAACAGAGACTCTCTGCATTAGAAGGCATCTTCAAGATCTAGGTCAGTTCCCTCATTCTACTGCCAAGAAGACTGAGGCCTAGAGAGATAAAATGACTTGCCCAATGTCACATTGTTAGTCCAAGCTGTAACTAGGAATTATGGTGCCCAGGGCTGATTAAGTTGGGGTGAGGTGGGGTGATGCAGCGTAGGGTACAATCCATCATGATCTGGTGCCGTCATCCTGGAAAAGGAACATCTAGTTCATTTACTGAGGTGGAACCTATGTCACCCAAATTGTCAAAGAAACATGTAAAGGGTGGGTAGAGATTAGAAGGCACAAATGGGGAGAAATGGGGTAGAAGACTCTAGGCTGGGGTCGTTCGATAGGGGGCAGACTGATAGAGGAGACAGTGGGACTGAAGACCATTGTTGGTTGGCCATGCCCTGGTGCAGAGAGCCTTCAGCCTCTCCCTGTGATGGCTCTGCTGTCAGCAGTGGATCGGGGACCAGGATCCAAATCTCTTGATTCCCAGCCCAGTGTGTTCCTCCTCCTCAGCTCTGTGTGTATGTTGGCACTGAAAGCCGGGTGTGGGAAGAGGAGCGTGTCACAGGAAAGAAGATTAGGCCCTGATGGTGGGGTTAAGTGGGAGGGGCATTCTGTTGGGCTGGGATTCACAACTGGAACTGAAGCTCTTCTCTCTTCAGGGAGTCAGTCACTGAGGGCTTGTGGCAGGACAAAAAGATACAGCGACAAAGGACTCACAGAGGGGACAGGAAAGAAAGAATGAAGTGCAAAGGGAGAATGAGAAGGAGAGAGAGAGAATGAGAATGAGAGGAGAGAGACGGAGAGAGAGAGAAGGAGAGGGAGAGAGAGAGACAGAGAGAGAGGGAGAGAGAGACAGAGAGAGGGAGAGACAGAGAGAGGGAGAGAGAGAGAGAGAGAGAGAGAGAGGGAGAGAGAGAGAAGGAGAGAGGGAGAGAGAGAGAAGGAAACAGAGAGAGAGGGAGAGAGAGAAGGAGAGAGAGACAGAAGAAGAGAGAGAAGGAGACAGAGAGAGAGGGAGAGAGAGAAGGAGAGAGAACTGGAAAAACAAAGAAAGGCAGGAACTGAAAAAGAGCTAGCATGATGTTAGATATGGAAGGGACCTTAGAGATCATTAAATCTAATATTCTCATTTTACAGATGAAGAAACTGAGGCCCAGACATACCTTGCCCAAAGTCACAGACAGCAAATTAGTGGACTAGAGCCTAGGTTTTCCGATTCCCAGGCCTGTGCTCTTTCTATCACGCCAGAATGCCTTTCATAAAAGACAAAGAGACAGATGGAGAAAACCTTGACAAAGACTGCGTTGCAGTATGGTCTCATAGTTTCATAGCTTGTTAGACCATGTTCCATTAATATTAATAAAAATAATAGTAAAAGTAATCGCTCACATTTATGTAGCCCTTTAAGGTTTACAAACCTCTTTTCTCACAGCCTGTGTCTTTATCACTGTCTAGACCCTCTTCCCCAGTTCCCAGTACAGAACTTTACCTCTTTGAGAGATTTTTGCCTCCAGACTTGACTATTGGTCTCTCCTTTCCCAGGAAAAAAGATGAAAAAAAGAGAGAGAGAGAGAAAAAAAAAAAGAAAAGGGAAGCCACTCCAGTCTCCAATCCCCAGACCAGACCTCTCCAGGGATAGTTGCTTGCTGATGAGAACCCAGTTTTACCTGAGGCCTGGAACATTAACTTTGACACTGAAAAGGGGATATTTTATTACCCAGGAATATTTCTGCATCTCTTTAGATGGCTTCTCTCTCAACCTCTCCGCCTCTACCTCCAATCCCTTCTTGACAATTAAAACCAGTTCCTTTGTTAACCCTTCTAATCCAGCTCTTCCACAAGCTCTAAATAAGGAATTCATTTAGAGAATCATTATCAGTGAGAGAAGATCCCAGGATCTGGAGTCAAGCAAAATAGGCTCAAAACCTAGATATCACTTTTATTGGCTGTATAGCCTTATGTCGCTTCTGTCTTTGAGCCTTATTTTCTTCATCTAGAAAATGTGTGTGGAAGGGGCAGACTAGATTTCTAGGTACCTTTCCACCTCTAAAATCTATGATTCTTTATCCAGTGGTTACGAGAAGCAAGGTGGACAGGCCATGGCTAGGAGTTGGAGGATGATGGAATAGATTAGCTTGGGATGACTTTTCAGAAAAGGGAGCCTTAGGAGAGAGTCTAGTCCTACGATGTTAGAACTGGAAAGGACCCTGGAGATCATCTCGTTTAACACTTCCATTTTACAGAGGAGGAAACCAAAGCCCAGTGAGGGACAGTGACATGTCCAAGATCACACAGCTCGGGGGAAAATACTTTCCTTTGAATTTTGCAAAGTGCAGAAGAAATCTTTGTCCCTGTTAAATGAATAATAGTAAAGGTATTATTAAGCACTCTTCTGAAAAGTTTCAGTTTCAGCGCTGGTGCTCAGCTCCTAATCTCAGCGGTGCATTCTGCTCTACACTGTACAGCTCCTGCATGCCCTTAAGCTACTGGGATATCTCTAGAGCCTGGTGGACCCTCTTGGAGACTTCTGCTGCTGGGGGGCCCTCTCCTCTAGCCAACCCAGCTCCTGTTCACTGTAATCCTGTGCAGGGTACTGTAGGTGGTGCAACGCTTGCGGTTTATTCTGCTTCCAGAAACCCTTAGTGAAATTACAGCCTTAATTAAGTACAGCTGGATGTACGTTATACTCCGTATAATTATCGTGTTATTGTTATTAACACTTAGACAAAAGTTCAAACAAAGTTTATTGTAAATACCACTTGTCGGAAACAACCCGGCAAACTGAGAGCTGTCAGCCCTTGGCTGAGTGATGGACAAGTGGGGAGAGCTGTGTCCGGAACTGGTGGAAGACAGTGGATTTGGGGGCATGTCGGAAGTGTAGATAGAGGCCAGAGGTATCTGAAGAAGGAAGGTTCCCGACTAGTGAATCCCTACATGGAGGGAGTTCAGAGCCTCTGCCCATCGCCCCATGGGGAAGTGCCTAAGAGGGAACTCCAAGATGTGGGAAATTCTGAGCCTTTCCTTGAGGGAACAGGCCAGAGACAAAAGCTTTGCCTGACTCAATTCTCTAGGTGATCCTGGAGCTCTGAGAAAAAAACGCTGATTCTGAGAATCAGCCACTTACCTAGTCCCCCAACACAAAAATTCTTCTTCCATAACACTAGTAATACTTATCGATTTGATGAAATGTCCTATACTTATAGGGAATTGTTGGGCTACGTGATGGGAGAAGCTTACTGTCCTTATCGCTGTTGTGCTCATAGACACTTAAGAGGCTCACCAAGACGAGAATCTTCATATACAATTATCTACAGTAGGCACATGAGCACCAGTCTTTATGTATTCCTGTTTTGCCTCTTCCTTTTCTCTCTTCTCCCCTCCTGTACTCTCTTTTCCTTACCTCTTCTTTCTCTTCTTTTCTTTCCTTCTCTCCTCCCTCCTTCTGTTCCTTCTTTCCTCCCCCACTCTCTTCCTTCCTTCCCTTTTCTATCCTTCCTTCCTTCTCTCTCCCTCCCTTTCTTTTTCTTTCCCTGCTTTGGGCTTTGATACTTCCATAACTGAGGTGATGGTGGCTTCCCAACTCCATTTGTCCAGTCATGTGCTGAAATGGAAATGCTCAGATCACTTCCTAATACTGAATACTTTGGTAGGTGGGGAAAGGGAGTGGGGCTGGAGCAGGTCTTGGCAAAGAGCCAATGGCTAAGAATCTTGGCATAAAGGTTACAGATGCATTGAGATTACTTGAGGGAAGGGTGTCAGGCAATAATTTGGGCCTCTCCCTGGATTTAGAAGCAGTATGGTGCCATGGCAAAGAGTCAGTGAAGGCAGAAGGGAAGGTTTTATCACTTGCTTGCTGGACCTCAACTCGGCTGAGTCCCAGCCTCATCATCTTGCCCTTCTTGCATCTTCAAGCTGTTTCAAGGATCAAAATTTTTCCTCAGTAAAATAAGGTAGTTGTATTAGCTGGCCACTGAAGTGTCTTCCAGCTTCAGAGTTACAAGCTTTGTACATACATGAAATTGCTTTAGAAATGTGGCCCTCTAGGTCCTCAAGGGAGGCCCTTTGATTGAATCCAAACTTCACAGAACCAATCCCTTTAATAAAAGGATTTATTCTATAAAACGTGGACTCACCTAAAAGTCTGAACTCACATATGACCGCGAAGCCGAAGGCTCCCCACCCCTGCTTCTATATTTGTGTCATCATTGTTATCATGATCTCATTTTTTATCTTTCTTTCTTTCTTTTTTTGATGGAATTCAGAAAGAAATGATCCTGGGACAAGTCACTATCCTGATACTATTCTTTTGTATTCAATATTATTTATTAAGAAATAAATAATACATTGTATTGACTATTTAGCGTAAAGCCATGAAATTTGAATACTAAAGGAAAAATTGAAACTGAAGCAAAAAATCCTACCATTCTTTGGATGGTGAAGGTGATAGTGGGGAGGCTTAGCCTAGCTGATCTTAGGGACCCTGGTAAGAAATAGGAACTACCTGTATGCCAATTTAATGGGTAGGTGGCAAGGTCAGGGTGGGGATGGGGAAGCACCATGAGGCTTTTTGGCCCAATCCAGGATGTTGGGGTGGGGCACAGGGGCTTTCCAGCTCCTTGTCCCCGTGGCTCTGGAAGGGAGGCAGGGGCGGGGGGCAGTCGTCTCCCTAGAGCCTCTACGCCACAGTTCCGCCTGAGACTTTTCTCCCACTCCCTCGGCCGCAGCTTCACGGGGTGTCGGTCTCAGCCTATCACCTGGCTCCCCCAGCCGAGCAGATTGTTAACTTATGCTGACACGGGCGGGGGGAGCCGCTCCCAGGCTGATACCTCATGGCAGCAACACTTGCACAAATCTTTAATTGTTTAGTTTAAAGACTTGTGTTTTGACCGCGAGGGGATTTTGGCTGGAGCTCAAGAAGTGATAATGATATTTCGCTGCCAAGACGTCTCCTTGGCTCTGTGTGTGTTAATGTGCACTTTCAAGAAGCTCCAATTAACTGCATCAGCTCTCACAGAGAAGAGAAAGGGGAGAGGAGGGAGAGAGAATAAAAGGGGACGAGAGAGAGAGAGAGAGAGAGAGAGAGAGAGAGAGAGAGAGAGAGAGAGAGAGAGAGAGAGAGAGAGAGAGAGAGGGAGAGAGCATTCCGTCTTTTTTTCTACTTTCCCTTTTCTTTCTTCCTTCTCCCTCCTTCCTTTTTCTTTCTTTCTTTTTCTCCCACCCTTTCTCCTTTTCTTCCTTCTTTCCTTTCAAAGAGAGGATGACAATTTTTAAAGATTATTAATGACTTGGTCAACTTACTGCCTTTGGAATTAGGAGATCCAGGGACCAAGGTTCTTAAGGAGAGGGTTTGAAGTCTCTCCTGAAGCACTAAAGCCCCTTGTCTGATAGAAAACTAATCCAGGAGACTTCTTATATGTGCTCTTTGGTGCTCTTAGTGAATGAACCCCCTTCTCCTAACCGCACTTTGCCCACCAACATTCCTAGTAGGAAGATGAACACCCAGAACATCTCTAGACTAACCTTCACTTTCACTCTGTGGCTACATTTATCCCAAACCCAGATCTTACTTTTACCTTAATTTTGTCTCCAAGTGCATCACTTCTTAGAATGTGAACTTCCTGAGAGTTGGGACTGTTTTATTTGTGTCTTATTGTATCTCCAGGACTTAACGTATGTTTGGCATATATTAATAAAATAATAATTATGTGTAATATATTGTTATATAATAATATTAATATAATAATTAGTAACAATTTGCAAATACTAATATAATAATTAGACCTCTACATGTTTGTTGATTAGTTATAGCTCTCAACTTCATCTGTAAGCCTCTCCTCTAACTGTATCCCCACCCTTAACCTCTCTCTACTTTCTCTACTCTCTCACCCCTAACTGTATCAGTACTATCATACTATAACACCTCTAATTTTTACCCCAATTAGGAATCTATCATAACTAATTCAACCCTATTTCTACGTTTACTCACCCCTAATTGTATGCTTACCCTCACTTCCAATCCTAAACCTATCTATAGTCACAGTCCCCAACACTAACCCTATCCCTAACTTAGTCTCAAACTGATCTCTGCCATCATCTACCAAGCTTAACATTCCTTGCTTCCTTTAAATAAAATCTGATGTTCTCTTGTGAATTTGTCCCCTTGTCAGCCATGTCCCTAAAAAACGGAATCATTTTCTAAACTTTATTACCCTGTATCGCATACCTACGTACATCTAGGGTGACAGGTACACATATATGCACACGGGTTAGCACACATACATCCCGGCACAGGCTAAATCCCAATTCTTTTGCCCTTTTGGCCAGATTGGTGGCAAAGGTTGGCTTCCTTAAGGTTGGAGTGGAAGAAGAACAACAAAAAACCCCCTCCAGGGCATAGGTGAAAGATATGGAGGGAAGGGGGCGGCCACATAATGGTAGGGCAACAAAGACAGGAGAGATGGGGACGGGGCACTAAGAATCCACTTTCCCCCACCCCCTCTTTTCTCTCTCCTCTGCCTTGTCCCCTTCAGCCCCCGGAGAGAGGGTCAACTCCCCAATGGCTCATGTTACAAGAACTTGAAGACAGGAAGATTTAGAGAGGGAGATGCCATACCAGTACAGTGCGCTGTTTGTCCGCCTTTGAAACCAGAGGCTGTGAGGGATGGGGGGTGGGGAGAAGGCAGAAGGCAGCAAGACATTTCTGTGAATTATCGCTTCTCTTGGGTTCAGGCTTTCAAGATTTGGAGCGACCACCCTCCCCAGCTCTTCCCCCACCCCCAGCTCCTGTTTCTCCAGGTGCTGCGGTGTTTTCCTATGAGTGAATTCCTTCCCCCTTCCTTTTTTTTATGCTTCCGTCTTTGGCAACGTGCCCTCACCAGGATACTTCTGCCACCCTGGGCGCTGGTCTTTTGGTTTGAGGCAACTCTCCGTCCTTCTCAGGGGTACTGGGGTGGGGGAGAGCGGGAGGGCAGTTGTAAAGGGGTGGAAGTTGTGGAGGCAAAGAGAACTGGGGGGTATCAGCAGGTGGAGCAAAGACCACACAGTGTCCCCTCCGGACTTAACCTTCTCCTCACCCTCCTTTCACCCCAAAGCCCCCAGGGAGCTCCCTATAGAGTG
>CM053770.1:321882683-321900400 GCA_028658325.1 Potorous gilbertii
CTTTCCTCTGAAATCTCCCATCCTTTACACCTCTTGGCTCTTCAGTCCTTCTCCTTAATTCTGGAAGGCCTTGCCTCAACATTTGGTGAGACTGACCCTGGAGGGAACACTAACATCCTCCATTCAAGGCTGGCTCTAGTGGAATGGGGAAAGTGGATTGTATTTGGGAAATGACACCATGTCTAGGTTGGTAGGTTGGTTCTTAGATTTATTTGGTTAGATGGAAGGTTGTCTTCCCCACAGATTGAGGAATCTGTATGAGGGGAGAGGTATCCATCTTCCCAGAGAACCAGGGAAGTTCCTAAAGGTCCTAAGAAAGGACCAACTTGTTAACCATTCAGTGGCTGCCACTCATACCCCTACCATTTTGGTCAGATAGAGAGACTCCCCCTGGTGGATAAAATGACAGTCTTAGAATTGGTTGGAGAGTCTCCTGGATGGAAGAAATCCAAGAGGAATTTGGTGGGGGATAACTAGTAGATGCCTAAATTAAGGGCTGTTTTCTCTGGATTCAGAGGAATGTTGGTATGAGTTTGGTACAGGGGATTTTTTTAAGGATTTGAAGAGAATGTGTGTGGGCAGCTTTGTGGAGGTAGCTGTGTTGGGAATAGTAGAAGGGACTATGTCCAAGGATACCAGATAGAATGAGAGTGTGTGTGTTCATCCTTCGTTGCCGAAGAAGACCATGCCATCACAGAAATAATGATATGACTTGCACTTGACTTTGTTTTGAACTCAGGTCCTTCTGACTTCTGCACTGGTGCTCTATCCACTATACCACCTGCTAGACTAGAGAGTATGCTAGTCTATGTATATACAGAAATGAGGGTTGTGATACTATGTAGCTTTCTTTGACATCCTTTCTTAATTCTTATTCAATCTGTGAAACTCTGTATCTGGGACTGAGCACTGATTTCTCCCACACTCTCCTGGTTTGAGGCAAATATACTATCACTTTCTCTAGTAAGCCTTCTTAGATCCCCCAGAGTAGAAGTCTCCCCTCCCTCCCTCCTCCACATTTCATTGTTCTCTTTTTGACCTCTTCTGGGAACTTACACTGTTCTAACTTGCATTCAAATAGATCTTTGAGCTCAACCATTTTGAATATGCCTTTCATGAAATGAGACAGACCATAATCCATCCATGCCTGCCCATCCAAAGTGAAAAGAATAGTTGGTCTTGGAATTAGGAAGACCTGACTACACATTTCCCTGGCTTCCTCGAAATCCCAATTAAAATCTCATATTCTACAGAAGTCTTTCTCACCCCTCTTAATTTGGGTGCCTTCCTTCTTCCAGTTATTTCCTATTTATCCTATATATATATAGCCTGTTTGTACGTACTTATTTTCATGTTTTCTCCATCATTAGATTATGAGCTCTTTGAGGGCAGGGACTATATTTCACCACTTTTTGTTTCACAAATACTTAGCACAATGCCTGGTACATAGTAAGTACTTAATAAATATGTATTGATTTAGTGACTGAAAACTTTATTTATTCAAGTTCTTTTTTGTTGTTCTTTTTTGTCATAGTTATTGCCTGCTCACAGATAAATAGGTATTCTTTTTAAAAAAATTATATTTTTCCAACTATATGAAAAAGCAATTTTATGTAAAAACATTTGATCCTGGAGATAATAGGGAGCCACTGGAGTTTATTGAAATGGGACTGGGAGGTGTAGCATGATTGAACATGTGCTTTAGGAACATCACTTTGACTACTGAATGGAGAATGGATTGGAGTAGGTAGGCAGTTGTAATAATCTAAGCATGAGTTTATATGGCCTGCACCAGGATGATGCCAGTATCAGAGGAGAGAATGGGGCATATTGAAGGGAAGGTTGCAAAAGTGAAATTGACAGGACGTGGCAATTGATTAAATATGGGGTGTGAGAGATAGTAAGGAAGTCAGGAAGATTCCTAAGTTGCAAGCCTGGGGGACTGGAGGACGGGGGGCCCTTCACAGTAACAGGGAAAGTTAGGAGGGGGAATGAGTTAGAGGGAAAGATAATAAGTTCAATTTTGGACATGTTGAACTTAATTATGTCTATTGGATATCCGGTTTGAGATGTTTGAAAGGCAGTTGGAGATGTAATATTGGAGATCAGCAGAGAGATCAGGGTAGGACAGTTAGAATTGAGACTCTTAAACATTGAGATGGTGATTAAATCCATGGAGGCCAATTAAGTCACCTGGTAAAGTCATATAGAGGGAGAAGAGAATAGAATTCTGAAATTAAGAGACAACAATTAAACAAAGGAGTCTGAAGAATGTTGAGATAGATGGGAGGAGAACCAGGAGAGAGTGGTATCCTAACTATCTAGAGAGAAAAATGTGTCAAGAAGAGGGTCCCCTAGAGGGGCAGCTAAGTAGTGTCATGGATAGAGTGTGGTTGAGTTCAAATCGGACATGAGAAACTAGCTGTGTGACCCTAGGTAAGTCATCTGATCTTAGTTTACTTCAGTTTCCTCATCTGTAAAGTGGGGCAATAATAGCACCCAGTTCCCAGGGTCGTTGTACAGATCAAGTGAGATAATAATTCTAAAACACTTAATACGGTGTCTGACATATATTGTTGTTCAATCGTTTCAGTAATGTTTGATTCTTCGGGACCTCATATGGAGTTTTCTTGGCAAAGCTACTGGAATGGTTTGCCATTTCTTCTCTAGCTTATTTCATAAATGAGGAAACTGAGGCAAACAGGGTTATGTGACTTGCCCAAGGTCACAAAGCTTGTAGTTGTCTGAGGCTGGATTTGAACAAAGGTCCTCCAAACTCCAGGCCCAGTATTATCCACTGTGCTACCTAGTTGCCTTTGACACTTAGTAAGGACTCTATAAAGTTTAACTATACTAGGCTACAGAGAGGTTAACAACAATGAATACTGAGAAAAGGCCACTGAATGTGGCAATTTGGAGGTCACTGGTAACTTTGGAGAGAATAGTTTTGATGTGATGATGAGATCAGAAGTCAGATTATAAGAAAAGCATGAGAAGAGAGAAAGTGAAGGCAACTATTATAGATAGCCTTCTCAGGTTTAGACTCAAAAGCAGAAGAGATAGAGGATGATAGTGGAGATGGAAGGACCAAGTAAGGTATTTTTTTGAGGATAGGGGAGACATGTTTGAAGGCAGCAGGTAAGGAGCAAGTAGATCAGGAGAGATTGAGAAAATGAAGATAAGTGATAGAGTTGGGATGACAGAGGTGGACAATCTGTTGGAGGAAACAAGATGGAATAGATCATTTGTACAGATGGAGAGATGAGTCTTGCTGAAGAGTAGAGCTGCCTCTTTGTGTTTATCAGGAATGGAGGAGGAGATACTGGCAGAAGAAATCTGAGGGATATGATATAAAGAAGAGGGAGCTCATGGGAAATGGCCCCAGTCCTTTCTATAAAATATGAGGCAAGGTTTTTGACTGACATATAGAGGGTTGAGAGAGCCATGGGAGGTTTGAGGAGAGATGAAATGTTTTAGAAGAACCATTGTGGAGAGTGGGATAATGAGTTGATAAGAGAGGGTATAAATTGCCTAGTAGTAGTGAAGATCCATCTGAGGTTGTATAACATAAATTTGTAGGAAACCCAGACAAAACTGTTGGGTGACATTTTCCCCCAACTCTCTTCTGCACATATGTAAGCATCAAGGTGTAGGATGGTAGGAAGTAATCCAAGGCTGAGGCTCGGTAGAATGCAATAGGTGATATGAAAAAGAGACCAGGGACTTAAAAGAAGGAGACAATGTGCAGGTATATGTCATTTTATTGCACTTTGCAAATATAGTGTTTGTTTGTTTTTTTACAAATTGAAGGTTTGTGGCAACCCTATACTGAGCAAGTATATTGATGCCATTTTTCCAACAGCATGTGCTCCCATTGTGTCTCTGTGTCACATTTTGATAAATCTCACCATATTTAAACTTTTTCATTATTATTATATCTGTTATGGTGATCTGTCATCAGTGACTTTTGATGTCACTGTTGTAATTGTTTTGGGATGCCACAAGTCATGCCACTGTAAGATGGTGATCATGATGGGTAAATGTTGTGTGTGTTCTGACTGCTCCACCAACCTCTATCTCTCTCCCTCTTCTCAGGCCTCCCTATTCCATGAAACAAAAATACTGAAGGATATTACATAGTCTTAGTTGATAAAGTAGCAGCAGGGTTTGAGAGGATTGCCTCCAATTTTGAAAGAAGTTCTACTCTAGGTAAAATGCTATCAAGTGAGATTGCATACTACAGAGAAATCTGTCATGAAAAGAAGAGCCAATCAATGTGGCAGACTTCGTTGTTTTCTTATTTTAAGAAATTGCCGTGATCACTACAGCTTTCAGTAACCACTACTCTGATCAGTCAGAAGCCATCAACATAGAGGGAAGCAAAGTCTTTGGACTCACTGAAGGCTCAGATGATGGTTAGCATTTTTTAGTAACAAAGTATTTTTTAATTAAAACATGTACTTTTTTTAGACATAATGCTATTGTACACTTAATAGATTAAGTGTAATGTAAATATAATTTTTATATGCACGAGGAAACAAAAAAAAATTCATGTCCTTGCTTTATTGTAACACTCACTTTATCACAGCGGTCTGGAACTGAACCTACAATATCTCTGAGCTATGCCTGTAGAGTTGAACTGGTTCACCAAGGAGTCAAGATAAGGAGAAAAGGAAAGAGTAGCTAGTTCAGAGGTGATATCCAGAGACAGAACTGAGGTTGTTAAGGGATTGGAGGTAGTAATGTGGACAATGAGTACAGTTTGGCAAGGAAAGGCAGAGGGGAAGGTGAAAAGCCAATAGATTAGGGTCAAAAAAGGTTACTGTGGAATTCTTGAACACAGAGTTGGTACATTTGAGGTTGGGTGGAGGAATAGGTTATGAGAAATGGATAAGTTGAGGAAGTGAGTAGTTAGGTTATTTAAGGAAGAGACATTTTGTATGTTGAAGTCTCCTAGTGTGAGGATAGGAGTTGGAAAGAGGAGAAAATTATGAGTCAAGTGTTGAATCCCTTGAGGAAGGAAGGGGGATGACCAGGATGTCTATGGATAACAGCTATTAGTATTTTGATTGGGTGGTAGATATGAATTGCCTGAACCTCAAAGGAGGAAAGGTTACTGAATAACAGTGATAGGGAGGGAACCTAGAAGTACAATGGGAAACAAGAAGTATTCCAGCTCACCTGGTCTTGAGTAGTGAACCAAGAGGAATGAGTGAAAACTCAATCAGTACTGGAAAGAGTGGTCAGGGAGGATCTGTCTCTGGGGGATTGAGGGGAAGGAGTCAGGTCTCAGTGATTGCTAGAAGAAGGAAAGAGTGGTAGAGGAAAAGATTTAGAATGAAGGCAAGTTTTCTGCCTATGGAATAGGCTTACCAGGGGGCACAATGTAAATGGTGGGTAACATTTCAGACTTTAGAGTTGGAGTTTTGAGGGGGATGGGAATAAGGACTAAAGTGGTGAGGGATGAGAAATGGGGTTTGGATAATGATCTATAAGGGTTCAGAATCACTGGGATGTTTAAAGTACGACTAGGTATGTGTATGTGCATCTATATATGAATGTGAAAGTTGCCATTTTTCCTCCCAGAGGAGGCTGAAGATAGGCAGCAGATGAAAAACACAGTCAGATGGGAGGCTCTGTTTCATTTCATCTCTACCTAAGGAAGGCTGGAGATTAGGGAGAAGACTGTAGAAGATGTGTAGAAGATGGAAGACCATAGGAGACAGTAGAAGATCCAAGTTGAACCTGCCGAGCAGGAGATGAAGAAGGGCTCACTTTCCTTTTCCCTCAGGGCAGGAGGTAGAACTCTAGTATGCCCGAGGAAGCCATGTTGGTCCTGATGAAGTCAGCTCAGCTACTTACTCTCTTTGCTGATGGGACATGCACAGTAATAGATAGAAGGTCAGCAGTTACAAGGAGCTTGCTCCTCTTCTCTACTTCTTTTCCTTGCTTGTCATAATCTAGACAATGGGAATTCATCCACTTGATTTTTTTTTTCCAGAATGGACGAGTAGATCAAACTCTTTAGAGTAGTTAATAGACCCCATCTGGAAGGCTTTACAATGTTCTAAGGTTCTAACCAGCACAAAGACACATGGAAAAAGGAATATCTGAAGGACCTCCCTATACCAAGGAAATCCTTCTTCTTGAATGCTGCTCCATGATTGTGGTAAACACCTTTCATGAGCATATGCCCCTTTGTTATATGTCTCACCTGATATGAATAATCATAGGGCTATCAAATAAGGATATGTTTGGTTTTATAGCTTTCAAGGAACATTACATAACATATACATAGGGGAACACCTTGTTGGAAAACAACGTTAATGTGGCATTTTTCTCTACTGGATGAAAAGGATTTTAGAAAATAGAATATAGTGAATGAATCAACACATGAAAAAGTTATTAAGCATAGTACTGCTAGGCACTGGGAACATAAAAATATGAAAATAAGATAATCTATGTCCTCAAGGCCTAAAGAGAGAGATAAAATTGGGGAGTTGTGATTTAGAAAGGGAGTTTTGGTCTAGAGAGTGGAGATTTTGAGTGGAATGACAGGGCAATGGATTGTAAAACATTTTCAGTAGCAATGGTAAGAATGATTTGATTGATTTGATTCATGTTGCCAGAGAAAGAGGTGGAAAGCAGGGGCATGGGGGAGAGCAAAGGAAGCCTACATGGTGGGGCGGGGCAGGGCTGTTGTTAAGATGCTTGCATCGGGGAGTCCTTGCTTTTCTGGCACATGTCTGGATGGGATACGAGGCATAGTCTGGACCACGCCCAACAGACTAGGCTAGGTGAGTTTTCACTCACTTGCTACTCAGGCTCTGGAGGAGAAAGTGAGTCTGATGACCTTGCCCAGCCCTCCCTCACTCAAATAGAAATCAATGCAAGTCATGTCATCATTTTGCTGATGTCATGGTTCTCTTCATAAACGAAGGACAAACACAACCTGTGAATAGGCTGAGCTGCCTGAATGGGGCCATAGCTAGCTGGGTAACTCAGTTCTTCCTCTCCCTCTGCCTTTCCCATTCGTTTTCCTCTCCAAAAGAAGGTAAATTTTGGTGGCCAGAAGCTGCCCATAACTTGGGGTTTACTGGCTAGATTTCTTTTCTTTCTTTCTTTCCTTCCTTCCTTCCTTCCTTCCTCCCTTCCTTCCTTCCCTTTCTTTTCTTTTCTCTGTTTCTTTCATAAAACCTAAACCCAGTTCAACTCTGAAGCCACAGATTGGACCATAATAGGTCCCTGCCCAAGTTCCACTTAATGACTGTTTTTGGGCCTTCCTGGCTTAAAGTGAATGTCAATGGTAACTGTTTCTCTTTGGACCAGCAACCCTGACAGCTTAATTTTTTTTCTAATTAAAGGGGCCATCCTTTGACTACTTCTTAAAGAGGCCTTTTCACTGAATGACTATTACCTCACTCTAAGTGAGTATCTGAAAAAGTCTCAGCCTAAAAGGGCCAGGGTCTCCCATTGCATCCTGGGCCATCTCCAGTTATCCTGATGACTATCTGGTCACTGGGTCCAGATGACTCTGGAGGAGAGAGTGAGGCTGATAACCTTGCACAACCCTCCCTCACTCAAATCAAAGTCAACTTCAAGTCATCATTTCGTGGATGTCATGGTCCCTTTGAAAACAAAGGACAACACACAACTCAGTGAGATCTTGTATCTCTACATCCTTCAGTCCATTGTGTGATGGCAAAAATGTGGTCTACTGAGGAATATCATTTGTGAAAGCCTCTCTGTCATGTATGAATAATACATTAAGGACATCCTCAATGGGTGTATATATTATTT
The DNA here is from genome assembly GCA_028658325.1 of Potorous gilbertii. NCBI lineage: Eukaryota > Metazoa > Chordata > Mammalia > Diprotodontia > Potoroidae > Potorous > Potorous gilbertii. Next base: position 321,890,484 of record CM053770.1, read on the forward strand.
AATAAATTTTTACGTGGATATACTTTAGACATTGATATTCCTTAGTCACCTTTATTTGGTGTATATACAGTGTTCCCTCCTTCCTTTATTTAGTAAATTGAAGCCCTCAACACCCTCATAATTTGCTTTCTTTCCTCCTCTGATCTCCTCTGTGTACACTTGGTCTAATCCATCTGCTTTCCCCATCTTTGTCTTCTTTAGTGCCATTTCTTTATAAGCACATCTTAGACTGTGGTGTTATAGTTCATGTGTAGTGAGAATCTCCTCTTTCTGTGATGGTGAAAAGAGTTATTAAAAATCTTTTCAGACATTTTCTATCTTACATAAGTTTGTTGTCCTCCTTTAGGCTTCTACAATGACCTTGACATGACTTTGATTATCTAGGTGTATCATCAAGCTTTTTAAAATTGACTTTTCTCTCCATGAAGGCAAGATCACTCCTAAGCTTTCACTATCCTACTTCATAAGACTGTAATTAATATTCTGAGATGGTGTTGACCTCAACTACCATTTCTATGTACTTGGTATGTGAAATGTTTATAGGCTAAGAACCAGAAGTTAAAGGACTACCCATCCATTGAGAAATGGCTGAATAATAATGGTATATGAATGTAATAAAATATGATTGCACCATATTGATTAAATGAATATGAATTCTGGGTTTCAGAGAAACCCAGAAAGACATGTAGAGTGAAGTGAGCAGGACCAAGAGGACAGTTTATGCAATGACCACAATATTGTAAAGGCAAACAACCTTGAAAGCCTTAAGAACTCTGACCAAAGTTACACAAGACTAGTGACTCTGAAAGACCAATAACAAAATTTGCTACCCATCTTCTTATAAAGGGGTGATGTATTTAAGTTGTAGAATGAGACCTATAATATTCTTGAATACAGCCAATTTGGGAATTTGGTTTCCTTGACTATACAGATTCATTACAAAGGTTCCCCTCTGCCACCTCAGTTTTGGAGAGTGGGAATCTAGGGATAGAGTTACCAAAAATAGAGAATCATATACAAGCAGGATAGTGATGAAAGTAACATGTTGAATTTATTATATACTTAAAAAGAAAAGAAAGTTGTATATCCAACATGTCAGACTTGCCCCTGTGTGTCTGCAAAACACTCCCCAGTGACGTTGGGGATATAACTGGTAAATGTTTAACAAAATAAATGAAAATACAACACAGATAACATGAATTGGTGATTTTCAAAGTTAATAGCTGGATTAACTTTTATTTGAATTTTCAGCACTGTTATACACAATAGAGACAAGTTCATGTACAAACCTTTCTATTCTACTATGTATGTGAGCAGTGGGTTTTAGTGGACGTTAGATAAGTTCAGAATTTTTTAAATGGAGGGGATAGTGTCTCCTAACATGTTTCTTAGGTTCTTTTGGTCTTAGTTATAGTAATTGTTTAACCTTTTGTATGAAAATATTGAAAAGTGTTGTTGGTGATAAAGAAGAGGTACTATAAAGAAATGGAGAAACATCCAATGGCAAAGGTGGAAATAAGTAAATATGATGAAATAAGTAATATGATGAAAAACACATTATGAATTATGGATCAGGAATAAGGAATAAAAAAGGTCAAAGACTTCATGGAATACATTTGTAGACTAGACCTCATACCTATACCTCATGAATACTCTGTCAAATGAAATAGATCACTAGATATGGCAACCAGCAAATGGATAAAATTTATTATATAGCTCTCCTGGTAGTGACTAATGTTTTATATTTTGTCCAACCATCTAACATGAAACAAAGGCTTACATGAGCATCTTGCCATCTCCTTATCCACTACTAGTCTCTTCCCCATTCTCCATCCCTTTCCTCCTGTCCCATTCCCCTTCACACCATTTCCTTTTCTTGTTCTGGTGATAGTAATTAAATTAATCCTACCATTGTTACTAGAAAAGGTGGGGAAATCATCTTATGGCTGTGCTTATAAACTGGGAGACTCTTCAGACTAAAACTCCCTTCCCTGGCCACCACTTCTCCCTTCTCCCAATCCCACTATATGTTGTTAAATTGTGAGCTTCTTGAGGGTAGGGATTGTCTCAATATTGTGTTTGTATGAGCCGCACCTAGCAAAATGCATGAGACAAATCAGGCACTTGATACCTGCTTTTGTTCATTCTTTTATTAACTAATTCATTCATTCAATAATTCATTCCTTCATTCTATTTTAAGATAGGGAACACTTCGTTACTGATGTGAGAGTCATTTCTTAATCAGCTCTCTATGTACGGTCAGATCCATGACTTGTAAGAACAAAGATAAAAATTAGTAGATGGTTATAAGAAAGAATAAAAATGAGAAAAAGAAATGGCATGCTATTAAAATAACTCTAGCATGACCTATTTAAACAAGTTATTGGTGCTGCAAATGGGGTATGGACAGAAGAAATGACATAGAAATTCTGCCTTATATTTATTTGTGTACATGCCTTCCTTCTACTAGCGTATAACCTTCTTAAAAGCAGGAATTGTAAGATCCTAAGAGTGAGAGCTGGAAGAGACCTCAGAGGTTATCTAGTCTAATTCCCTCATTTCACAGATGAAGAAACTGAGGTACAGGGACGTTAAGGGATTTGTCCATGGTTGCATAGGTAGCATCAGTGCTGGGATTTAAATATAGGTTCTCTGATTCCAGAGCTAGCTGTCTTTTCTTGATAGACTGTGTGGTTTTTGTGATATCTTTGGATCTCCCACTATCAAGGGACTATTCATTTCTACCAGTTGCCAACCAACTGCTACACTGGGTAGTCAAGTCATCCTAACCGAAGCAGCAAGGAACCATGAGGGAGATATAGCAGGTAGTAAGTGCCAGGCAAGTCAGATCATCACCACCACTTTGCCCACCATCTCCCATCATACCCCTGAGGATCTCTCAGCTGGAGGCCCTAAACCTTAGAGCCCCAAGAATGCCAGTACTTCCAGTCCAGTCTCTTCAGTCATCACCCTTAGAAGTAGGGTCCCCTGTGGAGATGGAGCCTGTCACTCCTTCTGAAGGTGCTGTGGTCACAGCCACTTAGCCCAGGAAACCCAGAAAAGAAAGGTCTTGTCAACGAAGTCCTTGGTTCTGTCAAATAATTTACTCTCAGAAATTGATTTGTTTTTATCAGTGGAAATAATAATAATAGATAACATTTTCTATAGCATCACTCCATGCCAGGCATCGTGCTTTACAAATAATACCTCAACAGGGCTTCACAACAACTTTGGGATGTAGGCACTATTGTCATCCCTATTTTAGATATGAAGAAACTGAGGCAGAGGTGAAATTGACTTGCCCAAAGTCACACAGCTAGTAAGTGCCTGAGGCCTGGCTCTTGGCCCATCGCTCTTATCACTGCCCCACCTAGCTAAAATAACATAAGGAAGATCCACCAGCAAATGCTTTCCTGTACCCTAATGACCCTAAGAACCTTTCCATTTGACTTGTAGTTGAAACCTTTATGAGTTATCTCCCCCATTAGAAAGTGGGTTTCTTGAGAGCAGGAATTATCTTAAATTTTTTCATTGCATCCCTAGCCTTATCACAGTGCTTTGCAGATTAAAAGTGCTTAAATACTTTTTTTCATTCATTCACTATCTAGTCAACTGTACTGCTCCTGATAGCTACTTAATGCATGTTGGTTGAACGGAATTGGGATGTTTGGGAAAGTGTTTCAGACTCTGGACTGATCTGAACCTAGGTTAGCCACCCTAACCCTCCACAGGAATCCAGTTTGGTGTTTTTAGCTCTTCTTGGCAGAGGATGGAGTGTAGGGATCTCAAGGGTTTCTACAACTTTCAGGAAGTGATATCACCATCTTTGTCCAAGTCCCCAAGGGGTCCAGGTCCAAGTGGGGGAAGGCCACTTTCTGAGAACTTCCTAATTGTAAAGGATTTGTTCTATGTTCTCAAGTGTCTTTTTGATACATTGACTATTGGCCCATATTAACAAATATTGGGGGTCTTCCATCAGTCAATAAGCATTGTGTGCTGTTTGGAAACATGGACTGTTGGTCCATATTTCCCAAATGCTGGTGGTATTCACAAAGTCAGCAATCATTCATTAAGGGCTACATGGCAGGAAGGATCAAGAAAATGTAATCCCTCTCCTTTTTTTTCTTCCTTCCTTATTTCTTTCCTTCTTCCCCTCCCTCCCTCCCTTCCTTCCTTCCTTCCTTCCTTCCTTCCTTCCTTCCTTCCTTCCTTCTTCTCCTTTCTTCCCTTCCTTCCTCCCTCCTTCCCTTCCTCCCTTCTTTCTTCACTTCTTTCCTTCCTTTCTTCCCTCCCTTCCTCTCTCCCTTCCTTCCTCCCTTCCTAACACACTTATTACAATAATGAAAAGAACAAACATGGAGCATTGAAAACTTTATATTAAGAAATTATAAAGAACAATCTCATTTGCAAAGAAAAGATATGGAAGGTACCCATCCCCCTTCTGCTTTCTGGAGACAGGAAACCCACAGATGTGGACGATTGACTATGATGTCAGATTCTCTCTTTTTTGGAGTGACTGAGCAAGCTTCTTTTATTCTAGTCCCATCCCTAAGTTAGTGCAAGGGCATTTGGACTACTAGAATGGGTTAGGTCATAGAGACCTCAACTTCAGGGTCCTTGGATCACCTGAGGTTGCTTAAAATGTGTGATCATAAGTTGGGAACTAAAAATAGCTTTAGGGATCATTTGGTCCAGAGATGTCAAATATGAAGCCTAGCCAGCAATGATTCCTAGTGCTGCCTGAACCAGATTAAAATGTAACTGGGAAATATTTAACAAAAATGAATAAAAATACAATAGGACATAAACAATGTTATTATGGGGTATTCTAAATCAGTATGCAGCTGCAGGGATTCTCATGTACCATTCATTGGCCCCCTTTTGATGCCACTGATATACTCCACCCTCCTCAGTTTGCAGATGGAGCAAATGAAGGCCAAAGGGACATAATGACTCTACCCCAAGGACACAGAGAGAGCGAGGCAGAAGAGTTAGGATCTGAACCCAAGCACTCTGCTTCCAGACTCAGCTGTCCTTTCGTTAGGTACAGATTACTCAGCTTTTATTTCCTTTTCCAGCTAAATATATAAGTAGATGAGCAAGTCTTCATGAAAAGAAACAAAAATTAAGATAGCAGCCAAATAAATAAGTGACATAAACAGAAATGCAATTTGAATGTGAAGTCACAATGTACTGTGGAAAGAGCTCTGGATTTGGTATGAGGAGTGCTAGTTTCAAGTCCCAGCTTTGGTACTCATTAACTGTGTGACTAGGAGGAAGGGTGGAGAAGGGGGGAAATCACATTTCCTCCATGAATCTATTTTTCCATCTATAAAGTGAGAACATACATACACATACACATGTGTGTATTTATATGTTTATGTGTATATATATATTTGTATGTAATCTATCCATCCATCCATCTATCATCTATATCCCCATCCATCTCTCTCTAAATTCATACATGTATATATACTTTCCCATTTCTGAACTCTGTTGTATATTATGAATTTGAGACCAGGTCAGAAGACCTGGATTTTAGTCCCAGCTCTGACACTTAAATAATTTTGAATGTTAATCATTTATGGTCCCTTAATGTCAGTTTCTTCATTATCAAAATAAAGATAATAATACCTATTTCCCTAGTGTGGCTGGGACAGATTAGCAGCTGGAAAAATGTTGGTCCTGGTATTGGAGCAGAATAAGGCCGGGTAGATATTGGGAAGTTTGCCTTGCCAATGAAACTGGGCATGTAAGGAGTGGGGGGGGGGGGCTGGAGGGGAGGAGAGAGCAGTCATGGATTTGGTCAAGGAAGGGATATTGGGAGAAGGGCAAGGCCTGGGGACCTCACACTTGGTTGTCCCCAACTCTTATTGGACAGCCTTGCCATTGTAATTGATCTTGGAACACAATGAGGAAACTGAAGCTCTGAAAGAGAAAGGAAGGAGAAACAAGTACTTTTTAAGCACCTATTATGTGCCAAGAACTGTACATAGTGCTTTCAAAATATTAGTAACTTTCCCAAGGCTGTGTACTAGGTACTGCCCAAGACCCAAGGCTCTTTTCACTGTACTAAGCCTCTTCTTACTTTCACCTATGGTGTTTCTCTTCCTCTCCTCCTCTCTGTCCTTCCCCTTTGGTGTCATTTTTGTTGGTGATTGGTTGATTTTTAGAGTCAGATATAGTTGAATGAAAAGAGCTCTGGATTTGGAGTTGGGGGTCCTACTTTTGGATCCCAACTCTGCCCTGCCACTGACTAACTTTAGGCACAGTCACTTGATCTCTCTCTGCCTCAGTTTCCTGAAAAATGGGAATAATAACTGTATACACCTTCCAGGGTTGCTGTAAGGATTAAATGAGAAAATATTTGTTAAGTGCCTACCACGTGTCTGGCACATAGTGGAAGTTATATAAATATATTATTATTATAGCATTATTATTTTCTCCTACTGTTATTGTGAGTTTCAAATTAGGTAATTTATAAACTATAAGCTGTATATACTTTATGGTAGCCCCTAAGAGCTTTTCCAGGTCTGACATGCTATTTTCTGAGATTTGATGTCCTACACTCTAAGGTACTATTAGGTCTGGCAGTCCTAATGTATCCTAACATTCGGTGTTTTGAGGTGCCTTTGAACTCCAGTATTCTATGATCTATGACCCCATGGCTCTATGACCTCATTATGCCAGAGTGAGATATGAGAATAGAGAAGAAGTTACAAATGGATGATTATTCTGAGAACATGAAGGCAGGGAACACTCATAGTGTAACTGAGGACCCTGAGTTCTGGGCCAGGGCAAGGTGAGTGACTGGGCTGTGTAAATAAATAGTCAAACCATAAATGGAGAAGGGTCAGGAAAGGAATGAAACCAACTGCTTCATTTCTTTTAACTGGGTAACTCTCTGCTCTTTATCTGTCATCTTATTCGATATACATGTATAGTTCTTCTCTAACCTACTACTAAACAAACTTAGAAAAAATATTCACCACTTAATTTATCTCAACTTCATAAACATCATAAATCATACTTTTTCACTGCTTTCTGGTTATTTCTTCTTCCTCCCATCACAGATGAAAACAATTAATGCTAACTAATGTTAAATGAATTGTCTAGGGTCTTATAAGCTTATAGAACTCCTGGAACTGATCTATGGAAATATTAGATTGGGAATAGAATGGAGGTGAGATGGATATTGGAGGAGAATTGTTTTTGTTGTTTGACTCTTATTGACCCTATTTGGGATTTTCTTGGAAGAGGTATTGGAATGGTTTGCCATTTTCTTCTCCAGCTCATTTTACAGATAAAGCAAACAGGGTTTAATGACTTGCCCAAGGTCACATAGCTGGTAAATATCTGAGGCTAGATTTGAACTTAGGTCTTCCTGACTCCAGACCTAGCACTCTATCCAATTATAGAGCACCTAGCTTCACTTTAGGTCTTGTGGGAGACAAAAAACTAAGAGACATAGTCATTGCCTTCCAAGTAGTCACCATCTAGGTAAGATCATAGATGAGAAATGGAATCTTTAGATTTAGAATCATTTGGATGAAATCTTCAGAATTGTAATTATTTGGGAACATTCAGGGAGACATCATTTTCTTTCATTTAGTGAACAGAGTTGTGTTCATCTTTCATTTTTGAAGAGGACCATGACATCAGAGAAATGATAACATGACTTGCACTTGACTTTGTTTTCAGTGAGAGAGGGCTGTGCAGATCACCAGTCTCACTTTCTCCTCCTGAGTTATCTGGATCCAGTGACCAGATATTCATCAGGATAACTGGAGATGGCCCAGAATGCAATGGGAGAACTTGGCCTTTTAGGCTATAAGGCCCTTTCATGTAATCACTTAAAGTGAGGTAATGCTTATTCAATGAATAGGCCTCTTTATAAGTAGTCAGGGGGATGGTTCCTTTAATAGAAAAGAAAAATAAATAGATAATTCACACTTGGAGGGGCAGGAACCTCAGAGTTGTTGTTTTCAAGAGAAATTGTTACTATTGACATTCACTCTAAGTCCAGAGGGTCCAAAAACAGCCCTTAAATGGAGACTGGGCAGGGACCCATTGTTCAGGCCTTGGACTTCAGAGTACATTGGGCCTAAGGTTTTAAGAGAGACAAGAAAGAAGGAAGGAAAGGGAAGGGAAAGGGAAGGGAGAGGGAAAGGAAAGGAAAGGAAAGGAAAGGAAAGGAAAGGAAAGGAAAGGAAAAAAATCTAGCCAATGTACCCCAAGTTAACTGGGCAGCTTCTGGCCATCAAAATTTACCTTCTTTTATAGAGGAGAAGACCTCATTTAGGCAGCTCAGTCTACTCACAGGTTGTGTTTGTCCTTCATTTTCGAAGAGGACCATGACATCAGAGAAATAATGACATGACTTGCACTTGACTTTGTTTTGAGTGAGGAAGGGCTGTGCAAGGTCATCAGCCTCACTTTCTCCTCCTGAATCATCTGGATCCAGTGACCATAGATGAATCAGGATGACTGGAGATGACCCCAGTGAACAGAGTATGCACTTAATAAATGCTAATTGTACTGGCTAAGAAACAGAGTGGTGGATCAGTGGAATAAGTTAGGTATGTAAGACAATAGTCAATGACTATAGTAATCTATTGTCTGATAAATCTAAAGACTCTAGCATCTGGGTAAAGAACTGCCTACTTAACAAAAACTGCTGGGAAAATTGGAAAATAGCATGGTAGAAACTAGGAAAAGACCAACATCTTATACCCTATACCAAGATAAAGTCAAAATGAGTAGGTGATTTAGATGTATAAAGGCTGATACTAAAAGCAAACTAGGAGAGCAAGGAATAGTTTATTTGTCAGATTTATGGAGAAGTGAAGAATATATGACCAAACAAGAAATAGAGAGCATTATGAAATGCAAAATGGATGATTTTGATTACATTTATTACATTAAATTGAAAATTTTTTGCACAAAGTCAATGCAACCAAAATTAGAAAGGGAAAGAATTTTTACGGCCAGTGTCTCTAAAATATGTAGAGAACTGAGTCAAATTTATAAGAATACAAGTCATTCTCTAATTGATAAATGGTCAAAGGATATAAACAGGCAGTTTTCAGATAAAGAAATTAAAGTTATCTATAGGCATATAAAAAATGCTCTAAATCACTATTGATTAGAGAAATGCAAATCAAAGCAACTCTGAGGTACCACATACATCACACTATCATATTGGCTACCATGACAAAACAGAAAAATGATAAATCTTGGAGAAGATATGGGAAAATTGGAACATTAATGCATTGTTGGTAGAATTGTGAACTGATCCAACCATTCTGGAGAGCAATTTGGATCTATGCCCAAGGGGCTATAAAAATATGCATATCCATTGAGCTAGCAATACCATTTCTCAATCCACATGTGCAAAAATATTTTAGCAGCCCCTTTTGTGGTAGCCAAGAATTGGAAATTGAGGGCATGCCCCTCCATTGGGGAATGACTGAACAATTTGTGGTATATGAATGTAATTGAATCCTATTGTGTTATAAGAAATGATGAGCTGGAAGGCTTCAGAAAAACCTGGAAAGAAACTGATGCTGAGTGAAGTGAGCAGAACCAGGAGAATATCATACACAGTAACAGCCACATTGTACAATGATTAACTTTCATAGACTTGACTCTTCTCAGCTACGCAAGGTTCTAAGACAACTCTAAAAGACTCATGATAGAAAATGCTGTTCACATCCAGAGAAAGATCCATGGAGTCTGAATACAGATAGAAACATGCTATTTGTACTCTTTTTTTCTTTTTTGTTTTGTTTCTTCTATCTCATGGTTCCTTCCACTGGTTCTAGTACTTCTTAATAACATGACTAGTGTGAAAATGTTTAATATGGATGTGAAAAAATAAAAGTATGAAATAATTTATTTATTTATTTAATTTATTT
>CM053770.1:321906930-321930357 GCA_028658325.1 Potorous gilbertii
CCCCCGGGAGAGCTTTGCTCGCGCTGAAAGAGCCCTCGCGCCTGCCAGCCCAATTAAAGGGCCGCACAAGGGAAGCGGCATCTGGAATTGCGCTGCAGCTCACAGCCAAGTCACAATTGTTTAGTCTGCACGTCGGTGCAGGGAGAGAGCGGGGCTGGCGGCCTGCGCGGTGGCCCCCACATCTGGAGCCGCGGCCAGACAGCCCTGCTGGCTGCCGGCCTGGGTGCGTGTGCATTTTTAACTTTGGGATTTGCTGACAAGTGAAGAAGTCAGAAAGTCAGCAGCGGGGAACAGGCGCAGCATCAGCGCGGAGAAAAGGGCTAGGGAGGAAGGGAGGGGAAAGGAGAGGAGATTGGGGGCGGGTCGTAAAAAGGGAGAGGAGAGGGGAGGGATGGGGAGGAAGAAAGTGAGAGGAGCTACCAGGAGGAGGGGAAAAAAGAGCAGGATAGGAAGGTATGGGGCTGTATGAGAAGAGAAAAGAACGGGGAGAGAAAATCGGAGGAAAGGAAAATATTGTGGACAATTAGAGGGTAAAGTAGGGAGAAAAATAGGACAGGGAAGGGCAAAGCGGGGAGAAGAGAGCAGAGGAGAGAGAAGAGGAGGGAAAAGAGGAGAGCAGGGGAAGGGAAAGGAAGCAAAGGAAAAGAAGAGGGGAGAAGAGAAGAGAGGACGGGACAGGAAAGATGGAGGGAATGAGAAAACAAGAGAGAAAAGACAAGTGGAAAGAAAAAGAAAAGGGGAAGGAAAAGATTAGCCCAGAGGTACAGATATCTGAAAAAAAAAAATCAGATACACTTAGACAAAGAGACATACAGACTCACACAGAGACACATTTATACCATCATGTTGCCTAAATATGGATTTCTCTCCTCTTCACCAAGACCAGCTGTTTTATCCCCTTCTCTTGATTTGTCTTACAGGCTTACTCCCCTCCTCCTCCCCCTTACTGCACTCTTCCCCTTTCTCCTTCCTCTACATTAATGAAGTGTCTGAATTAGTCTGAAATTCCAGACTCCTTAGCTGAGCAGAACTCTCAGGAGAGTTAGCCTCAGAGCAAAAAACCCCTATAATGTTTTTAGCTTGAAGGAGCTTATCTAATCCCTTCAAATTTTACAGAAAAGGACATTGAGGCCCAGAGAGGGGCATCGTCTTGCTCCAGTTGCACAGCTATTTGGTAGCATGGATAAGACTAAAGCCCAAGTCTCCTGTTCCCTGTGTAAGTAGGTGCTCTTTTTTATTAAGCCAACTCTTTCCTACAAGTCCATATGACCTGTTCTTCCTTGAATTTAAAGTTTGTACTGTTGTAAAATTTACTACTGGATTATAGATTGTTTTGTGTGATTCTCAGATTATACATTGAGCAGATAATTTCATCTCAGGTCTCAGTTTCTTCATTTATAAAATTGGGAGGAGTGTAGAATAGATGGCTTCTCAGGTCCCTTCAAACTCTTACTTTATCATATGTTTAACTTTTCTCTGTGGTCAGGTTTCTTTGCTTCCCCCTTGGTGCCTAGAAAAGTGCTGAATTGTAATAAACCACCTGTAGATACTTGTTGGAAAAGACCTTCACTACCTCTCTTCCTCTCTGAATATTCATGAAGTCTTTCCAAGGCTTAAACTTTATTTTCTCTTGTTCAGTCCTTAGGGGAATAAGAGGGAATTGGCTTTTCTCTCTTAATAAGAATGTGTTTTCCTTTCTATACAAAGGTGACCCATTATCAGTTGGTAATAATAGCCCTCATTTCTCTATTGAGTTGAGGTTCACCAAGTAGAGTTTCTCCACAGCAATCCTGTGCATATTTTGCACAGGTAATGTGCATATTTTGCCCCTATTGTGTAGATAAACAGAGTTTACAAAGCACTTTCCTTTAAGTAGTACAGGTCTTAGAGTTCGGTCTTAGAGATGAAAAAGTAAAGGTCGGAGAGTTTAAATGGTTTGCTTGTAGTCACACAGATAGTAAATATGAGGGACAAGATTTGAAGCAAGATCTTCTGACTCCCAGACCATAAAACACTGGAGTAGAGGTGTGCTTTGATGTTTCTACAGAAGTGGGGTTAGCTTGCTCTTGGAATCAAAAGACCTGAGTATAAATCCTGACTCTGATGACTTACTGAATGTATGTCCTTGGACAAAGCAGTCACAGCAAAAGGAACTGACTTTTAGTACTGGTTATGATGGTGATGGTGCGATTTTGAACTGAACCTGTTTCCTCCTCTGTTACATGGGAATAATGATACTTTCATAGCCCACCTTATGTCATCAGGAGTGCTTTGTAAACAATAGAGTACTAAAGAAATGTGAGTCATAATTGTTGCCTCCACTAGATTGTTTTATCATTTGGGTTCCTTGCTTTCAAGGCAAGCCTTTGGGAAAGACTGGTCAGAAATTCGGCCAAAGACTCTAAAACGAAGCACACCTAAGTTCACACCATTAAACTCTGAGCTCTTTGAAAACAGGTGCTGTTTTTGACCTTCCTTTGTATCCCCAGTGCTTTTCAGTGTCTAGCATAAAGTAGGTGCTTAATAAATGCTAGTTGATTGACATCTAACTTAACCTCCCTGGTTGGAATCTGTTACCTTGGTTTTAATAGCATGGTATGCCACCCGTCCCTTAACTAACTAGCCTCTAAGCTACTCACTCTGTGGTCTTGCATTTCAACTCTCTGGACCTCAGTTTTCTGGTAGGGACTTGAACTAGATAATCTCTAAAAGTCTTTTCAAGTTCTGGAGCATCCCAGGTTCTAAGAACCCGAAGATGGACCCTGACATTTTTACCTTGTCTTTATGAGCAGATAAGATAAAAGCTTTCTTTTCTGAAAATTCCAACTCCTTTAATATATAAAAAGTTCATAGGATTAGAGTTTGCTCCCCATCTAAGAAAGTATTGAAGCAGAAGCAAAAAGCTGCTTGTTGAGGTTGGTATGGAAGGCATTCTTGTTCAAGTACAGTTTAGATTAAATATCCTTTGAGGTCCTTTCCATCTCTGAGGTTCCATGAGCTTTTGAATATTCCTTGACTTGAGTCATTTCAGTCCTGTCTGACTCTTTGTGACCCCATTTGGGGTTTTCTTGGCAAAGATACTGGAGTGATTTGCCGTTTCCTTCCCTAACTCATTTTACACATGAGGAAACTGCCCAGTGTCACACAAATAATAAGTGTCTAAGGTCAGATTTGAACTCAAGAAGATGTTTTCCTGACTTCCAGGCCTAGCATTCTAACCACTTTAACACCTAACACACCTTGACAACTTTCTTTATTTCAACCAGAATTCCAAAGTAGAATATAAACTTCTTGAGGCCAGGAACTGCTTCCATTTCCTTAGTGCTTCCAGCAGCACTTTGGACATAGCAGGACATTAATAAATCTGGATGTAAATAGGTTGTCCAAGAAAGAGAAAAGTAGAGATGAAAGGAGGAAGTGCTCTGAGTTTTGACAATGAATAAGCCACATGAAAATAAGTGTGTCTGAATGCCATGCCAACTGGCACCTAGTTCTTGGCACCAAAACTAGGGTGCTATTTGGAGAAAGAATAATGTCTACATCACCTAACATTTACATAGCACTTTTAACTTTCTGAAGTACTTTTAAAGTTGGTATCTGTATCTTCACAAAAGCCCAGAGAAATGCATGAGGTAGATATTATATTATCCTTTCATCACATAGAGAAACTAAGGGTCACAGGATGGAAGTAACTCACCCAAGGTCCTATACTAAAACCCAGGGATTCTAACTCCAAGTCAATTATTTCTTTTCACTAAACCATGGTGCCTACGGCTTAGTCTATCAACAAATATGTAGTAAGCATCTGTGCTGTGTGATACATAGTGAAATAATGTGTAGCTGCATATAGGAGTCAGGGGACCTGAGTTCAAATTCTGACCCTAACATTTAACCATAAAGTATATAATGTCTTTGAGGCTGTTCTATAAAACTGTAAATCAGGAATGATAGTAATACTTGCACTAATTATTATTTTGTGAACTTCAGAAAATAGACCTATTAAGTGCTAAAGAATGGGCAAGGTACAATGGAAAAAGCACTGAATTCTGAATCAGAAGACCTGGGTTTGCCACTTCCTACCCCTTCAAACAACACCAGACACTAAAGTCCCTTATGGGCCGTAGGGCAAGATCACTACAGTACCAAATAGAAAGCCAGGGTCTTCTGTCCCTGGCACAAGAAACCTGAGATAGTGCCCCTTCTACCCTGGGGAATAGAGCTCAAATTTGAATGAAAGGAAAAAGGCCAAAAAAGGTGAGAAAATCACATCAAAAGAATCTGACCATAGAAAGTTATTATGGTGACAAGGAAGATCAAGACACAAATTCAGAAGAGGACAACAATGTCAAATCACCTACCAACAAAGCCCCAAAGAAAAATGGGAAATGGGCTCAAGTTGAGAAAGAGCTCAAAAAGGAACTTAAAAATCATATAAGAGAACTAGAAGAAAAATTGGAAAAAGAAATGAAAGTGATGTAAGAGAATTATGAAAAAAGAATAAACAGCTTAGAAAAAGAAAATGATTGCTTAAAAAGTAGAACTGGATAAATGGAAAAGGAGATACAAAAATCCACTGAAGAAAAGAACTCCTTAAAAAGTACAATTGGCTAAATGGAAAATGAAGTACAAAAGTTAACTGAGGAAATAATTCCTTAAAAGTTAGAATTGGGCAAGCAGAAGCTAATGACTCTATAAGACAACATGAATCAAATTCAAAAAAAGAAAAAGAAGAAGAAAATGCAAAATACCTTATTGGGAAAACAAATGACCTGGAAATTTGATCCAGGAGAGACAGTGTCAGAACCATTGGACTAACTAAAAGCCATAATCAAGAGGAGGATCTGGACATCATCATTCAAGAAATTATCAAGGAATTGTGCCCTTATATACTGGAACTAGAGAGCAAAATAGGCATTGAAAAAATCAATGGATGACCACAGCCAGGAGATGACAAAATAAAAACTACAAGGAACATTATAGCCAAATTTCAGAACTATCAGGTCAAGGAAAAAATGCCACAAGTGGCCAGAAAGAAACAATTCAAATATCTGGGAGCCACAATCAGGTTTACACAGGGCTTAGCAGCTGCAACAGTAAAAGATCAGAGGACATGGAACACGACATTCTGAAAGGCAAAGGAGCTGGAACTACAACCAAGAATCACCTACCTGGCAAAATTGAGCATATTACTTCAAGGGAAAAAATGGTTGTTCAACAAAACAGAAAAATGTCAAGTTTTCACATGGAGAAAACCAGAATTAAGCCAACAATCCAATCTCATATCAAGACTCAAGAGAAACATAAAAAGGGGGAAGGAAAATGTAAGACCTAATTTGATAGCACTAATAGAGCTAAATTGTTCACATCCCTACATGGAAAGATGATACTTCTAATTCTTAAAAATTGTACCACTAAGAGTACAACTAGAAGGAATATACATAGATAGAGGGGATAGGTATAAGGTGAACTTGAGGGAGTGAATAAAAAATTAAGGGATAAGAAAGAGGAGTATACTGGGTAAAGAATGAAGGGAGAGGTAAAACAGGGTAAATTGTTCCATGTGAAGGGGTATGGAAAACCTATTACTGTGAAGGGAAAGATGGGAGGATGTGCAATGGGAATCACTTGAATCTTATTCTCATCAGTATTGGCCCAAAGAAGGAGTAATAAAATCAGTTGACTATAGAGATCTATCTTAACCAACAGCGAAGTAGGAGGGGAAGTCATTAAGTAAAGGGGTAGGAAGGGGGCACTGACAGAAGAGAGGACAGATCAAGTGGTGCAATAGATAGAAGAAAATTGGTACATGATATAGACATAAAGGATGACACAATAAACAAATTAGAAGAGTAAGGAATAGTCTACCAGTCGTATCTATGGAGAAGAGAAGAGTTCATGATCAAACAAGAGATAGAAAGAGGGTATTAAAAAATATGTCGTATTAGTCTGATAGGCATGAGGTGGTATTCATTTGTTTTAATTGCATTCCTCTAATCAAAAGTGACTTAGAGCACTTCTTCATATGCCTATAGACAGCTTTGATTTCTTCATCTGATGACTGCCTGTTCATATATACTTTGATCATTTATCAATTGGGAGAATGGCTTATATTCTCATAAATTTGGCTCAGTCCTCTACATGAGAAATAAGTCCTTTATCAGAGACACTTGCTGTAAAGATTGCTTCTCAGCTTTTTGCTTTCTTTCCAGTCTTGGCTAATATGACAAAAAAGGAAAATTGTAAATGTTGGAGAGAATGTGGAAAGATTGGGACTGTTTCACTGTTGGTGGAGTTGGGAACTGATCGAGTCATTCTGAAGAGCAATTTGGAATTACGCTCAAAGGGCAACCAAACTGTGCATATCCGTTGATCCAGCATTACCACTACTAGGGCTGCATCCCAAAAAAGATCATAATCAGTGGAAAAGGACCTATATGTACAAAAATATTTATAGCAGCCCTTTTTGAAATTAAAGGGATACTCATCAACTGGAGAATGACTAAACAAACTATAAATGTAATGATGTAATCAATATAAAGAAATGATGAGCTGGCAGATTTCAAAAAAACCTGAAAAGACTTATACAAACTGATGCAAAGTGAAATGAACAGAACCAGGAAAGTATTATACACAGTATCAGCAACATTGTGTGATGATCTCAACTTTGAACAACTTAGCTCTTCTCAGCAACACAACAATCCAAAACAAGTAGAAAGGATTCACTGTCAAAAATTCTATCTACATCCAGATAAAGAACTGACGGATTCTGAATGCAGATTGAAGCATATTTTTTTCACTTTATTCTTTTTTGGAGTTTTTTTCCCTTTTGATTGCTTTCTTCTTTCACAACTGTGACTAATATGCAAGCATGTTTTTACATGATAGCACATATATAACTTGTATCAAATTGCCTACCATTTTAGGAAGAGGGGAGGGGAGGGAAGGGAAGGAGGGAAAAAAATTTGAAACTCAAAATTTTGTAAAAATGAATGCTAAAAATAGTCGACGTATAATTGGAGAAAATAAAACTATTAAAAACATAAAAGTACAGAAAAAAGATAGAAATGGAAAAAAATACCCGGGTTTGAGTCTTTCTGACTTACGACTTGTGGGACATTGAACAAATCTCCTCTTCAGACTCCACTTTCTTGTATACAGGCTTATTTTGTGGCTAGAACAATATTCATGAATAATAAGGAAGAAGACTAGTGCAAAACAGTGACACTCTCAAGAAACAGCAGTTGATTGGATAAGAATAAAATAATGAAATAAGGGGAGACTGCAAGGTGTAATGTGATGATAATATTAATAGCTGGTATTTAGTTTACAAATACTATCTCAGTTTATCCTTATAATAACCCTAGAAAGTAAGCCCTCTTATGGTCCCACTTTACAAATGAGGAGGCAGACAAAGGTTAAATGACTTGTCCAAAGTCTAAAACAGCTACTAAGCATCTAAGGCAGGCTTTAACTTAGATGTTATTGACTCTGGATCCAGCATGCCATACACTTCCACACTTAGCTGACTGTAGAGAAGTAAATGGGACAACTGGGCCTTTGGGCATTCTAAAAAAGGATAGCTCAGTGGGCTAGGGTCACCAAGGAAAGCTGCAAGGAGAGGGTGGCATTTGAGTCGGCCCTTCAAGGAAGTATAATATTCTTATAAATGGAGTGGAAAGAAAAGAACATTGTAGACGAGGAAAAGGCACTAGGTAGGGAAGGAAAAAGTTTTAATTGGGGAGCACATGAAGAAGACTTGGTCTCCCTGTGGAGTGGAGGGGTGGGTATTAAGGAGAAGTGAGAGAGAAAGTAAGAAAGATAGGGAAGGATCAGACTGCTAAGGGAAGCTTGAGGTCTCATCATTTAATCTGTTAGTGATTTCTGCTGCTTCTTTATCTTCCACTTCCCTCTCCCCTGTCAAAAAAAACCCCCAAACTTCAGAGAGTTATTTGATATCTATTTTCAGAAGTTAAGGGTTAGCAAATGGAGAGGCGTCCAGCTCAAGTGTATGGAGATGGGGCATCCTCACCTGATTTGGTCTCCATTCCCTGATCAGGCATCCCCTGGCCTTAATCATCTCCTCTTTTCCAAGCAGTAAATAGATGTTAAAAGCAACAGTTTTCATGTAAAGCTATGCAAGGCAGGGGCAGTGTGGGAAGGAGGGGGCCCAATGGGTCCTTGTTTGGCAATGTTTGTACTGCAAAACAAGCTTAATGGATGGAGATTTATCACCGTTTTCATTAGCCAGAGTTGTGTCGGTTTAGAGTTTTCTACCAGAGTTGAAGATTTATGGTAGGTAGAAGGATTGGGGTCTCAGGAAATAGGGAATAGGAGTGGGGGAGGGATGAAGATTCGGGCTCATTCCATTCTGGGAGGAACTACCCTTCCCATGATAACAGGGAGAAAATAACTGGCTCAGGGATCCAGACCATTTATGAAGCCTATAGACAGAAAACCTCTTTCTCCAAAATTCAACTCCCTCTCTCCCAAATTATTACAACTGATAAAAAGTGAAAAAAGCAGAAGACTAAAAAATCATTTAACTTGGGTTTAACAAACATTAATTAATTGGCTACTATATACGATGAATTTTGGTGGAGGTGGAAGGGAGGAAGGGAAAAGGATAGAAAAGCACAAAAGAAAGCAGCCCTCACCTTCTGTCGAATTCCATGGGTTCTTGCCTATTCTGCAGCTACAAGTCAGCTATATGGCCCTGGGAAGATCACTTAACTTCTTGAGGACTTCATCTGTCAAATGCTCACAGTGATACTGGAGAGGGTTTTGGAAACCATCAAAAATAATTATAATGTGAGCTAATTTTATTAATTTTGAAGGTGGAAGAAAGCAGAGATCTGTAGGGGCAACTCCTCAGCACATTTCAGCTTCATTGATGGTCATTCTTGATTATCCTTGGAAGTGAATATTTGTTGAATTTAATTGAATTGACTCTATCCAAGAAAAATCGTAAGTAGGCATGGATAGGAACATATCCTGTCCCTCAAGTATTTCCTTTATTGACACCAGACATTTCACCATTAAAAAGGAACTGGAAATTAGAAGACCAAAATTCTAGTAATGTCTCTGTCCCTAACCATGTAATCTTAGAGCCATCTCTTCCCCTTCTCTGTGCTTTAGTTTTTCCATGTGTAAGATGAAAAGATTGAAGGGATTCTCTTAGGTCACTTCCAGCTCTGCTATGCTGTGTTCTATGTTCTAACATTCCATGTTCTAGATTTTAAATGTGTTAGTATTCTAAGTTCTAAGGTCTCTTCCCGTTGTAATTGCTAATATCCATTCCTCTTTACAGTATAGGGGTTAAGCACTGCCTTTTTTTCTTTCATTTCCTTTTTGGAAACACAAACCCTCAGTCTGAAGACAGTAACGAACATGCTCACTGTCTTGCTATGAATGAGTCTAGCAGATGTTTTTCTCTGTAAGGGGATAGACTGGGCAGCAGGAGAGTCCTGGGCTGGGAAAGATGGGAAGAGGAAGGAGTACCCTTAAGGATGGTACATCACAATTCTGCCCTGGGGTGTTGTTCAGGTTCTATGGGAGAGAAGGTAATTGCTCCTTCTAACCCACTTCTGGGAATCAATCTAAACCAACCTCCTACCAAATCTCTGCAGAAGGTTAAAGGATGAAAGAATCGTTGTCAACACAATTTATCAATCAATCAACAAGAATGCATTAATTGCTTACTTTATGCCAGATCGGGGATATAACAAAACATCAAAAATAGTCCCTGCCCTCAAGGAGTTTATATTCCAATGGGGAGGGGGATTAACATGTATGTAAATAAGATACATAAAAATTGTTGGAAGATAACCTTAGAAGGGAAGACACCAACAACTGAAAGGTAGGAGGAAAGTTCCAGAGGAAAGTGATGGTGGTGCTGGTGGAATTACTGCTGTTAAGATGTCACGAGGGTGAGATCTTGACTTGCAGGTGAATTGGATCTAAGTAGAAGGACTGTGCAAAGTCATCAACCTGGCTCTCTCCTCGAGAGTCATACCGAGTCAGGATTCCCTAAGAGGCAGATCCCAAGGGAAAGAACATTCCAGGCATAGGGCACAAGACAATGCAAAAGCATTGAGCGGGGAAATGGAGCATAGTATTTAAGGAACAGCAAGTGTGGCTAGAGATCTAAGAATTCATGGAAAGGAATAATGTATAAGAACACTGAAAAGATTGGAAGGGGGTCAGATTGTAAAAAAATCTTTAAGTACCAAAAAGCTTTAAATGTCTTTGTTTAGACATTTGTATTTTATTCTGGAGTTAATAGGGAGCTATTGGAATTTATTAAGTAGGGGAAGTGATGTGGTTAAACCTATGATTTAGGGAAATCACTTTGAATACTGAGTGGAGATGTGATTGGAGTGAGGAAAGACTTTAGACAGGGAGACCAATTCAGACAGTTACTGAAATTGTACAGGTGAGAGGCAGGCCTTAATTCAGATGTTTGTTGTGTGAATGTAACAAAAGAGATATATACGGGACAGATGTTGTGAATGTAGAAACTAACAAAAAAAGACTGAGTTTTTAAAAATGAAAATATTTGTTTTTCATACTATACATATTTGTAATGGGTTTTGTTTTTCTTATGCTCTCATTGGGGGAGGGAGAGAATTTGGAATTGAAAATAAAATAAAAGTGAATCAAAACTGCAAGATTTAGCAATTTATTGGATATTCTATGTGAGTGAAAGTAAGGTTTTGAAAATGACACAGAGCTTTTGAACCTAGGTGACTAGAAGGATAGCAGTATCCTTGAAAGAAATAGGACAAGTCAAAAGAGGGGTGAGATGGATGGGGGAGTTAATAAGTTCTATTTTGGATTTGCTGAGTTTGAAACATCCAGTTCAAAAATATAATTCAATTAAATAAATATTTGTTAATAATATCTTTATATGCAAAGCGTGTTGCAAAGTGCTGGGGAATATAAAGGTGAAAAAAATTGACAGTGACTCCACCCTTTTAAAGTGCTTATGATTTAATAAAGGAGGATAGGGCATGTACTCAAATATCTATAATCGAGTCTATAGTGGGATAAATATATGAGAGGTCAAATGGTCAAACATAATGGCATGAGAATTTTGAGGAGTGAAATCACTTTATTTTGTTTAAAAATTTTTTATTTTATTATAATTTTTATTATAATAATTTTTATTTCATCCTATTACATATATTTTATTTCATCCTGTTATGTATAAAAACAATTTTAACATTTTTTTAAATTTTGAGTTCCAAATTCTCTCACCTTCTACTCCCCATTCCTGAGAAGAATAATTTTGTATAGAATATACATGAATAGGCATGCAAAATATATTTCCATATTAGCCATTTTGCAAAAGAAAACACAGACAAGAAAAAAAAACCCAAGACAAAAAATAAAGTTAAAAAGCATACTTAGATCCAAATTCAGACTCCATCAGTTGTTTCTCTAGATGTGAATAGAATTTTTCAGCATGCATTCTTCAGAATTGTCTTGGATAAGTGTATTGATCAGAGTAGCTAAGTGTTTCACAGTTGATCATCTTTACAATATTTCCATTACTGTGTACAAAGTTCTCCTGTTTCTGCTCACTTCACTCTGCATCGATTCATATATATCTTCCCAAGTTTTTCTGAAACTATCTCCCTAGTCATTTCTTATAACAGCAATGGTATTCCATCACAGTCACATACCACAATTTGTTCAGCTATTCCCTAATCGATAGGAATCCCCTCCATTTCCAATTCTTTACCACCACAAAAAAGCTACTATAAATATTTTTGTACGTATATAGGTCTCTTTCCTTTTTCTTTGGAGTTCCCTTTATTTTTACAAAGAGCTTTTACACTCTTATTATACTTCATTGGTCCTCACAGCAACCCCATGAGACAGGGAGGAAAAACCTATTCCCATTGTAAGATGAGGAAACGGAGGTTCTGAGCAGCTAAGTAAATTGCTTGAGGTCCAACAGTTTATTAAGTAGTGTGGTCAGGATTCAAACCCAAGTCTTCTGAAAACTCCTCTTGTGCTCTTTTAAACTCTTTAAACTACCCCAAGGGCTGCTTCCAAAAATAAAACTGTCCCAGACTCAAATGAGTCTCATGATCAGTGAGTCAATGATCTAATGAGTCAAATCACCAAATGAGATAATATTTGTTTAAAAATGAGAGAGAGAAAGAAAAATGGAAGAAAGAGAGAGGAAGAAGGAAGGTACTTAGCACAATGCCTAGCACATAGTAGGTGCTTTATAAATGATCCTTCCCTTTCCTTTCAGACTCGACTCTTTACTATCTCACCCCATGTTCCTTAGCCCTTGGAATAAACCCTGCTTTAGATGGCCTGTTAGAGTCAACATGTGTCATCTTGTAGGACAGGGCTTGGCAATCTATGAAAAGTGTCATATCATAGTTCCTACACCTGGTCATCTCATGAACCAGGGAATGGGGAAGGGAGAAGAATGAGTGCTCACACCTGCTGTCACTTCACTGCCACCAGGGAAATGGGGAGAGGATAAGCCAGATGCCGAGACCAAGGCATTGCAGCTCTTGAAATCAGTGAGGTGGGGGTATGGCAGTGATAAGTGACCTTTGTGCTGATGAGATTTGGCTTACTGTGAAGGTGCTCACACCTGCTATGGGGATCTCTAGTCAATCCTCCATTTTGCCTACTGTGGCAAGTGATCAATCACAAATTTTACTTTCAGCATCTGGTTGCCATTATCACCCACTCTGCTTACTTAAAGGTCCTTTGTTGATATTGCCACCATTTTAATCTGGTCCTCTATAGCCTGTGCAAAGGGAAATCTTTTGAAGCTAAATTATTTCAGTAGCCCAAGGAAAACCAGACTTCCAGGGAGAGAGAACTGCTTTGCCTAGGTTAGGGTTTTGCAGGGATGTGCAGGAACACTGCCTGTCACTATCATGGAGTGGACGTGGAGAAAACTTAATCAGGTGGATGAGATGGGAAACCTCAGGAAGCTGGATAGTTTCCTGGCTCTTCTTTGCAACATGGCTTCATTATTAGGTTAAGAATGCTGTAAATTCCCAAAGAATTGGGATCTATTCCAAAATCAGTTCAACTCATGAAGTATTTGCTGAGTGTCTGCTTCGTGCCTAGCACATTGCTAAACAGTAAGTAATATATAAGGGATGTGATCCCTACATTTGAATAGCTTATTAGTCTATGTGAGGAGAAAAGACAAAAATACAGAATCAGGGTTAAGAGGGAACTCCAGGGTCTTGTGAACAGCTATCCCTTCTACAAAATACCTAAAGAACTGGTTATCCAGCCTCTGATAAAAAAAATAAAATAAAATTTCCAGTGTTGAGACCTCCTTTATTTCCAGAGCAACCTGTTCCACCTTTAGATAGTTCAAATTGTTTTTCTCTTACATGAAATCAAAATCTGTGTCTTTGTAAATTCCATTCTTTGCTCCTTCTCTTGCCCTCTGGAGCCAAATGGAACATGTCTAATCCCCCTTCCATGTGACAGCCCTTCTAATACTCACAAAGACCAAGTATGTATCTCCCAAGTGTTCAGTTTCCTGGCAAAACCAACCAGTGCTCATTTGACATGGATCTATGTTCCCTTACCATTCTGATCACCCTTTTTCTGATGAAATTCATCTTGTGGATCAAAGTCCCTCTTAAAATGTGTCACCCAGAAAGCATTCAAAGTCCTTTGGATTTAGTGTGATCAAGGTAGAGGACAACTGGAATCTCATCTTCCTTGTTCTGAACATTGTGCCATCTTAATTCCTAGGATGGAATTAGTTCTTTATGATTGCCATGTCATTCTGTTGATTGCCACTGAGCATTCAGTCCTCCCCCAAAAAACAGATCTCTCTCCCTGACCAACTGTTTCCCAAGACTAGAGTCTGAGACCCATTTTGGTCATTAACTAAAAGTGTGACTTTAAGGAAATTGATCCACTTCTATGAGCTTCAATTTCCTCACCAACAAAACGAAAATGATAATTCTACTTTTTCTACTCCACAGATTGTTTGATAGGATTCAGTAAGACAATGTTTGTGAAAGTGATAAAAAAAAACAAACTGTAAAACTCTTAGGGAAATATGAATGAGCGTAGTAATGCCATAGGTTTGGGATCTAGATGCAACCTTATGGACTGTCTGGTCCAACTGGTTCATTTTACAAATGAGGAAATTAAGACCTAGGGAACTAAGAAGTCTCCTATCTGTTCTCTTTCTTTATTTTTCCCTTCCTTTTTCTTCTTTTTTCTCCTTCCTCCCATTTTTCTTTCTTTATATTAACTTCTTGTATTTTCTTTTTAAATGTTTTATTGATACTCTTTTTTACCTTACTTTCAAATTGACTACTTATTCATTCCCATTAGAATATTCTACTTGCAAAAATTTCATGTGAATAAATGAAAAATATGTATTGAGCCACTGATATGTGCCAGGCATAGTATTAGGCATTGGAGGTACAAATGCAAAAATGAAGCATCCCTTGCCTTCATGAAGTTTATGTTCTAAAAGGCAGTAACAACCCATATAGAGAAATGGTGGCTAGAATAAGGAGGTTTTTATCTATTTCTTTCCTCTAGGGAAGAAGGTCATAGCATCTACTCTGTGCCAAGCACTGTGCTAAATACTTTTTGCACATATTATTTCATTTGATCACAGCAATTCTTTGAGGTAGATGCTATGATTACCCTCATTTTTACAGTAAGAGGAGCTTAGGCAGAGAAAGATTAATGACTTGCTCAAGGTCACACAGACACCTCTCTGAGGTCAGTTTGAATTCAGTTCTTCCTAACTCCAGACCAAGCACTCTATCCACTGAGGCACAGGAATAGTGATTGGAGCCAAGGGCAATGGATTGTTTTGCTCTTTTCATCATTCTCAGACCATAAGGTGGAAAGTCTGGGGGTTGGAGGGGAGGGAAGAGGTCAGTACTTCTGAACAGTATACAAACCAGCTGATGAACTGGTGGTAAGATGTTTGGGGGGACGAATGTGAAGCATGGGCTGGAGCCTGGGAAGCAGGGGTTGGTTACATATAATAAGATGAATTTGTACTCATTTATCTATCAAGGGAGCTCAGTTCTAATTCTACATGAACTGCTCAAAAAAAAAATAAAGGATCCAATCATATTACTTTTATGACACAAATATGGCCTTGATACCTAAACTAGAGAGAGTCAGAACAGAAAAAGAAAATGACAGACCAATTTCCTTAATGAATATTGATGCAAAAAATTTTTAATAAATTATTAACAAAGAGACTACAGAAATATATCTCAAAAATCACATGCTATAACCAGGCTGGATTTATACCAGGAATGCAGGATTAGTTCAATATTAGGGAAACTAGAATTGACCATCTTGAGAACATAAACAACAAAAATCTTATGATTGCTTAAATAGATGTAGGAAAAGTTTTGGACAAAACATAATACTCATTTCTGTCATTAAAAAGAAACCTCTAGAAAGCATAGGAATAAATGAAGCTTTCCTCAATGAGTAACATCCATCTAAAACCAAGAGCAAGCATTACCTGTAATGGAGATAAGTCAGAAGACTTTCCAATAAGGTCAGAGGAGAAGCAAGGATGCCAGTGTTCACCATTACTATTCAGACTTGTACCTGAAGCTCTAACTATAACAATAAGATAAGAAAAATAAATTGAAGGAATAAGCTTAGGTTTTTCCCATAGGAATAAAGATAGCCCAGAGTGGTGATCCAAAACTTAGTTGATTAATTCACCCGGGGAGGGGAAATATGACCTTTTTGAGGTTTAATTTGGAGGGTGCTACTCCAACTGGGAAGAGGGAAGAAGTAAAACAGACGACAAAATATCTAAGATAGGAGCGAAGCATCGCCAAAGAAAACCAGTTCTCCAGTGATCAGGTCTAAAAAAGTTTAGCTCCATCTTTAGCTCACTACTTACCTGGGAAGATGAAGGAGATAAATTCAGCTCTCAGTCTACCGATATTCTGAGTGGGTACTACAGTGATCAGGGTTGGGAAGTCTTCCAGCATTGTTATTCTTCTTTACATTGTTGTTCTCCTAGTTCTACTACCTTGATCTGCATTAATTCATATAAATATGAATTATGTCTTCCTACATTTCTCCCAAATCTTCATATTCTTCATTTCTTGTGGACAGTAGTATCCCATCACATTCATATGCTGCCATTTATTTAAGCAATTCCTGCTGCTTTCCCCTAGTCTTTTTCTTGCACCCTCCTCTATCACCCATTCTCCTGTCCTTGGCCATCAATAAAACCCCTGGAAATTGTGGTGGGATGAGGCTTTTGCAATCATGTTTCCCACCCAACCCCCACCCCTTTACCCTCATCCTCAGGGCAGCATGCTGGGTCAGTTGTTGCCTGAAGTGGCTTTTTAAGCAATTAGACTGAGCTGTTGGACACTTGCAAGCCTAATTGTTTCAAAAGCCCTTGAAGGATCTGAGTCCCCGCTCTTAGAAAGCCTGTGAAGTGGGGCATCTGTGAAGAACTAAGAAGTGTGAAGAATTAGGGCTTTTCCTCCTTCTCGTCTGTGTTCCTCAAAATCTTCCTCCAAATGGGAGGGTAAGAACAGAGGCAGATGATCCCAAATCTTTCTAGAGCTGTTGGACTCAGTGTCAGATTAGACCACTGGGCAGAGGGTTCAAGAGCTCAAGCCATCACTGTCTGTCTTCCTGTATCTTCATCCAAGGAAGATTGGGCAAGTGTTCCACTACCCCAGGCTTCTAGACAGATGTCCTAGGGAGGTGGTTCTCCTTTTGAGTGATTCCTACAGCCATGTCACTGGAAAGCAGAAAAGCCTGTTGGGCTTTTCCCTGAGTGGAAAGCAAAACCATCTTAAAAGCTTCCTTTTAAAAACCACTCATTCATTCAACAGACATTTCTAGATATGAGTACTAGTCACAGATCCTACCCAGGAGAGGAATCATTTTGTAGTGCCCTTGCTAACTGGGAGATTTTCACATTATTCAGGGAGTTTTCTCCTTTGTAAATAATGAGTTGAACCTCTAAGATTTTTCCTAAATTTAATGAGCTTTGTTTGGGGAAGAACAACTATGCCAGGGGAGTAGTATAAGCTTAAACAGAAAGGGAGGTTGAGACTAGAACATGGAGTGTCTCAATTCTTTGGCAAGCATTTAGAATGTATTTTCTGGGCTTTAGGAAACAATTAAACTTTTGGATGGCCAGAACTCTTTTAGGAAGATTGATCCAGGGTAGTATGCTTCCCCTCCCACCTGAGCTCAGCAGAGGAGAAAAAAATCTAAGATGGATGTTCTGTCACCCATCCCATATACCATGTTTTCTCACTGCCTGACACATAGTAGGTAATTAATAAGTGTTTATAGGTTGACTAACTGATGCTTCCTGCTCTGCCATTCTAAGTGGTACATTCTAACATTTTAAGTTCCATTGTCTCTTCCAGTCCTGACATTCTAACTTGGTGTTTTCCAACAGTCTTTGTTCTAAGGTCCTTTCCAAAGGTTAACCATTCTGTGTTCTCTGGTCTCCTCCAGCTCTAACAATCTATGTCCATTCATTCAACAAGCATTATTAAGAGCTTACTCGAGACAGCTTCATGTTTTGTGGTTCCTCAAGAATTCATTTATTCCTTTCAATCACTCTCAGCTCTCTTTTAAAAGCTTTGAAAGGGCAGCTGTAGCCTGGGATCTTCAGTCAGAAGTCAGAGCTCTGGTGATCACCTGAGTGACACTGGGCAAGTAAGTTACTTCCCTCTCTGATCAGTTCCTTCATGTGTAATATGAGAATGTTGGAGTAGATGATAATCGATATTTATAAACTCTAGGCTCTAAATCCTGTGATACTTGGCATGAGAGAACAAAGGTAGATTTTCTGATTTATTCTGTATACATCTTGTTTGGGGCAACTAGGTAGCACATTGGATAGGGCATTGGTCTTGAAATCAGGAAGACTCGTCTTCATAAATTCAAATTCAGCCTCAGATGCTCACTATCTGTGTGACCCTGAGCAAGTCACTTAACACTGTTTGCTTCAGTTTCTTCATCTGTAAAATAAGCTGGAAAAGAAAATGCCAAACCACTCCAGTATCTTTGCCAAGAAAATCCTAAATGGGGTCTGAAAGATTCTGCAAACACTGAAAAAAATGACTGAACAACATTTTGTTTGCACATAATTGTCTGCATATTATTAGGATTGTGAATTCCTTAAGAGCTAGGATGGACTTTTGCCTTTCATTGTATTCTCAGGGCTTAGCACAGTACCTAACACCTAGCATGTGCTTAATCATTGTTTATCGATCCATTGACTGACAAAAATGTAATAAGCCAATTGGTGAAGGAGTGGGGACCAATTCCAAAGAGGAAGAAAGTGGAAAGCTATCACTTAAGGCTTTGAGTTCTATGGTCAGACTCCTATTCACAGCTGCATTGACCTAGGTTAAAGCTTTCATCTTTCTGAGATTATAACCCTTTCAGTGGCAGGGATAGCCCCTGAACATAATAGCAATAATGAAAATACTAATTTATATGTAGTGTTTTAAGGTTTGTGGAGTTCTTTATACTCATTCTCTCATTCGACCCTGAAACAGATGCAATTATCATTCCCGTTTTACATATGAGGAAACGTAAGTATCAGGTGAAGTGACTAGCTCAGTGTCACAGGCTCATCAGTATCCATGAAGTGAATATCTCTTGGTTAAAATACAAACTCCTCTGGGAGAGGTAACATTTTAAATGGTTATCTGCATCTCATATCTTTGCCTGAATGGAAATTTTGTGGCTAGGTTTTCCTAAGAGAAAGTGAAGACTGAAAAACATTACAAGGATCATTGGGTTTAGAGTTGGAAGATATCTTCCAACCCTTTATTTTACTTCCCTTTGGAAACTGAGGCCCAGAAAAGTGAAATGACTTTATCCACCTGGGATAATATAGCAGAATCAGGAGTCTAAGGTAGATATTCTGATTTCAACTCCAGTTTTCTTTCCCCTAGGGTGTGCAATCTTAAAATATACTGAGAATCTGGAGTAGAGGATCACTGGAAGAGAGGTAACCACTAAGACGAGGAAATCCTATGCAGAAAAGGGAGTTTTAGAAAAGGAGTCGTGAGAGACAATCTTCTGCATGCCTTTGTTCCAGCAAACACTGCCCACACCTGTCTTCCTAACTATTCTTTCAATTAAATCCAGCATGATTTTATTAGTCACCTACTGTGTGCAGAAAACTATTTTAGGGACCAAGGGAAACACAACTTTTAGATGACAAAGTT
The DNA here is from genome assembly GCA_028658325.1 of Potorous gilbertii. NCBI lineage: Eukaryota > Metazoa > Chordata > Mammalia > Diprotodontia > Potoroidae > Potorous > Potorous gilbertii. The sequence continues at coordinate 321,926,157 of CM053770.1, forward strand.
TCTTCCCACAAAAATCTTATAGGAAGATTGAGAAATCCACGTAGAGAACTATAATATATCCTATTAATCAATCAATCAGTCAGTAAGTATTTAAGTACCTACTATATGCCAGGCCTGGTGAAGAACGTGTAAGAGTCACAAAAATCAAAGGTCTACATCAGGTCTTTGGGGAGAAATCATTACCTACACTAATAATCTCAAAAGACCACATGGAAGATAACTCACTTAAGCTAGGGTTTAAAGGAGAGAGAAAAATTCATGAGTGAAAATCATGGATGATGTTCCAATCCTACAATAGGAAGCAATGAGGAGCAGCATGGTGGGAAGAACCATGGTCTGTTTTCAAGAAACAGTCAGCAATCCAATGGGCTAGAAGCACAGAGCAGGTGGAGGGGACAAGGTTGATGAGATGAGACTGGAAAAGTCAAAGGTCATTGGATTTTGGAGGAGCTTGAATGCCAGGGAAAGGCACTGGAACTTTGACAAAAGAGAGCCGCTGAGTGTTTTTTAGAGCAGAGATTTGAAATGATCTATGCATAAATAAGAGAAATTTGATAGAGTGTTTTTTAATCTTTAAACTTTAAAGGATGGGTGGGGCAAGAAGGAAAAAGAAGAGAATAGAAATGAGTGTAGTACAGTGGAAGAAATTTTACATGTGGAAATAAAGGATCTGAGTTCAAGTTTGGCTCTACCATTTCTAACCAAGCCATTCCAACTCTGTGGGCCTCAGTTTCCTCACCTGTTAAATGAGAGGTTTGGACTAAATCATCTCAAGGGTCCTTCCCAACTAAAATGAGTTGCATATTATCTTTAAGTTACATTACATAATGCATATTATTTTTATAGTTACATTATCTTTAAAGTCCATTTTAACTTTAAATCTATGATCCCAAGACTTTCCGAGAGATTCTTGCAACAGTCCTGGCAGATGGTGATGAGAGTAGCTCATACAGAGAGTAGCACTGCTAAAGTGGTAGCAGTAGGAATAGGAGAGGAGATAGTTTCGGGTAGTGGTTTCCCTTCTATGCTCTCCACCTCCCCTCTCCCTGCCCTGGCCCTACCTCTTCACCCCTCCTAGTCCTTCACCTGCCTACGAGGAGACTGACCCCATCCATCCTAGGGCCCCAGTGCTGAAAAGAGCTTTCAGGGTGAAGGGGAAAGGTATTTGGCCCTAAGGCTGGGGGAGGGCGGAAGGGGGTGGTCAGGGAGTTAGGCCCCTTTTCCAGGAGGGTTGGCGGCTGTTTATATGTAAACATTAAGGAGAGGGAAAGCAGCTTCCTGTGAGTTTAATTTTTAGAGGGGGAGGGGTGAGGAAAGAACTGAAATCCTTACCTGGCAGTTTTCTCTTCCTCTCCTCCTCCCCTCCTCTCCCCTCCCTTGAGGCTTCTTAGGGCCCTTCTCTTCTACAAACAAATTCCAAACTGAAAGCAAGTGGAATCTTTTTCAACTTTCCCCCAAACATCCGCTTCTTCTGGAAGAGATGCCTCAGACAGACTTCATGATTGTCACCCATTAATTCCTATCTATTCTTTAAACCCTAGCTCAGATGCCTCCATTCTCCACGAAGCTTTCCAGGATTTTTCCTGTAAGTAATGAGGCTTCTGGCCTCCAGAAAGCCAGGGCCACAGCCCTTGCAAAGAAAAAAGAGGAACTGGATCTGGAATGAAACACCTGGGTTCAAATGCCACCCTGGACAAACTACTCCCCCTCTTCTAGCCTCAATTTCCTCATCTGTTAAAGGAGGATGGATTAAATCATCTCAAGGGTTCCTCCAAACATTAAATCCATGATCCCAGAAGTGGCGAGCATGTGTAAGTGTGTATTTGGTAAGGTGATACCATTTCATAGAAAAGAAAGTCTAATCCCACCCCAGCACTTTCTCCAGGGATTTATTTCACTTGTCTTTGCCTCCCCAGAGCCTGGCACATAGGAGTTTCTTTAGAAATGCTTATTAATTAACTGATGCTGAGTGAAATGAGCAGAACCAGGAGAACATTGTACACAGTAACAGTCACATTGTTTGATGACTGACTTTGATACACTTAGCTCTTCTCAGCAATGCAAGGATCTAAGACACTCCAAAGGACTCACAATGGAAAATGCTGTCCACATCCACAGAAAGAACTATGAACGCAGATGGAAGCAGACTATTTGTTCTCCGTTTCTTTTATCCTTTTGTTTTTTCTTTCCTGTAGTTCCTCCAATTAGTTCTAATTCTTGTTTACATGATGACTAATATGAAAAGGTTTAATATGAATGTATAAGTAGAACCTATATCAGATTGAATGCCATCTTGGGGAAGAGGGAGGAAAGAGAGGGGAAAAAAATTTAAAACTCAAAACCTTATGGAACTGAATGTTGAAAACTAAAAAGAAATTATTTTTTAAAAAGAAATGCTTATTAATTGATGGATTGTTTTACTAAGTTCCATTAATCAATCAACAAGCATATTTACAGTGCCTCCAGCCTTGGAGGCCAAAAAGTTTGAGTCTAGACTTTGACACATCCTTACTGGGTGACTCTGAGTAAGTCACTTGACTTCTTAATAACCCAGGCAATTTGACAAGATAATAAATTGCAAAGCAGATGCTGACCCGAATTGGCAGAAGACATTTCTTCACCAGAAGTTTCTTATATCAATGAAGTCACAAACTATTTAAAAAAAAAATGTTCCAGCTACTGTGCTAATAACTGTGGAAACAAAAATGAAACAAAACAAAACATCCTTTTCCCTCAGGAAACTGATATTCTACCTGGGAAGATGCCATATGTTCATGGAAGTAGATTCAACATATGCAAAATAAAAGTATAAGGTACTTTTTAAAAATTTTTCTTTATTTCAGTGAATTTAATAATCATAATCCAGAACCAACATCTCAATATGTGAAGAACAAAAAATAAAATTATGTATGAATCCACTGTATAACATAGTATCTGGGTATATAATACATTGGTCTTGTGTCTTCAGGAAATTCTTCATTTAAAAAAATTTCCAAATTTATTAATTTATGTGTTTTTAATTTTCAACAATCACTTCCATAAGTTTTAAGTTTTCTTTCTTCCCCAAGATAGCATGCAATCTTATATAGGTCCTACACATACATTCTTATAAAACACAATTTTACATTAGTTATGTTGCCTATAAGAATTAAAACAAATGGGAGAAAACATGAGAAAACAAAACAAAACATAACAAAAGAGAAAAATAGTCTGCTTTATTCTGTGTTCTGACTCCATAGTTCTTTCTTCGTCATTTTGCATCATAAGTCCTTTGGACAAGATACTTTTTGAAGACAGATTTGCCTTATAATCATAACTAATGTTTCTATGTTATGTAAAAGTTGACAAGAAGTGCTCTTAAGTTGTGTTCTATTTTGTGACCCCTTTGTGTAGGGGGGCGGGGTTTCTGGGTAGAGATACTGGAGTGGTTTGCCCTTTCCTTCGCCAACTCATTTTACAGATGAGGAAACTGAGGCAAACAGGGTCAAGTGACATGCTCAAGATCACACAGCTAATGAGTGTCTGAGGCCGAATTTGAACTCAAGGCTTCCTGACTCTAGGTCACATACTCTATCCACTTCACCACCTAGCTACCTGTGAGAAGTAGCTGTGAGGTAGGAAGTCTGATGGGGACAGTTAGGTGGCACCATAGTGCACAGAGCTCTGAGGCAGGAATTAGGAAGACTCATCTACCTGAGTGCATATCAGACACTTACTAACAATTACTTAACTAACAGGCATTTATTAAATGCTCATTATGTATTGGTCACTACATTAAGTGCTTACTATGTACTGGTCACTACAGTAGGCACTTTCGGGGACAAAGAAAAAAAGCAAAAGTCTGTCCACCAAGAAGCTAATAGTCTAGCGTGTGTGTGTGTGACTGCAGGAAAGGGGAGGAGATGTGTAGATATGTAGTTGTGTATATCTATAAGAATTTATAACATGTACATATGTACAAAATTATTATGTTATAGATAGTTTGGGGAGAGGAAAAGTACTTGCATTTGAGATCAGCAAAGACTGTCAGAGCAACATTAAAGATGAGCTCAGAAAGAAGCTAGGCATTCTCAGAAGTGGAGGTGAGGCTGGAGTGTATTCACAGGAGATCAGCCAGTTCAAAAGCATGGAGGTGGGAGATAGAGGGCCATCTATGGAGGACAGTTAGAAGACTGGTGTCAGAGAGCATCTAAAAAAGAAG